>OX457051.1:23321932-23428426 GCA_949752735.1 Lumbricus terrestris
TCGATAAGACAGTGGCCATTATTTGTAGCAGCACGTGCCTTCGACTCGGGAGGAAACAGTTTGTCAAAGTGATATGTCGCCAATTGGTTTCTTGGGAGACTGACATGTGAGAGCGGTTTGTTATATATATATATATATATATATATATATATATATATATATATATATATATATATATATAACGCGCTACGTAAATGTCGTGGTGAAACGAAAATTATACGAAATGAGTTAAAAGAAACCTATTACGATGATAAGAGGAAGGGATAGGGTTGGCATAAATTGGTCAGTTATATATATCCTATTATAAGCTCTTTCCATTGACACGTGCTTAGTTATTAACCGCTTTACCCAAGTACAGCTGTCTGGAATCTTCTTTTTTTTCTCTGGGTTTTTGGCACTGCATGGAAGCGCCTCTGATTGGTGCATGTGCACGGTGAGAGGCGCTTTATTTATATATATATATATATATATATATATATATATATATATATATATATACAATATATACAGTTATACACAGGAGACGTGGCCATCTGGATTGTGTGACAAATGCGCCATAGCCTATCTGTATACACTCAGCTCACAGCCCAGGATAACCTAGTTTGTTTAACATTTTATGTTTGAACTTATGTATAACCTACAGCTTTTCTTTCGTCCTTGACTGCGCTATGATGTTATAAAATAGGACGATTTTTATAGCACCAATACACAGTCAAGGCCGAATGAAATGGCAGGCTACATGAGTTCAAGCATAAACCGCTTCAAGAACTAGGTCATCTTGAGCTGTGAGTTAGATGTCTACAAAGAAGGCGAATAATCTATCACATGGATTGGTGGACTGCCAGGCAGCGGGTCCAACGACAGAGAAGAAATTTATAGATTCAATTCATGCAGTTTACGATGCTCACCAATAAGGAACAAGAAATAAACAAGAGCATTGAGTTTGTCGTTGGCCTGCTGCAGCACGATGCTGCATGCAGATTGACTTTTGTAGCGCTATTTCATTGCACGAATAAAAAACCAATTTCTGGTGTAATTGCTGCAAGAAGTGCTTCGTGAATCATCGCCCAGAAGAAATTTTTATCCGGGTGGTAAGGCATGCGCGTTGACAGCCTCTGCTTCGATTAGTTTTATATCATTAACCAAAGCAGATGCTGACATTCTCGGTTGAAGCGGTTTCATAACGAGGTACTCTTGTTCGCCAGGACTTATCCCGTGTAGCTGCTTTGTAAGGCGCTCTTGTGACGGCATGGCTGTGTAATTGTGCCATATAAATTGTCGTTACTATTATTATTATTATTATTATTATTATTATTATTATTATTATTATTATTATTATTATTATTATTAGGGCCTACTATTACTCGAATGCTCCCAAGGACAGCCAGCATCAGACAAGCTTTTGCAGAGTTTCGACAAACCTTGACGCCATAATTATTTTTCCGATTTCATTATGTACAGCATGCAGTATTTAATTAGTAGGCTATGAACACTCATTGGAATTCATTTATTTTGCATTATGATTTTGAGTCGCCAACAAAAATCACTCGTCATTTTGAGTTGCCAACAAAGGATGATAAAGCTACAAACCACGGATACTCTACCGGAGTTTGCTCAAAAATAGCACGTGAGCAACTAGGAATTACTCCACTGTATGCTTTGTTAACAACATTTTCACATCTATACCTAAAGCCATGTTGGGGCTTGCAATCCTGATTTATATTAAACTAATAGATATGCTATATATTTATTAGGTAGAGTATTATATATAAATATAATATGTAGAGTATAATTTATCTCTAAATACTTGTCGGAATTCATTCGGTTGAAGATCTTATACGATTAAATTCCAGTTATCTTGTGGCAGATGTCTTCGTATAAGCCTACCTGTTTGTCGATTGAAGCCACGACAACGTACATACCAACACCATGAGAAACCCTTAATTAGGCCTATACTGATTAAAAAATTACTTTCGGCCAGACGCCTAAAACTTCACCGGTTCCTGGTACGGATTCAGGTCCTTTTCAGTTCCTGTTTCGCAATAGCACTCCCGTGAAAATGAACTTTTGATCATAAATATTGCAAGACGCTTCGGAATCAAAAATGCTTTCGTCCTTCACCTTCAAAGATGCATTACTTCCATTTGAAATTTTTTCGTATTTTTAAAGTAAGTAAGATCGACAATAATGAAGTTTCCCGTTATGCCCCGCTATCCCATTATGCCCCGCTCTCCCCTACGCAATGATAAGCTGCATGTAGCCTACTCTAGCGATTATTCCCTCCGCCTCGCCCTTCACGTCGCTGTTTTCTTTTTTCATATCGTAAGCCCCTATTCCCTTGAGGCTTGAGATCTCATTTAGCTGATCAATCATTTTCTGTTGACCGTTCTGCTTTAATTTGTCAATGTTCTTCCCACCTTTTCAGCTCCGTCCTCGGGCTCATGGCTTCTCTTTTCCGGAAAAGATAATCGCAGCTTTATCTCTAGAGTACTGTTCAAGGACATTTTTTCACTTATAGCAAACCATACAACAAAAACAGATCAATTTATATTAATTCACACCCACTGCAGTGTTTATTATTTTATGTTGCTTATAAACTGAACTCATACATAAAACCTTTGCAAAATTAGTTATTATATAGCCTAACATGCTGCGTTCTGCCATCCTGAAGTGCTGATTAAACGAAAATTGAATGACTGAATGTTTGCCATCTTCGTAGCAGTTTCACTTTTGATTTCGAATGCGAAACCACCTGTCAGAGCTCAGACTCCAATTCCTCATCTGATCAGTCCCATCTTAAGTCGCTATAATTAGGCCATGTCTGGATGCACCGTGTCTATAGATATCCTACATTGGTTTTCCCATTGCATGTAAATGATGGCCAAATCCTACTAAATCCGGTGTATTCAGCATCGCCCGCGACGTATACTTATCGGTTTTAGTTTCATGAAAACACCGACTCGAACGTTAATTAACGGTGTTTTATTGCATCTTCATCTTCTTCCATCTGTGGCGTGTTGGACGCGATACCACAAGCGATGTGGAATCGAATCCTTGCCCTTTAGATCTATAATCTCGACTAATGCCGACCGTCGCGGTACGCATTAGTTGAGATTAAAGTTGCACCGACCACTGCACCTGCATGCACAGAAACTTCAACAAAACTATTGATACGCGTGTATTTTATCGTCGTGAATTATTTGCCAGTTGCAGTATTATTAATTTTTTTGATCAATCCAACTTCTGGGTTGTACCAATCCTTCTCATCGATCCATATACAATATACAATACAATTAGTCATTTATAACGCGCTTTAACAAAACAAGTCTTGCACAAGAGCGCGCTTCACTACAAATCTAGTTATAATACAATGAAAACAAATGAGTTTTTAGCTTTGATTTAAATTCTGCAACAGATGAGCACTGGCGAATGGAGGTTGGTAGACTGTTCCATTCTTTAGGTCCTGATGCTGAGAAGGCACGGCTTCCAAGCTTCCGGTATGTGCGAAGTGTAGCAAAATCACTTCGCGAGGACGAACGAAGTCCTCTGGACTTAGAAGCGGAACATGGCGTGACCATCGATGCCATGTAGGATGGAGAAGTTCCGTAGTGGATATGAAACATCAGGAGGGAAATTTTGAAAGCAATACGAGCACGGATAGGAAGCCAGTGTAGTTGTTTCAGAGTTGAAGTGATGTGGTCTCTGGGACCAAGACCTTTTATCAGACGAGCGGCCGTATGAAGAACTGAAGACAGAGGTTGAAGTGTTGATGATGGAAGACCAGATAGAACCGAGTTGCAGTAATCGAGGCGAATCCAGCTTCTGCTTAGGCAGGAATTCGTTTCATCGATCCAGTTTTTCTGTTTACGCAGGAATTATTTTTCATCAAAACAACTTCTATTTAATTAAAAATTATTGTTCATCAATCCAGCTTTGATTTCGGCTAGATAATTTTCACAAATCAACTCCTACTTGAGTAAAACTTATTTTCATCAATCCGGCTTCCACTTAGCAATAAATCTTTTCGTCAATCCGACATGTATTCGACCAACGCCGAAACCCATGGAATGGTGAGTAATTTACGACACTAAAGTACACGTTGTATACCAAACTATTTATACAGGGTGGTCCAGTATAAATGAACCAACTTTGAATGCATATAACTCCGCCAATTATTGGAATTTATTTATACTTTATGTGTCAAATTAAAGATAATTGTTTCACTCAAGTATTTGCACTGAAAAAATGGAACTGGTAAAAGCTTAGGTTTTAATTATATGCTCGGAACAGCGCTAGCAGTTGGTTCATTTATGCTGGACCACCCTGTATTTATACCTCCAAGAACGACGATGAAACTTCAGTGGACAGAGTTAGCCGCTAGTTGTCATCAGGAATAATTTCGTCGATGTCCGACTTCTCGTTCTTTATGCTCGGACGACCAGGATTTATAGCCCTGGGGATACATGACAGTTGCTAAGAGTCTTAGGCTTGATAAAGTGGACATGGAAAGGGAAATTACGGGACGATTTGGGAGTCGTCGTCATCAGCGCCCTGCGGCGTAAAGCGCTGAATTAAGGACCAAAGTAGCAGTAAGCACTGAATCGCTGGCGATGACAGAGTTATTAGTCTGTTGACAGGAAACGCACAGCAAACGAAACCGATGTAGACCTCAGTTGAAGAGCTTATTATGCATTTTGCCTACTCAGATGGTGAAAACAAACCATAATCATGCAACTATTTGGGACCAATGCGACATCAAAAGCATCCACCCAAATCTTCTGAAAGCAGCCCATGTCCAGCCCTCGATCCATCTGCCATTCGTAGTATCATCACAACTCTAGATATAGCAAAATATGTCATATATTAGGCTATATATGGGTTTGTGCATACATAACCTATATAATAGTAGGCTATATATGCCTGCCATGTAGATAGAGTAGATTGGAATAATGTGATGCATTTACTGAGGAAAACCAGAAGATTAATTGGAAACTTATATGCATTTGGGTTAAAAAGTAGATTTATAGACAAAAACAACAGAAGAGCAATTTTTGAAACCATACGAGATATTGATGTTGGAATAAGGCAAAGTATCCCTCTCGCTCTCGTCAATAGTATTTAACATCTACGTCGAAGAATTGTTACGAGCGGAAACGGAGGGGTGACGGATGATGCAAAGGTGGGAAGAACATTGACAAAAGCAGAACGGGCAACAGAAAATGATGGATTAGCTAAATGAGATCTCAAACCTCAAGGGAATACGATATGAAAATAAGAAAACAGCGAGAAAGATCATGAGGATATGCATTATGCAACGGAAAAGAGACGACATTATAATATACAAGTTGACCTAAAGACGGAAGGAACAGCAGAACAAGCGGGTAATTCTGTTGTCCAGGAAGTATCATAAAAAATGATGCATGTGGTGTCGTTTAGAATAAAGAAAATAATAGGTTATGCGCAAGACGACTTCTATTATATTCTAGAATTATTATTTATTATTATAATAGTCTAAAAAGGAAAGAAATTAATGAGAGTGTTGCAGCTAAAAAATAATCTGAGGAAACGAATTACTTAAGCCTGTGATATTGGAATTTGGCGCTATACGGACAAAATCAAATCAAATCAATTCAATTTATTCAGTAGCCACATTATAAAAGCAATAAAGAGCAAAAATAATATTATCTGGTTGTTTCACAAGGAAATCCAAAGAGGTCGTGCCGTCGTGGACCCTCTATCTATGGCCCTACTCCTAGACAACAACAAAATAAGTCTTGACCAATGACTTAACTAAGGGCTTGGCAAAATAACAGGCCAGAATCCAAAGCCTGTGCCTCCACTCATGAAGTGTTTTTACTTTTAGGTAAAAAAAGAGTTGGAGTTTATGTTTAAATATTCTGACCAGCATGGACCATGAGGAAGGAAGATTTAAGAAGATTGGACGTCTTTTAGAAGTCGCTATGCATGCGTGGCGAAGAATGGAAAGCGTCAGTTGCAGTATTTATACGCATGGAACACAGGACGAATGAAGCGATTCTGCAAATGGTGATCGAAACAAAAATTCCTGAAAGGATTAATCAGAGGAAGAAAAAAGGAAGTTGATTGGGTGGCACAACGATGAAGACTCCATCCTAGAAATTACCATAGCTGAGGAAAGAATGGAGCGTTGGGAGGCAAGAGGAAAAAAACGGCGACCGAAAATTACGTTGTTGGACTGGACAATGAAAGAGGGCTTCGGCAAGTTGTAGGAGAGAGTCAGACAACGTGACAAATGGCGCCTTTGAACTTACAAATCTACTGCATACGATAGCAAAGAAAAAAAATTGAATTATCAAGGTCATCATCGTCATCATCATCGTCGTCGTCACCATCATCATCATTGCCCAAGTTTCTAAATGCAACTTGATGTAATGTAACAAAACGACTGCATAGCTCCTTCAAGGCATATCCCACATACACACAAACGCACACACACACGCACTCGCAAACACACGCGCCTCTCTCTCTCTCTCTCTCTCTCTCTCTCTCTCTCTCTCTCTCTCTCTCTCTCTCTCTCTCTCTCTCTCTCTCATACACACACACTCACACAGGCGCACGTGCGCATCCAATTCATTGGTACGCTCAGGTGTAAGATGAACAGTGCTTTTATTTGTTATCCGTTCGCGTGCCTTATCTTGGGATTGGCTGTCTACTTTAGGGATTTATTCGCTCTACATGCACACCCCTGACGAAAAATCCTTTCAGGATCCGCACCATCAGTTTCAAACTTAGATATATAGTCACCTTGTCACCTTGTGCTTTCAGCTCTCTGACATGCTCCATTTTCGCCATATCTTTCTGTCTGATGTCGACTGCCTTAGTTCCTCCAAATTCATTCATGTTGCTTCGTGAACCTCGTGAACCTCATCCATCCACCTTTTCCTTGGCCGCCCTTGTTTTCTTCTTCCCTCTCCGTATGCCAACATAATATCTTTTTCTAGACCATTTGAACGCATAACAGGGCCAAAGAAACCCAACTTTCTTCTTAGCACTGTTTGTTGTAGCGACTCATCGTTTTCAATACCAATCTCTATGCGTATCCATTCACTTGTCCTTTTTTCCGTCCAAGACATTATCAGCATTTTCCTCCAAATCCACATCTCACAAGCGTTAATCTTTTTTTTCATTTTCTTGGTCATTGTCCAAGTCTCACAACCACTTAATATTGTCGGTATTATCAAAGCCCTCACCAGTCTTTTTTTCGTGTCTGTACTCACATGCATATACTTCCATATTTTTCCAATCCATTCATTGCAGTTGTTTCAATAGCCACCCTGCGTTTTACTTCCGTATCGCACCCACCATCTTTCTCTATTACAGAACCTAAACATGTAACTTACAGTAGTACACTTTAATGTCGAATATTATTGTCCTCGGGTCCTAAACGGCTGTGTAGAAAGTGAGCTAACACTATAGCCTACAACTGAAAGGCAACATAAAGCGAATCTTCAAAAATTTCACAGGACCAACAAAGACCGTACCATGGAGACCATAGCTTATTTACCTGCGTTAAATCAAATCAGATCAAGTCCGCAGTGGCATGCAGGTTACGCTGTTCGTTCGGGAGTCAGGTCAAAATTCTGGAGTAGCCGTAATGGATGAACTGAATATAATGACTCTCGTCGATGCCTTGTTTATAAGCGAAGCCATGTTTGATCACGTGTTTACTTTAAATCTATTCCTTGGATGTCTCACTGTCTTATTGCATCAATCTAAACGCTCTGTCTCTCTCTGTCTTCGTCTGTCTGTCTGTCTGTGTCTCTGTCTCTGTTTCTGTCTCTGTCTCTGTCTCTCTGTCTCTGTCTCTCTCTTTCTCTCTCTCTCTTTCTTTCTCTCTCTCTCTCTCTCTCTCTCGCTCTCTCTCTCTCTCTCTCTCTCTCTCTCTCTCTCTCTCTCTCTCTCGCTCTCTCTCTCTCTCTCTCTCTCTCTCTCTCTCTCTCTCTCTCTCTCTCTCTCTCTCTCTCTCTCTCTCTCTCTCTCTCTCTCTCTTTTCTCGTGCATTCTCCTTTTCCTGTTCCTTCCACTCCAATCCAATTATCGTCCTTCTCCAGCTCTTTCTTCTCGTCATCCTTCACCTCTCTTAATCCTCAGCTTCGTCCTTCCACCTCTTCTCGTTTTTTTTGCTTTTACCACTCCATGATTCTCTTCCTCTCTTGCGCTTCTTTCCATTTTCCCAGTTTTACGCCTATGATCACTCCTGTCTCAATCACTCAACCTCATATATGTTTATATATTCATATTATATATATGGCACTCGTAAATGTCCACACCTTAACTATATATTTATATTATATATATATATTTATATTTTATATATATATATATACATGTATGGCGCTCGTAAGTGTCCACACCTTAACACGAATAGAAGTGAGTTACGGCAGACCTACGCTTCTTGCGGATTTTTCGTTCAGACGCCTTGGTGTAATGAACTTTTAAAAATTCAATTACGACGCGTGAGCTGCGACCACAGACAATGGATTCACATTACAAGGTGAAACCGAAAGATAAATCAGCTTTAAGGAAGCTGCTAATGACTTCAGCGTCGGTCAAAGTAGTAGGCCTACTATAGTAGACTTCATGCTCTTTATAGCTATCGAACCTTGCACACGAGCGTGCGCTTTACCTGTTTAAATCTTCAAGAAATAAACACGCAGCGCTTATAATAATAATAATAATAATTTTAACCTGCAACGCTGCGAACTAATAACAATTTAGTTTGAATGTTAATTATTATTTTCATCAGGGAAAAATCGTACGCAGCAAGAGTAACCGAATAAAAAAATCTGCTAATAATTGCTCATTATGGGGTGTTTGGGTGTCTTATGCCCTCCTTGACACCAACCCAACAGCATTTAAAGGGAATAAAGTTACAGATGGAATAAAGTATGAACAACAATTGTTAC
The DNA here is from genome assembly GCA_949752735.1 of Lumbricus terrestris. NCBI lineage: Eukaryota > Metazoa > Annelida > Clitellata > Crassiclitellata > Lumbricidae > Lumbricus > Lumbricus terrestris. The sequence continues at coordinate 23,330,878 of OX457051.1, forward strand.
TACAAGCAATTGTCTTGTTTTTCTTATTTAAGTGGATAAATAACCTTTAAAAAAACTTTTTCCCTAAGCCAATGGGGTTTTAATCCGCGAAACCCCCTTGACTTCACCACTACATCCTTGTATAAATTCTGTTAGCGTTGTTCAAAAAATCGTCTCGAACTGCATGCTGCGTCACCCGTGGCCGAGTCCGCGGAACCTTGGAGTTCCGTGGAGCCCCGGTTGAAAGCCACTTAGAGCAGAGTGCACGCGGTGGTCGATTGAGCCAAAGGTCGTTTAACACAACACGAGACTAGAACGTGACTAATATGACATTTCGAGAAATTTCTGGCTCTTCTGTTCACTCCCCCCAGTACGATATTTCGAAAGGTCTTCCAGCAATTTTCTTTACCTAACGGTCGCAAGATATTTCTATAACGGCTTCCAATGAACTTAATATTATAGAATATATAGACAAACATTGACACTCCCACTGGTTCACGGGGAAGTTATATTATATATATATATAAATATATATATATATATATATATATATATATGTATATGGTAGGCTAATAACTGATTTGATGCGTTACTCTGTTACTCTGTAGCAGAGTTGTCATTTATTTATTCATACATTTGTTACTATTATTATTGCTATTATTATTATTATTATTATTATTATTATTATTATTATTATTATTATTATTATTGTTATTATTATTATTATTATTATTATTATTATTACTATTTTATCTTTTTACCCTAATGCAATTATTTATTAATATAATAATAAATTATTATTATTATTATTATTATTATTATTATTATTATTATTATTATTCCTTCTTTTACTATTTTCATTTTTCGTTTTCTTCATAGTCGAAGACCATGGATCCAACAACTTTATGTAGCGTCTGATTTTTTCAGTTGAACTACTTACTACTTACAGACTTCTTTAATAACCCGATTTATTATATTAAATAACTGCTGCTAGTTTTAAGAATTAGTGAAATTACTAAGTCAATTTAGCCAAAGTAATTACAGATAATGCTAGTAATCTTAGACTTTCCTTGCCAGAACATCATGCAATTTGATAAGGACGTATCAATTTCTCCGAGGAGAAACTCGCAAGAAAAGTGGCGCTTTTCCGAGAAGCAATTTGACCAAAGCTTCTGCAAATACATTGGCGGCTATTTTGCAACGGTTCGCGTGTCGTTTGAAATAATAATATTATTATTGCTCGGTTTCAGGTTAAATTCGCAAGTATTAGACAGATTTTGTTCGCATGCACACTTGCAATCGCGCCCCTTCAAGCTCCTTACTCAGAGGCGCTCCCGACTACAGAGCGGACGCTGCATCGGAGTTTCACACCGAAGCGCGGAGTAATTACGAGTGAAGGACTTGCTCAAGGTCCTTAAGTGGCGACTTGAGGTGGATTCGAACCTGCAACTCCTCGGCTGTCTTGCGCCACTGCGCCCCACAAATTGTTCAGAATGATTAGGCAATGAGCATATATCCTTCTGAGAAATCTGTTTTTGAAAATCTGTGTCTGAACTATGAGGAGACTTTTCGACCACAAAAACAGGTAAATCCATTCTGTGCAAATGAATCTACGAAAAAGTCTCGTTAAATACAACTTAATGTTAGACACCTGTTAACCAACAACGCCGTTAACAGCAAATCGAATGCATCAACAGCTTAAGGAATTGGTCCATTAAAAGTAACTGCCGGAATGCTGTAGATAAACTGCAGAAACGCCTATTTTAGTGTTAGTAGTTACAGTTTAACGACACTGTTTGGCAACAAAGACCATTAGTGTCGCCCTCCTCTTTTGGTCAGTCTTTGGACTGGCACTGGCAGAGCGCAATTGGTGGCGGAGTGAAACGTCTATAAATGCATTAATAATAAATATAAAAGAAGCTCACTCGCAGTCATTGCTGAATGAATGAATGAATGAATGAATGAATGAATGAATGAATAAGTAGGCGTACGAAAGAACGAACGAACGAACTAATGAATGAATGAATGAACGAATGAACGAATGAATGACTGAATGAATAAGTAGGCGTACGAACGAACGAACCAAAGAATGAATGAATGAATGAATGAGTGAACTAACGAACGAATGAATGAATGGACAAACGAATGAATGAACGAACGAATGAACGAACGAACGAATGAACGAACGAATGAATAAATGAACGAATGATTGAATGAATGACTGAATGAATGAACGAACGAACGAATGAATGAACGAACGAATGAACGAACGAACTAACGAACGAATGAACGAATGAATGAACGAACGAATGATCGAATGAATGAATGATTGAATGAATGATTGAATGAATGATTGAATCAATGAACGAACGAACGAACGAATGAATGAACGAACGAATGAAAGAACGAACTAACGAACGAATGAACGAATGAATGAATGAATGAATGAACGAACGAACGAATGAATGAATGAATGAATGATCTACAGCAAGTGCCGTATTAGCGTTAGCTAGCTTTTTTGCCATGTTTACCAGATAGAAATTCGTCTACTGCTCTAGTGTTCTATTTCTGCAGTAAAACATGGATTGTTGTTTTCGTCGTCGTCGTTGAGGCTGGTGATGTGGTGGTAGTAATGGTGATCTATAGTGATTGTGATTAGTCTACACGATAGTGTCTGAACATATCAGACAATTTTACGAGCATATAAAATAAAGAAAACAAGGAAGAAAACAATGCTGATCCGTTTTAAGTTCCGCAATGCACAATTGTCTGCTGCAGAGAACGAAAGAAGTAGACCACACAAACAAACACACACATACACACTTCCTGACAAACAAGCACTTACGGACAAACACACACACAAACACGCAAGCAAACACACATACACAAACACGCATGCACATGCACACACGCACAGACACACACATACGGACAAACACATACAAACACGCACACGCGCGCGCACACAAATACAAACTACACCGTGGTTCAAAAAAGTAACCCAAACTGTTTTTCATATTATTTCCAACGCTTGATCATTAATAATTCTAAATTTTCTCAATATTTAGGGAATTTAGCCAAAAATATGATTGTAAAATATCCTTTCATAAATTTGAACGGATAGAAAGATATGAATTTTTCAACTTCCAAAATTTCAGTTTTTTACCAGCAATTTTCTTTTGGGTTTTGTAACAAAGTACTTTAAACATGAAAAAGTTTTTAACATTTTGAGAAGAAACTTTAAGTAGCTATTGTTTGATTATTTACACGAAGAAGATGTTATTGACTGTTCGAATGCCATAATGTGGGAGACATGAAGTATGGTGTCTCTCTTGTTAGCATTTCGATGGTTTATCTGGCTCGGTGGGTTGGCACTGTTCTGTCGAAAAAGAAAATAGCCTTCTGGTGCAATAGATTTCTGATAACAGCTGGAAGATGTTGTGACAGCTGAACGTTGCTATAACATACTCCGTTAATTTTTACTCCAGGATCACCAAAGACTAAAATTGTGAACTCTCAAGCGTCGGAACCGTAACCAACGTCAAAACAGACCTGCTCAAAACTGAGATTTCGGGAGATGAAGTTGAAATATTAATATCTTTCTATTCGTTCATATTTATGACATGATATTTTGGAATCATATTCTTGGTTCAATTCTCCAAATATTGGGAAAATTTTAGTATACTTAATCATGAAGCATTAGAGATATACAAATCCAGTTTGGCTTACTTTTTATTGAACCACGGTGTAGACACAACCACACACACACACACACCTACACCCACACACAAAAACCCACAATAATATACACATACTGACAAACACACAAATATTCCTACTCACACAAACACATACGCGCACGCACAAGCACACACACAAACACAAATACAAACACAAACATGTATAGACGCACACTAACCTATATACACACACACACACCAGCGTACAGTGCACGCCTGCACCACCGCACGGACAACGAACCATGCCCCATATAAGTGCATTAGTAGATGTTTTGCGACTCATGTACGACGGTTCTCAGCGGAACTGGAGCGGACACAAACACAAACAACGTGCTCCTATATTTGATGTGGACCCACCAATGCTCTCTGGCCGTCCCTTAAGATGGCAACAGCGTTGATATGCATCGTCATACGTTGGTGGGAATAACACAGGTAAAATAAATCCCGTGAGATGTGGAAGTCGCAGAACGACGGCCACATCGTCAACACGAATCAAGCTGATCCGGTCGGAATATCAACAACGAGCAGTTTCGGAAACGTATACGGCTTCAGTAAAGCGCCATGTTGTGGCGGCGCTGTAAGAGAGAAGGAAGCCATTGGTTGACTGCAAATGCTGTACATTAAACAACAGGCTTGAAGCAAGCATGCAATGGTACATAATTCTTTAAAAGACTACGCGTCTGTATAAGCTGCTCTTAAGCATTTGTATCGTTAAAAAGTCAATTGGTCCCTCGGCTGTATATAATAATCAAATTGACCCATCTAACGGCAGAACACGTGACCATAACTAAACTTTTATTGCTTTTGGCATCTTACAAAAACATACATGGTTAGAATTGCCGTTGGGTTGAGGGTGTTCAACCCCAGTCTTTTTATGGCCACACAGTAAAGTCTGCTTTTCACACCCCAACTCCACGCGGATCATAGACCGACCCCCAGTTATTTTTTCAAAATTCTCATACTGCAGACATAACAGATGCAACTAAATATAACGAAAAGCAAAGGGACAGAATCCGTAATGAACCATCGCGACGTCGACGGATGTAGGCCTATACATTTGCGAGCATTGCACAATGAACTGGTAGATTAACGTAGTAAAACTGGGTGAAAAAAAGAAACATCTGGTGAGCACGGGTACTTGATCTTTCCTGAATTAATTATCCACCTATGGTTGCGTGTACTAATTGACCTAATCTTTTATGAACAAGCTTCATTGCCACTTCAGCGGCGTCGTTTCTTCTCGTTAAGTTTTATTTTACGCTCAGTGGGAAGGGCGGTATACTCTCAGTCCCGTTTGCTCGTACAGCCGTCATGCAAAGCCGTGCGGTTTCTGTGGTTGACCCAGCAGTAATTTAGAATGGCCTTCCTCCTGAGTTGCGCCTGTTCCATAGGTCGCCACCTGACAAATTTTATGAGTACATGAAAAATTGTTCTGAGTAGTTTCCTTGAAGAGGTACTCATGGAAGTATAGATTTATCTCCGGATGTCTATTCCTCTGCATGCTCCCTTTTCTTCCCTTCCCTTCTCTTCCCTTCCCTTCCCTTCTCTTCCCTTCCCTTCTCTCTCCCCTTGCCTTCCTCAATCTCGTCCCCATATTAAACACTGGCGAAGAAATCTCATGCCTTCCCTCCTCAGGATTTACGACCCTGAGTAAGGTAACGTGGACAGAGCACATACGGTGGAAGCCTCTATCAGCTCTGCCGCCATTGCGATTTTAACCATGCATGAATAGCTATTTATACGCTAGATAGCCAAATGCTGCCATCCTAAAAAAAATTATTTGCAGGACCAATCACTGGTGGTGACTATCACACCACTTTCAAAAGTGGTGGTGACTTACACAGCCGTCGCAATAGAAAGTTACGCCTATGGGGGCGTTATAAAAATACTTGGATGAATGAATCTATAGTTAGCTGGATCCGTTGAAGGAAACCGTCACTCCGTTAAATTGCCAGGAAGGTCGTAAGGAAAAAACCCGTCTTTATCAGATCAACCGCAGGTACAGTAGTAACTGTTGGAGTCAACACAATGGAAAGTCGTTCGCTGCAGAGTAATAGGTATATAAAGAACAGTTAGAAAGCAAAGTCAGTCTAAAGGACATTGCGTTCATTATTAGGCGGTGTAAAAGACATAAAGATATTGAATGGGCAGTCTAAAAGACATTAGAAGACATCAAAAGACATAGGCGATCTGAAACACCACAACAATCTCAATGTTATCGTCACGACGTCAGATGGTCTAAAAGACATTGAGACATTAAACAGCCAAAGTACATTTCAATACGTGGGAGTCTAAAAACATCAAGATGGTAAAGCAACTGAAGACGTCAGATGTTTTAAAGAACATTAAGACATTAGTGTCTGAAAGAAATGAGGCCAGTCGCCAATGTAACAGCTATTAAACATCCTCGTCGCCAATGTAATAGCTATTAAACAGCACTTGTTATTGTCCAGCATACCGCAACCGCTATTCATCCTGTTCCGCTAATCCCGTTCTACCCTGTTTATATAGCGCACTATTACATCTATTTATATCGAGCTATTACATCCTACCGGACACTAGGACAGTCGGTCTAAATAAGACATCAGCCAGATCTACGCCTACGCCTTGAAACTCTATACTAGAATCCTTCCTTACTAAACTTAATTAAGGCTTCTCTGTGTTTGGAGCGCTGAAGTCGAAAGCATCTCTGAATAGTTTCCTTGAAGGGGCGCTGTGGTAAGTTTCAGAATGAATGAATAAATCTAAAAGACACTGGTAGCCTACAGAAACAGTGTCCTTGATGCGAATAAACTGCCTTTACGGCTCATCGAACTGCGAATTCAAGCGCGTAACAAATATCTGCTGGAAGTAGATACTACATTTCAAACGGTGAATGACTGGAAAACAGAACGGCTGGTTAGTTTCAATACTGAAGCGAGCAACCATGGTGCGTGATGAAGTGGCAGGCGTCGTACCGAACAACAGGGCAGCCATCCAGACGTGATATATATACTCTGCGCAAGATACGGATTCGGTTCCGGAAATTCATTTGGCTCTTCATCACGAGAATCAGTCTAGCGCCTCTCTCTTCCAGAAGAATGTATACTCAGAGTCGTGAAAATATTCAAATAACGTTCGTTTAGACTGCATTCTGTTGTAGAGTACACTGCAGCAGATGTATTATAGTTACATTAAGTGGCGTAGCCAGGAATTTATGATGGGGGGTTTGTGGGTTTTATGGCTTGGCCGGATGCCCTTCCAGACACCAGCCCAACAGTATTACGGTAGGCCTACCGTAAATAAAAATGGAATAAAGTTACAAAGGGAATAAAGTAAGAAAAACAATTGTTAGTACAAGCAATTGTTTTGTTTGTTCTTATTTAAGTGGATAAAAAACCTTTAAAAACACTTTCTAAGCCAATGGGGGGTTTAACCCCCGAAACCCCCTTGGCTGCGCCACTGGTTACATTATTATCATGGCGAATATCCATGCTACATGCAATTCATGTGCATTTTTTCAGCATATAATTACGGTTATAGCCTATATATGTAGCGTCTGCTGAGTTTGCTACAAGGGCCATAGATAATGATTGATGAGGCACGCGAATATAATAGCGTAATGATAAGGGAGTATATAAAACCATTGACATGTCATGAACTATTGGCGCGCCATCGCCTGAACATCGTGCACCGAATTACACCATTACGTCATGGAAGCTGCCAGCTACAGTGTTATCAGCACTACATTAATTTAACGGAATGCACAGAGGTAGCCTACATAATTATTATACACAGGCCTACTTTGCGTGCGTCTATATATCATCAATACACAACGTGGGCATAGCTTACAATAATTAATTACACGCACGACACATAGAGTTATAGACCCTACGCGTTCCTATTCGCGTGTCTGCATGACCTACAAAATATGGACCTAATGAGATTATCGACCATTTGGAATAATGATGTTGTTATGCTGTTTATCTTCTCACATTGGCCGTGGTTCAGATTTTTGTAGCAGATTTTGTCCTCGTCTGTCTTCCTACTTCACCGCTTCCCTTCGTAGGACTACTATCTTGGGTGTCCACAGTCCACACATAGGGGGGGGGAGGAGGGGACTTGGCCGCCCCTTGTCTTAGTTGTCGTTCTCATTTTCATCCATTTTGTGTCTTTGTTTTCATCCTTGTTCGTGTCTTTATTTTTGTCTATGTTCGTGTCTTTATTTTTGACATTTGTTCGTGCCTTCATTTTTGTCCATGTTTTTGTTTTGCTTTTGTACTTGCCTATATACTCCTATCTCTGTACGGTAATCCATCTTGTTTTTCTTGTTCCTTTTGCTGTTGATCCAGATTTTTCCCATCCTTTCTTCTTCTGCCTTTTCATTTAATGATTTATAAATAGATGATGATTTCTAACAACAAACAAGCACTATTATACATAATAGATAGATTTTAAAGAACACCCTCTTTATTACATTCTCCGATAAGTTGATTTCATAATAGGCCTAATGGTTTCTGGTCGCCATAATTATGAGAAAAAAATAGTCAAATAAATTGAAATAATATAAGCAAAGAATAAATACATTTCATAATGCAATAACTTGTATTGGACATAGCGGCTAGACGAGTTATTTGCAGGCTATTTTCTTTTCAATATTTCTATACACTTGAAACGTGTCATCGAAACGCTAACCACTTTCTTTAGAACTAGCCGAGCACAGCCTTTCCTCCATGCACTGGGATTCAATCTTGCAGTCATTGCCAGTGCATATAATGCGCCTGAAGCAGAGTTTACTCTTGCAAGCGATCGTCAAACAGAATAATCGATTTGAAGCGCTTGCCTGTTTGCCTCCGTATCGGTCGGTTTGCTAAGGGAATGAATGGTGTATGAGTCATGAAATACGCCCACGCATCTTGCACATCGATTCTGAATGACGTCTGGAATGATCAAGCAGTGCTTTTTTTAAACGTGCAGTTGTACACAAAATGTGCAGTTCTAAATGGATTTGTGCAGCTGTAGAAACACTTCTGTCACACGTTTTGTGCAATTAAAACTAGAAAAAGGTCATTTTCATCCGATTGGAAGTAATTTACCATGGAGGATGGGAAAGGAAAGAAGGAGTTGTGCAGTTCTAGAAATTCCTTAAAAACAGCCCTGTGATCAAGACTTCTTATCATAACCCCGCCACTGGTTGCACTCTGCCAGTGCCAGCCCAAAGCCTGGATAAAGGAGGAGGGCGTCGCTAATGGTCTTTGTTACCACACAGTGACGTTAAACTGCAAGTACACATAGGCCTACACACTTCTTATCGGAATCTGATGTTTAACGTTGATGATCTGAGAACATGTGGCTGCTGCTGAGTGTAGACCTATGATCATAGGCGTAGGGGACATTTCGGAAGTGGGGAGGGGGTGCAAAAATTTAATTTTTGCCCCAAAAATCTGATGACCTTTTTTTCTAGTCATCCGCCCAAAATCTTAGGATTTTCTCGTCCGAAAAATCTGATGATTTTTTTTAAAAAGTCATTTCCTGTAAATATTCAGAAAGTTAGCTTTTTAGCCCTGTGTGCCCGAAAAAATCCGCCTGTACCTGGAGTTGCCCGAAAATAATTTCCGAAATTTTTTCCCCGTCCGTGCCTCTTTTGCCTTAAAAACACATTTGCCCCAAATTTGGGGGGCATTTGTCCCCCTGGACCCCGCATCCTGCGCCTATGCCTATGATGTTGCCGTCTTCGTGCCGCTTTAATTCCCTGAGAAAAAGGTATCTGCCTGTTTCGTGCTTCGTTGCTGGTCACGGAGGGTCGGATTTGATGGCGCGTTTACAAGTTCTGTGTGTCCGGAAATATTGGTAAACAGCCGGTAAACATCTCGATGGCAACGCTATACTCAAGATTAATTACTCAGCACTCAGCACTCATACGCCTACTCTCTCTTGTCTCTCTGTTTGTCTCTCTTTCTGTCTCTGTCTCTGTCTCTGTTTGTCTGCTTCTCTCTGTTCGTCTGTCTGTCTATGTGTTTCTCTCTTTCTCTGTTAGTGTCTATCTCAATGTCTGTCTCTCTAATTCGTAATTGCTCTGTCTCTGTCTTTCTGTCTGTCTGTCCGTCTGTTTCTTTCTTTCTTTCTCTGTCTCTCTCTGTCTCTCTATGTCTGTCTGTCTCTCCCTCTCTGTCTCACTCTCTTCTTGTTGTTTCTTTCACACTTTCTTTTTACTGCAGCGCATTTTCTCCGTCTCTTGCAAGGAAATTCCAGTAGCCTACTCAAGACTGAAAAGTGAACTTTTGAAGCCATCATAAATCTCGATTCTCGATTGAAGCAGCTTATAAAATACTCCTTCAAAATGTCGTGCAGAATTGAAGAATATGCGGTGTTAAAGACGATTCAAAGATGTTCAGAATCGAAATTGTGACTGAATGACTGTGAGTAACTGAATACCCAACTCTGAAAAATTGTTTTCATTGTGTTTGCTCGTCCTTTTGTGCAAATTCATACCTGTAGACTTCATTCGCTTCCTCTGCGGAGTTTAGGTGAATGTTTGTACACTCGGGAGAACCGCATATCAGTTCAACCAGCCTCTCACCCTCTGCCATATAATTTGATCTTTAATATTGATCATTAATTTGTTAATTAATCTTTTTAATTAAATATGTGCACAGATCCTTCAATCTTCAACGTAGGGTCTACAGCCTACGGCGCAGGCAAAGTGCTTGCAAATTACTTCCATGCATGTGCTGGTCACACGAAATCGGCTTAACAGGAAGTAAGCCGCAATCCTTGTATAGCATATACATGTATACATTGTATAGTATATACTGCAGACTCAACGCGTTATCTATCAGCATGCAGAACAGTGTAATATGGCATTATTTTTATTGCATCCATGCCATCATTCTGTCAGCTTTCGATCAATCAATCGATTGAAAGGTTAATTCAACAAAATCTATTTGTAATCGATGCAACTATTTACAAATTGCAGCTGTGTATACGAAGCTAATCGTTGTCTGACTTCACGGGCGTGCGTGTGCCCACCGTTGGCGACTCTTTCCTAGTTTGCCGTGCATTGTGTCGAAACCTGATGCAGTAGGCCTAGTCTATAGTTGCAAACGACATGTAGCATCCTTGGCAGAGAATGCGTTTTTGTGAGACACTTAAAATGACCTGTGCGTGGTTCCATAGGCTTACATACATAACCCACATAGGCGTGTAGAATCATAGAATACCATGCGTAGCAACTCTTCAACTTTATCTTGATGAAGAATGACACGAGAAAAATATATAGGCCTATGCGAATATATATATGTATATATGTGCGAATATATGTATATAGGCCTATTGATATATATATATATATAATTTTTGTACGCTTCGTTCAGAGACTCAGCTTTCGATCGGAAATCACGTCACATTAGAATATTATTTCTAGATTTGACAACCTAATCATAATAATTATGATAATTATTATGGATTTCTGTGTAAAATACTTGCATAATAATTATTTCGATAACTTTTTGCAGTTTTATGCTGACAGGCGCACCGATGACGAATGACTGCGAATAGAACATGTCCTCTATTTCCCGCAGGAAATAAATTAATTATTATTGTCACAATTTTTTGGCGCGCCGTCGTTAAATCAGTGCGCAAAGCAGGAAGTCGACATTTTAACAAATTAATAATTTGACACTGCTGCATGAAAACTGTAAAAACAAACCAGCCTCCTCGATCCATTGCCTATTTGAATCCACTTAAAAATTTATTTTACAGGTATAACGATTCAATTGTATAAGTTAATAAAAACAGCATTGTAGTTGGAGATAAACCAATGAAGTTTTAGGGTTTATCCACGTTTATTAATAATTGTTCAGGCCTATAGCACAAAATAAAGTACTTCGGCAAACTCTTTCTTTAGACGAGTCTCTATAAATTCTCACGGAACATAATATTATAAATATGCCTCGCGTTGCAATGCTCCACTTCCATGACACGAGACAATGGTATGAGTCTATAATTATTATTGTGGTCGACGTTATTCTTGAAGCTAAAGTGCCTGGTAGTAGCAGTCGCGAACAGAGTAGACCTATAATAATGCATTTGTCAACCTCAACTCCGTTCTGTTCGTTAGGCAGCGCCAGCTGTAGGTCTATTATAATTTCAGCAAATCGCGGAGTTATTCAGGAGTTCGAAGAAATTGAACGTAAGAAGACATTAAAAATAAGCTTAATAAAGAATTTCTGGCAGATAACGAGCTCTTGTTACATGTTTAACGACACGTACTGCTATATCAGAGATGATTGGTGTTGCTTTCCTCCTTTATACAGGCTTGGGACTGGCACTGGCAGTGGCAGAGTGCAACCAGTGGTGGAGTTCAGGTTAGAGGAATAGGCAGTACGTCAAGTGACCAGCCACGACCTATTGTAACGCCGCCCCTACCACCTGGCGAATAGTGACTGCACCAGATAAAGCTGCTTTTGTAAACCGTGTCTCCGTAACAATTTGACATGCCTTTTATGCAGGTGAATGTAGATTACAGGACCGTGGCCTAAGCTTGAAGCCTCGTCTCGTCTCGTCTCGTCTCGTCTTTAGCTATCTTTGCTCCGAAGTTGGGCCGCACCATGAACTGTCTTCATATGTCTCCAAACTGTCTCCATGAATTGTCTCCAAATACATCTGTCTTCGGCTGCCCTCATCAGTTGACACATGTTTAGACCAGTCCAAGACCTTATATTCTCCATCCAATTGGCCCTCTGTCTTCCACGCGCACGTGCTCCTCCTGTTGTTCCCTGCATAATTTCTTTCTCCAGGTAGTTCTCCTTTTTCCTCACAATATGACCAAAGTAGCCTATTTCAATTTTCTTGTTTTGATATTACTTAGTAGTAGGCTAGTCGCTCTGTGCCAATCTGTTCCAGAACCCATTCGTTTGTTCGCCTTGCCATCCAGGAAACCCTTAATATTAAATTTTTTCATTGAATATAGAATAAATAGCGAATTAGAGGCCAGCATTGTAGCACTACATAACGACAAGAATAGGTGTGACTAGGCCTATGATGTGTAAAAAGATTACTGACTATAGGCGAGCTGATCGTAGCCTACTTAGGCCTATAAGAATAATTACGACAGGGGCCCACCAAACATCCAAACACCAAATTCGTTTTAAACTGCCATTTGAAGTGCATGCTCCTGCATAATAATATTAGATGGATCTAGAATGCAATAAAGCACGACACAAGCGATAACTACACCATGCTGTTCAACTTGTTCTCTACATGTTTACATTATTGAACGTGTATCTACAGGTCTTGTCGTGATGTCCATATTGAAACTACACTTTCTCTTTCGCCCAAGGCAAGCCTGAAGCCGTTGACGATAGGCCTGCGCAGACAGCTGATGTTATTTTGACGCAAGCATGCCCAGACCTATTACAGAACAGGTACGGGTTGTTTTTAAGGAATTTTTAATACTGCACAACTCCTTTTTTTCTTTCCCATTCTCCATGGTAAATTTCTTCCAATCGGAGGACAATGCTAGTTTTGACTGTACACAAGAGCTTCTACGAGTGCACATTTTGTGCACAACTGCACGTTAAAATAGCCCCGGAGCAGGTTTTATAGGGGGGCCTGCCGTTTATCCTTTGGACGTGCGCGTGCGTGGTCAGTAGAAAGTGAACAACTCAGGCGTTCTTGACTTAATCAACTGTCATAGAAAAGTCAATCAATTGCCACTGGAACTTTGAGCCTAGAAGTATCTCACACTCAACGCCAAATCGATTGCTTTTATCACTGTTTGTTTATAGTAAAACGAAAATTGAACTGCAGAGTGGAGGCTTTAACTAAAAGTAATTTATCAGACTAAGGATCCTAGAATTTATGCAATAGGCCTACAAATAGGCCTATTAAGAGCTACAGCTACCTATCGCGCAACTGCGTTGGCAGAACGTTAGGCCTAGTCATCGGCGACCAGGGGCGGATCCAGGGGGGGCAATCCGGCCATGGCCCCCCCATTTCAAATCCCCATGGGACGTGGCGCCCCATCCATGGCGGCCCGAAAAAAAATTTCAGGGTGTCAGTCATGCACAGGAGAATTAATGTATAAATGTAATTAAAATCTATAATAAAAATAATATATAAATGTAATTAATATCTAATCTAAGTTTCTCACACAATTGCATTGTATTAATATAAAGCAACGAACCGAAACAATCTTTCAACAGTATCCAACTATGATTTGTGGCATACAATGTATGTTATTCGTGTATATATTCATAGTAAACTGTAAAAATATTAACACCAATAAACACAATTATAACTAAGTACAACTAACTATTAATTACAAATCAAGTTAACACTAACAACAGTGTTTGGGATGTAATTTATTATTTGCAGATGCCAAAAAATTTCAGGGCGAAACATGTTAAGTTTTGAGTTTAGTCTATATGTGCAAGAAAATGCGGTGAATGATAACACATGTTTACTCGTTGATTTTATTTAAATCTTACTATATTTCATTCAGTAGTGGGAAGTATTTTATTTATTCTAGTCTTAAAAAGTCATGAGTTTTTTAGAACGAAAATTTAACACCTTTTTGAAGATTTCGGACGGTTCACTAAAAATTCATAAGTTTTTTGGGATGCTAAATTGAACACCTCTTTTTAAATTTCACACGGAAGAATAAAAAGTCATCTCTTTTTAGACAAAAAATAAACACCTTTTTTAAGATTTCGCACGGATGACTACAAAAAGTCATCAGTTTTTTGGGATGCTAAATTGAACACCTTTTTTGAAATTTTGCACGGAAGAATAAAAAGTCATCACTTCTTTTAGACGAAAAATTAAACACCTTTTTTAAGGTTTCGCGCGGATGACTACCAAAAGTCATCAGTTTTTTGGGATGCGAAATTAAAACCTTTTTTTTGAAAATTTCGCACGGTAGACTAAAAAGTCATCACTCTTTTTAGACGAAAAATTAAACACCTTTTTAAGATTTCGCAGAGATGACTACAATAAGTCTTCAGTTTTTTGCGATGCGAAATTAAACACCTTTTATGAAAATTTCGCACGGAAGAATAAAACGTCATCACTCTTTTTAGACGAAAAATTAAACACCTTTTTTAAGATTTCGCACGGATGACCAAAAAATGTCATCAATTTTTTGGGAAGGAAAATTGAACACCCTTTTTGAAGATTTCCAGCGGATTACTTAAAAAAGAACATCTAGTTTTCGGGAATGAAGTTTTTAAGTAATGTCTATATTTATTGAGACCTTATGGCACTCTTATAAGCACTGAAAAGTACAGCTATTTTGTTAAGATAACAGCTTAAAATGCTACCATTGCAATGTGAAAATTCAAAAAGTTTCTGGTGGGGAGGGGCGTATCCCCTCCCCACACCCCTCCCCTACCACTCTCGGCGCTGCGCGCCTCATGATTGTCTTCAGACGGTCAATTATCTACCCCTCCGGAAACCTCAATCCTCCCAGAGGTGGGGGGCTAAATTAAACTCTGGTTTCGGTCAAAAACGACAAAAAAGTTCATCAGATTTTTCAGCGAAAGATCAACGACAAATTTTCCGACCCCAGCCCAAAACTTTTTGGGCCCCCCCTTCGAAAAGTTCTGGATCCGCCACTGTCGGCGACCACATCCACAAAATACAATTATAAGATTTATATTTAGAAAATTCAAGCTTCACTAGTTGTATACAATTTCAAACACTTTATTAGTACTCCAGTTGAATCTTCGCTATTCAAAATCAAACGCATCTGTTTTTGTCGTATCGCAGGGCCTTTTTTAACGTGCAGTTCTACACAAAATGTGTGCAGTTGTAAATGGATTTGTGCAGTTGTAGAAGCACTCACGTACAGCTAAAACTAGTGAAAAAGGTCGCTTTCCTCCAATTGAAAATAATTTTCCATCGAGGATGGGAAGAGAAAGAAGAGGTTGCGCAGTTCTAAAAAATCCTTAAAAACAGCCCTGTCGTATCGCATCTGAGATTATTTATGACGCGTCTCATAGACGACTCGCTGTTCTGTTTCAGTACTGGCGAAGGTGAGGAAGTAGAAAAATTTCGGTTTTTCGCCACTCAGCCCGGTCCCATGGTGAGGGACTGAGGGGGACTCGCCAGCCCGGGTGAAACTGGTGAACCTCTCTCTCGGTGCAAGGTTTCAAGACGATAAGTGCGAAACTGTGGGCGTGCATTCTATAGATAAACACACACCGCCAGCCCGCCACCACATTCTCCTTTGTAGATAATAGATTTGACTACAAAATTAATTACGTCAGTGCTTAATCTACAGAACGTCTGTGCAGGGAAGTTCTCCCCCCCAAATGACATCCCCAGAAAAATTCGCATAGTGTTGCATTCATGTAAACACGCACGATTTTCGCCCAGAAAACTAAACGTCTAGCAATTCCACCTTTCCCAATAAGAACCGACATGCTAACATACGGACGAAAATGGCAGGGTAAGAAATTTATGAGAAAAATTATATAGAAATCTATAGAGTATAGGCCTATGACTAAAAAAGTCGTCAGCAAAAGATATCCGATCACGTAGTGTCGTCGGTGGCTCAGTGGGCGTCCACCCAAAACGGACCCCCCACTAGAAACCCAAATTCCCACCCCCAATGAGAGGACATAGGTTACGTGATAGATATGCGCTTGAAAGAATTTTTTAGCCGATAAACGGTGTGTAGCCCACTTGGATAGAGTAGAATATAGCACTACTTGACTTGAAGGATGCATGTCAAGAAGACCTGTCAATAAACTTAGATTCTATATGCTCTTGAGATCAGCAAGAAACATGTTCTGCCTTGTACCCTATACAGCATAATGTATCCACACTAAATAAAGCGATATGCGCAGCATTTTTAGACACCATTATAAAAATCCACATCAGATTCTAAAAATGCCTGTTGTCAGTGGGGACGCTGGAATATGAATGGATGTTGGGTGCTGATGCTGTGTTTAAACTCCAAGATGGCACCGCTGCTGAATACTGACGTACCGTACATGTTTTCGTTATAATTTTCTAATAAGTCAGCAGTATTATTTATTTTTAATCTCGTTCATTGATGGGAGGAGTAACCCTACCTTACCTTAGACCAGCGGTTCCCAACCCGTGGCCCGCGGGCCAAAAGTGGCCCGCTAGGCCTCAGAAAATGGCCCGCCATGCCTCAGAAAATGGCTCTCATCTCTCAAAAAATTATCAAAAATATTTGAAAAAATTAACAAAAAATGTGGACATGATAGAACACATTATTATTTTTTATTACAAATTATTTTATGTTTACGTCGATAAATAACATCAAACATAATATTTTGAATCAATTATAACAATTTTATATGTTTTTATTTAATACGATTTTAACCTTGTGGCCCCCTAATGTCCTTCATCTACGAAAAAGTGGCCCTCGTGTCCTCCAACTTAGAAAAAGTGGCCCTCAAGTCAAAAAAGGTTGGGAACCACTGCCTTAGACCCTAGTCCTTCCCGTTCAAGACGGCACATGGTGCAACGCAGCGTCTCCATTCTCCTCTGTCCATCGTCACCTCAATAGCGTCCTCCCACGACATCTCCAGACGCTGTAGATCCTCTCATACGGTCTCATTCCAATTCTGTCTTGGTCTTTCCTCCCACGTTCCTCCCTCCCCCGGAAATCCCATTTTGCTGCCTGGTTGGCTCTCCTATATTATGTCCTCGTCCATTCGCAGCGCGTGTCCCATCCAAATCAGTTGCTTTTTCCGGATGATATTCTCCAGTTTCTCTTGTCCCATTCTTTCCGTGATGTTTTTATTTGGTATCTTGTCATTCCATGAGACATAGGCTACAAGATTCTTCTTGGCCATCTATGGTGCGCTGACTCCAATCTTCTCCTATTTTCCACCGTCATTGGCCATGTCTTTGCACCGTATAGAGCAGCGTACTCGGCACTATCGCCTCGTATAAGTTACGGTATAACCATGTCCTAACCTTCACGCTGCGTCCATTGCTCTTCCATAACTTTTTCAATCTCCTGAAGGTCGTGTTTGCTTTCCCAATGTAACCTGCATGGTTCTATCTGCTAAGTTTGTTTCGTCTGTCATTCGTGGCTTTGCATAATTTTTTCGGCTGCCCATCGCGGTTACGTCATAGCATAGGCCTATGGCGAGCTTGTCTCTATTGCTTAGCAACACTAGTGCCTACTAGGCCCATACCTAATCCTGTATGTAGACTTGTAGAGCCATTGAGTAATGACAAGTGACAGACATATCAATAAAATCCAGATAGTCGATATCATTAATGGCGTCATTCACAACGGCATAAAGTGCCGCAGGCATACAGCGTTCACAATTGAAATGTCAGATAATATCGAGTCTATTATTGCTGTCTGGAATGATGTGCACACGCATGCCCCAGAAATTGAAACTTCTCGGTGTATAAATTCGATTACCTTCCTTTGAAAGTCTTGGATTCTTCGCAGGAGTAGATGCAGAGCATTCTCTACTGAGCTACTTGTTCAAAAGGCAGACCAGAGATAGAAACTATAGGTTCCTATTCGACAGAATGCGAGGGTTATTCGCCACGGCGACTACTGTGTTTCAAGTTGTCTTGTATAGTAAGTACACGCACCTTAAAACAGTCTATTAAATTAATCAATTCGTAAATTCAGAGCGTTTATATGGTGCTGTTGAAAGAAAGCATGCGCGTAATGCATTATCAGAAGACTTTACACAACACACTTAAAGTGGGCTTACCTCTCAATGCCGTGCACTCATCCATACAGAAGTGTGCTGAAGAACATCCAAACACACGTCGGTTATGCTTATATATAATGAAGGCTGCGACGTTTCAGGCTACAAGGACACGACTATAGAATTGCTTTCAACAAGTGTCACATGTAATGTTTGTATGTGCACGTGTTATAGCGCCCCATTAGATTACTAATAAGAAGCGCTCCCGACTACAGCGCGGACACTGAATCGGAGTTTCACGCCGAAACGCTGAGCAATTGCGAGTGAAGGACTTGACTTGTCCAAGGTCCCTACACGGAGGCCTGAGGTGGATTCGACCATGTAACCCTCCGGCTGCAAGGCAACGAACATACCCACTTCACCACCTTGCCCCACGCCTCTTATCTTAATGCTACCACTTCTCTTATCCATTCCATTGTTGTCACACACCTTGACTATACTGCTGCGCTCTCCACGCTGGTCTGCCGGCTGGGCGATTGAGGTGCTTGGAGTGTGTTCTGCTCACGGCCGGACGCCGTGTTGGTTCGTGTCGCAAGATTCGATCACGTCACCGATTACATGCAGGATGTCCTGTATTTCTGCGAAGATTGTGGAATTTCAAACTAACATTCATGGAACAACAATAATATGTGTCACAACCATGTAGTTTACATTGAATTTCACTATAAATAGGTCTACAATGTATATTGCTCAGCGCACAGAATATTCATGCGTTGTAAATTTTTAAAAATGGTCAAGAAATTAAAATAAATTTAGATTTTGCCCGAAAACAAAACAGAAACCCAGACGAAGGTGAAAAAAGCCAGATCTAGTGGAAAAACCAGCTGTGGCATCACTTGTGATTCATGGCGAGATTTATAGACCTATGTAAGCCCGTACTACCGAGCACGCGACTCGCCCTCTGCTCTGGTTACTTGTGTGACTGCCCCGGATACGCCCTGGCTACAAAAAGCGTCTGGCGCCGCCACTACATTATAAATGAATTAATGTGCACCTCGGATCGTGGCACGATGATTTATGTGGCAATTCGTGCCAAAATGAACGAGCAGACATGCAATTTGATAATTGATCGCACTTGCCTAGACTATCTACTCAGAAACGCTCCCGACCCAACGTCGGCTAAATAAGACATTAGTAAGATTAGAGCAATGTATGTTTGTGTGTGCACTTGGTATGTCGTCCCTTCAAGCTCTCTACTCAGAGTCGCTCCCGACTGCAGTGCGAACACTGAGACTTCAGAGTTTCAAGACGAAGCGCTGAGCAATTGCGAGTGAAGGACTTGCCCAAGGTCCCCTATACGCGGTGACTTGAGGTGGATTCGAACCTGCAACCCTCCGGCTGCAAGACAGCGAACATACCCACTACACCACCGCTCCCCCATAGCATGGGCACTAGGCTAAGTGCCACAGTGAATCCATTTCAGGTGGCAGAGCCAGTGACCAAAAAAGCACAGCGTCGCATAGTGGAGGTCCGCGTGCGAGTGACAAGAAGCTCAGCTGAACGAAGGGAATCTCGGTTTTGAACTTTCAAGTTTGAACCCCAGTTTCTTTTAAGATGATTACGTATTAACTTAAGTAGTGGCCCATAATTTTACCAGAAGGTTAAACTTATGTACATGTAAGAATCTATTATAGTTATGAACCTTATTCTAAATTTGCAACTCACACTTAGTAATGTGTTACGACGTCGTTTCCTTGTTGATATAGAAAAAGTTCAGTGCGCAGAATCGGATCCATACAGTCATGACAAAACTACGGTAAGACGGTTTGCCTGCATAATTACATGTATGATCAACGTAATCTAATTATTTTATGCATTATTCTCATAATATTAATTACTTATACTTACATTGGTGGATCCAGGGTGGGGCCAATCAGGTCATCCTCCATTTAGATATCTGACAGGACATCCTCATCAGGTTTCAACAAGATTTCGTCAATCAATAATCAATGCAGCGGGCGAAAGGTGAGAGAGAGAGAGAGAGAGAGAGAGAGAGAGAGAGAGAGAGAGAGAGAGAGAGAGAGAGAGAATAGCATACGACTAAAAAAGGTAATCAGATTTCAATAACCGGAGTTGCCACGGGTTTAGGCTACAGGAATTTTTGGAGAAAGAGTTAAAAAACCAAGAATTTTTTACTCAAGACCAAAATTTGTGCCATTCGCCTTAATGGTTCCTTTCACTCGCTCTGCAACAATGCAGAGGCGTTCGTTCTCTGTGGTTGGTCCAACAACCCAAATGTCTGTATTCGCCCTTGCTTATTATTTTAGTAGGCCTACCTATAGTCCTTCCCGCGCAGGTCTGCACATCGGTCAACGCATCTCCTCCACTTATCCCTGTCCATAATATTAATATAGGGTCTATCATAATAATATGGGGTCTATTATAACTCGCTCGGGTACCAGGCGTTGCCCGGTTAATTTTGTTTGTTTTTTGCCTCCCGCCCCACCTCGTTCCTTCGTCCAACCCCGCCCCTACACAGCTCCCACACCTCTTGGATAACAGACGTTCCAGGGAAATTTTGGGTCTTAATCCCATCCAGCCTCACCACACGCAACTCCGCCCCTACCCCAGTTTCCACTACATCTTATAGATTATTTTTCTTTATAAAATTCAGTCAGCGCTCAGCGGAATATAAGACATGCTGCTTGAATTTACAGGTGTTCAACGATCCAATCCATGGACACATTGAGCTGCCTGAGATATGCGTTAGGATCATCAACACCCCGGAGTTTCTGCGTCTTCGTCAGATAAAGCAACTAGGCGCTACCTATGAAGTCTTTCCGGGCGCCGCACACAACAGATTTGAGCACTGCATAGGGTGAATTGGACATTTTCAAATCTTTTACTAAATGCAAACTACTCTTACTGCTGTCCATGGTGACTTAATGGTTCCGTTCACTCGCTCTGCAACAATGCAGAGGCGCTCGTTCTCTGTGGTTGGTCCAACAACCTGGAATGGTCTTCCCTTGACTATGCGACACCTCCCTAGCTGTTCTCAATTTCACAAACAGTTACTGCTGAAGACTGATTTTTCGCTTGATCTCGGCCGGGAGCGCCTCTGAGCAGGTACCTTGAAGGGGCGCTATATAAATTACGATTGATTGATTGATTATTAGCTTCGTCCGCAGCTATTGTTGGCTAGTTGTAAATAACTTGAAGAAGATAAAATGAAAAACACTGAAGGGAGTGTATAATGTGTAGGCTATTACAGTGTAGCCTAAGCCTATAATCAAACACACTTAACGTACATTGTATCGCCAGCCTGCAGCCTGGTTAAAAACATAGTTAATTTAGTTTAATTTCAATTCTTTATTTCCTGAACCAACACAATAGGCTACAAATAATGACAGTTAACTAACACACTCATTGAATAAAACAATTCAGCATCTGTGCACACTGCACAGGCCTCCTGCAATTTTCAAAAATGTTCTATTTGTCTAATGTTGTTGCTACAAGCTAAATATTTATATGAGTCATGCACATTTTAGATGCACATCAAGGTGCATAATAATGCATGTAGGAGCATAAAGAGATGCACATCATATTTTAGATGAACATTAATTTTCATATTAGCCGAATAAAATTTGCACCCACGGATCTTGACTCAAAATACCAACTTGATATATATAGGGCACAATGAACAACTGCAGATCTTCAATCAACTACATACGGTTTTTAATCATTTTTGAAGAGTCTGTCACTTGGCTGGAGTCTTTGGAAAGCATTTGCAGCAGCAAATAGACGAGGAATTGAAGAACAACGAGAAATTGAGGAAAAACGAGGACTTGAAGCATAAAACCTCGGATGTCACGAAAGAACTGAAGGTTACCAATGATGACATCATATGCCTTCAAATAGCAGGACTTTGCCATGATATCGGTAAGCTCATGCATGGCTCAGTCCTAGACCCTGACGATCAGTCTCTGCATTTTTCTGCCTAGGCCCTACATGCGTGATGTTCTGCACTGGCTTCCAGTCTCGCAGCGCATCTCGTACAGGATAGCAGCACTTGTTTGGCGGTCCTTAATTGGTAGTGCTCCTTCCTACTTATCTGATCTCTGTCGTCCTGTCTCTGTTGTAGCCTCCCGTAGAACTTTGCGCTCTTCGGCCAATGGGGAGCTGCTGGTCCCTCGAACCCGCTCTGCTACCAGACAGCGTCGAGCCTTCTCGGTTGTTGGCCCGTCCACATGGAATGGGCTTCCACTTGCACTACGCTTAGGCCTACTACCTCGGAATAATTTGCCTGCTTTCTACAAGTTGCTCAAGACCTATCTTTTTAGCTGTGGCTGGACTGGGAGCGCCTCTGAGTAGGCTTCTTGAAGGGGCGCTTTATAAATTTTCGGAATGAATGAATGAATGAATGAATTTAGAGAAATGATATAAATCAATTTACTGCAACTATTATCCATCAATTACTTACAGTAGCATGATTCACAATAACAGGATGGTAGCCTAACCAAGAAGGTCCTAAGGTGACCTATAAAATATCCCGCTAATAGGCATAGCATACATATTTACTAAGAGTAAGTAAGTAAGAAGTAAGAATATTCTTCAATATACCACCAGCAAACGCACAGTAGTTTACAGAGGAAATAAATATTGGAAAACATTTATGCAAAGTTAGAAAACATTTATGCAAAGTTAGAAAACATTTATGCAAAGTTATACAACATTCACATAGGCCTAATAATAACGAGACTACCTTTTATTCTAAACTGAAAACTGACTTATTCCAGTAGCCTATAGCCTACTAGTGCTGCATTAATAGGTGGCAAGACGGTGAACAGCTAAAACAGGTTAGACTTAAAATATACTATGGCCGACGAACGTTAACCTTGTTTCATATTCGTCATATATAATCAGGATCCATGAGACGAAAGTCTGAAGATGTCTACTGAATTGTTTATCATTTTGCTCCCAACATCATTCTTCTTGCTGTTCTACTATAATCCATTCTGCATATTACGGTATAATTTTTATGTCCAAATGTAGGCTACTCCCTTTTCGCCTCATCACTGTTTGAATCAGGTCTTCCTCTGTATTCAATCTTCTTCTACCTCCACGTTTCAAATGCCAGTGTTTTGTCCTGGTCCATCTTTTTAATTGTCCAATGTCTATGTTTCATGTTACATAGCTAAAATTTCAACCTTTCAACGCTTTCTGCTTGCAACTGGTGAACAACGTCAGAGATAGCCTACCAAGAATAATAGGAATCGAATAAGATGATAGTACCGTATTGCGTAGGATCTGGAGATAGCCTTTTTTAACTCGGTTGTTGCGTTGGGTTTGGATAATTAATTATGAGTCAGCCAGCAACATGGACTCTCGGTGCAATCGGTTTGGTTTTGCATTTTAGGTCATGGACCGATGTCACACGCATTTGAATCTCATTTCATTAGAAAACTGGACCCATTTTCGAAGTGGAAGGCATGTCTTTTATTTATCGGTAATTTTCTCAATAAAACAAATAATTACAGGTCTATAATTATTCGTTTTACTGAGAATAGGTTATAGATCTAACTGGTCGTCATAACGCGACAGTTAATAAGCGCCAATAGCTTGGCGAATAAAGCCCAATCAACGTTTTTGAAAAGCATTCATGTTGGACAGTGCACATCGGAATAGGCCTATAGGACAATTGAACATTCTGGCTATTCTAACTTGGACTATTGCTTATACAGCAGTCTATCATGTTACGTGGCTGAAGTTGGGTGCAGGCAATTTCATGCTAGGCTGTATGATCGTCTCATAGCACACTGCACAATGCTTCCTCTACCCAAAATATGTCATCAAGCTAGCCCATACCAAATCTGCTCTTAGTTATCTACCTGTCTGTGAGCCGGTGAGCGTATCCACTTCAAGCTGGCACCCCTTGTGTGCAAAGCATGCTCAGATAATTTGCCATCCCATTTGTCTTCCATGGTCACAGCTTAAAACTCTGTTAAAGATCGCCCCTCTCTTCTATCATCATCCGCTGAAAAGTATGTTGGTCCAGGCAGGCCTACACGTCTTGTTTTTGGTCGGCGTTCATTCACAGCTGCCGGTCCATCCGTCTGGAACTCTCTTTCTCCTCATGTACACAACTCCTTTGTAACGAGACTACCTTTTGTTCTGAACGGAAAACTGACCTATTCCAGTATACTACTGGTTCTAAATGGTAGTCGAGCTTCAATGAAGACAAGACAAGAGCTTCAATTTTAAGTTCAATGTACACTTCTGAACTTTGTAAAGAGGTCACTTTGTCAAATAGCAGACCTATTAGGCCTATTAGGCCTATTGCATTGTATTAACGTTGGATATAAAATTATTTCAGCACGAGCAAGGGTCCTTGATGATGTTTGACCACCTGGTGATTAAAAACAAGATTCCAATCAAGCCTAAGGATAGAGTGTTCATCAAGCAGCTGATCCACAGAGATAAGGTATGTCAATTTAATTAGCACTGTTATTACTTTTTTATTTAACTGAAATTGCAATAGCAGTTTTGGCGGGATCGCGATCATAATGAACCTTTATCCCAAATTAAATTTTTTGCTACTGGATTTTTGTGAAATATTACAAAATAATGCTAAAAAGCTCAACTTTGACCGCATTATTAACTCCGTCACTGTTTGGACATTAGAAGCGCCAGGCCCAAGCCTCAAGATAAAGAGGGACGACGCTGATGATTTTTGTTATCGCAAAGCGTCGTTAAACTAAAGTATTTTCATTGTTCACAAACGCAGAAGTCTCTAATTTCTCTCTTTTTCACCGCTGAGTCATTTTTTCCCAAACTTATTTATTATCTTAGTAGCTTTACACCTCGATAAAAAATATGTTTGCTCATTTTAATGTTACAGAAGATCAAGTACGATGATACAGGCAGACCAAAAGAGAAAGACTTCCTGTATGAGGTACACGCATACGCCATGGGCAGAGTTTGGTTTTCGTTCTTGGAGGGGGGTTAAACATAACTTGGATTTTTTTGGGACGAGGACTTGGTCCAGAACGATCGGCGCGACAATATTTTCTCGGCCAGAAAAGTTCATGACCTTTTTTGTCATTCTATTGAAGTTTCGCGAAAAGAACCGTTTCTCCCCCAAAAATTCCGAGTCTCGACCTTCTTCGGGGGGGGCTAAACCCGTGAAAAGATACAATTTCACGGCAAAAAGCTGAATCTGGGCCTTCTTGGTGGGCTTAGCCCCCCTTAGCCCCTGATAAACTCCGCCAATGGTATACGCCAAACTAGCATCTTATTGTTGCACTAAATTAAACTAGACACCAACGACTGGTATCAAAGACTGATTACGCGGCGGCTCTCGAGGGGCAAGTAAGTTGTATGAGAAACCAGAGTTTAACCAATCTTCACAACGATCGCGATGTTTTGGTAATATTTAATGGCTGTCGGAGATGCTGATATCGATAAGACCTGCTGAAACAGAAGTTCAGAATACTTTGATGATTGGCAAAACCGTTGCCAGGATTTTGTGTCGAAGGGTGCATACTCAGCTGATATAATTATTCACAACTTCAACAGCTTCCAAATCATCATCATCTAGGTTTCCTTACCTTAGTCCCTCCGCGTGCTGGCAAGCACATTGGGCGATACAGGTCTATTGTAAAATTTCACACTGAAATAAGAGCTTCAGAATAAAATTCCCCTCAGTTCTTACATCGTGTGTTTGTTAATGCATTATAGAATTTGACATCAGTAGACTATTTATGTACAAAAGTGAACAAGAAATTCGCTACAAACTGCAGCAGGTTTGCAATTCATCAAGATATCGCCAGAGCAGTTTGATTTATGGTTTTCTGTACTTGTCTGTATACAGTGTATGGGGATTATAGGAGATGCAATGAATGAGTTAATTAACTAATTAATTAACTAGCTAATCAATTAGTTAATTAATTAAATGAGTTTGTGCTCACCGTAGATCATTTCAAATAAGGAAAACGGAATTGATGTAGACAAATGGGACTACTTCGCACGTGACAGTTACCATCTCGGCTTCAGGAATAACTTTGATCACAACCGGCTGATCAAGTTCTCTCGAGTTATCAAAGTGGATGGGGGTTGGCACATCTGCTATCGAGACAAGGTATTATTTACAGCAGTCATTTTTTATTATCGGTATGTGAGACGTATACGCCTAGTTTCGATGCAGTTGTTCATTGATCACTTATTTGAAACTTCCTTATCGAGATTTGATTGGTAGGCTATTAGAGAGATAAATAGATAGATAGACAGAATGAGAGAGACAAAGAGAAACAGAGAGAGACATAGAGAGACAGAGACAAAGAGACAGACAGAGACAGAGGCAGAGAGACAGAGAAGAGAGCATCAATATCGTTATTCTCGCTGTTAATTCACAGGCTGCTACTTTGTATTTCAGAATGTAGAAGACATATATCACATGTATATGTCGCGAGTCATTCTACACCGTCGGGCATGTCAGCACAAAACCGCACAGATTCTGGAAAGAATGTGAGTCTTGTGTTCTTGAATGAATTAAATTGGATGAATCCGAGTCTTCTTGGGGGGCTTAGCCCGCCCTTCCTAGTCCCTGATAAACTCCGCCCATGACTATAATAGATTCTTTGCCCTGTTGCTGCACAGGTTAATTTTCCTCATACTGGTCTTGCGCGCAAGCACCAGCTGCAGACGTTCAATCACCTCTCAGATTTTTGTAGCAACATATTTCCAATATTGTAGGGTTAGCTAGACTACTCTTTCGGTTCAGAATCGTGCAGAGATGAAAAGATTACATGACGTTTTATGATACTTTAGGCAGGCCTAATTAATTATATCTTCTTTTTGATCTTTTCCGTCAATCGTGCGTTGACGATGAGGTCTTTATAAGACGTCTCCACAATCCTCTGTCTCGTGTAGTGTCCAAGCCTTTCTCATATCCATGTTCATATCTTTCAGGTCTTCCATCCAGGTCTTTTGCTGTCTTCCTCTGCTTCTTATTCCCTCCACGTGGCCGTCCAGAACTGCACTTGGTAGTCTTTCGTCGACCATTCTTTTCACGTGGCCGAACCACGTGAGTCTTTTTCCTGATCTTGTCTATTACGGTTTCTTCCGCTCCTAGATCCTGCCGTGTTTTCTCTTTCCTGGTCTGATCTCTCCTGACCAGTATTCTACGTAGCCAGCTCATTTCTGCCACGAGTAGCCTCTTTTCATCCTCTTTGCGCAGACACTAGAACTCGTATAGCCATACAGCATAGTACCGGAACCACCAGTGCTCCATACAGCCTCATCTTCGTTCCCGTCTAGATGCTGTCTGTTTTCTGTTAATATGAAAAGATAGCATGCATGACGTTTGTCTATACTTTATGTAGGCCTAATTCCATGCACTTGCTCTATTCCAGGTATATGGAATCTCTGGAGAAAGCTAACGAACACTACAGGATAGAAACACCCGATAAGTAAGAGGACGTCGAAGGTCGTGATTAATTTCTTTTTTTTAAACCGTTATTTTCACGACTAGTTCCACTGTTCCAAATATTTCATTAATGTTCTACTGCTTTCCAGTAAGATGTAGGCCTAGTCCGTTGGTTAAAAATAAACAGCAACACAGTTTCAGTTTATCCCATGCTTATGACGCATTCGGGATGTTGCATCAACTGACGACGATGGCGCTGATGACAATGGGAGGGCCACCGAGAGGGGCAGTGGGACAAAAGACCCAAGGCCCGGACTAGGAAGTTATTCATTCATTTCAGAATTCATATAGCGCTTCTTCAAGGGGATACTCAGAAGCGCTTCCGGCTCTAGCACGGCAAAATGCACAGTTTTGAGTTTAATTTTTATCAACCTTTTTATCACTTCCATTTGTTTCCAAAAGTTTGTTTTTCATTAGGCCTTATAGTTTAGAACCCTTGACTGCTCTGCCTACGGTACGACGAATTTCCCTCGTCAACCCTGATGATGAGCAACGAAATAGATGGGCCTATGACATTCTTTTGATTCATATTATTTTGAGAAAATAATTATATTTAAATTAGCTTAGTTTCGTATTTCCTAACAGAAAGAAGTGGAAGATATCGGAGTGCATCAAGGACCCGGAGGCATTCTCGCAGCTAACCGATCATGTATTTCGGGACATAAGGAATTCACGGGACGAGGAGCTGTCGGAGGCCAGAGATATCCTGAAAAGAATCGACACACGCAAGCATTACAAGCTCGTTTCGGAGGCGTTGCCAAAACGAGATGAGGAACCTAGTATAAAGGTGGTGACATTTTTCATTATGAAAATCCATAGCCTAATCTCTGCTCAAGTCTTTCGTTTAAAGTAGAAGACACTTCTTTTTCTCAAAGAAATTTGGGGCGACATTCGACATTACAGTACATTTAACTATAATTGTTTCAATGTGCACTTGTTATAGCGCCCCTTCAAGCTAGCTACTCAGAGGCGCTCCCAGCTACAGAGCGGACACTGCATCGGAGTTTCACGCCGAAGCGCTGAGCAATTGCGAGTGAAGGACTTGTCCAAGGTCCCTACGCGCGCCGTCTTGAGGTGGATTCGAACCTCGAACCTTCCGGCTTCAAGGCAACGACGCCACCACTACACCACCGCGCCCCACGAATAATACCCTCCTTACAAAGCTCAGAAGCGCACATTGAAGTTCGGCAGCCATTAAAACTATCTATGTGTCGACTGGAAAACGAAAGTTTCAGTTTAGAGCAAAAAAGACGGTCTCGCTACAGAAGTTACGAACATGAGGAGGGAGAGAGTTCCAGATGAAGGGACCAGCAAATGTGAATGAACGCCGGCCAAAGACAAGACGTGTACCAGAAACTACATGCTTTCCAACAGATATTGATCGATGAGAAGAGCGACCTTTAACATGGTTACAAGGTGTGATCATAGAAGACAAGTAGGATAGCAGGTGATCAGTGCATGCTTTGTACAGGAGAAGTGTCAGCTTGAAGCGAATGCGCTCACAAACAGGAAGCCAATGTAAAGAGCGAAGAGCTGGTGTGATGCGCTCTCTCTGTAGTAGTCTTGATATTTCAAATATTTCATTTGGGGCCAAATAATGTATCTAACCGGACTGTTGCACCGCACATTTTCGTTCATATAATTCTTCTCAATTTTCTTCCTTGTCAAATCTATATCTTTTTAAAATGAAGAATTGGGCCTACAACGATTGGTTTTCAGTTGTCTTATGAGTGCGTTCGATGCGACGAGGAGAAGATTCTGAAGGAAATCGTCGACTGTTCTAAAGACGAACTGAAACCAGAAATGGAAGAAGTTAGGAAGAAAGTTATCGAAAATTCAAAGAGCGTTCTGCTAGAGGAGGAGAAGAAGATGCTGAAAGAAATCGTGAAAGGATCGAATGGCGAACTGAAGGAAGAGGATCTTGTTGTGGACGTGAGTTCAATCCACATCATGCTGTCTGTGGGATAATATCATGTCTATTTATTCGTTCACTCATTATATAAATTTGTATAGCGCCCCTTGAAGGTTACTATACTCATGAGCGCTCCCGAATCAACCTCGGCTAAAGAAGTGTTTTTAGGCTACAATAAAAATCCTTGGCATAAGGTGCATAGACATTAGACAGTGGGAGCCCATTCCATAATAATAGTATTATTATCATGGGTCCAATAACATATAAAACATGGAGCTATCTAAAATTCTAAGAGCAGTTTGTTCTATCTAATTGACCTTTCTCAAACGTTGCCTCTAAATTTCTCCGGACTTATAATTGCCTAATTTTTATGGTCATGCAATATGCATGAGACCTACATATTTCAATGCCTTGCGACAACAGCATTTTTACGCAATATCAGCTTCTGTCATTGAGCAGAATGCAGGCCTATTTGCCACCTTAATTGTTGATATTCCGATATTTTTTTACAGATTTCCATTTTCGACTATGGGAAGAAGCACGCAAATCCGGTGGACAAAGTGTACTTCTACAACAAAATTGGAAAAGGTCAAAAGTACAGGGCCTTCCACATGAAAAGAGAGGATGTGAGTAGCAACTACAAATTAACAGTTTTCACAATATCTGGTATTAATTAAGCGAGTAAGCACATAGCCTTTATTACTCTATTTGCACGCTCACAATGGGACATCGACAACTAATGCAATATAACTCATGGAAGTAATAATACAGTTTAGTAATACACGTGAAGTGCAATGCAAAACAAATGTTAATAAAGTCTTCTGTTAATGAAACCCTGTCTTGTGAGAAGGTCGGAGCGTGGAATGCCAAGGTCGTGTCAGGTTAGGTGCGTTTGATAAAAATCATAGTTGTAAAAAACTTTTTCCCGTTTTTTATTCTCTCCCCAAAAACGTCGTGTTTTCGTTTTTTATTTTTCCCATCGTTTTTTATCGTTTTTTATTTTTTCTTTAACTTTATTTATTCATTTACTTTCTGTTATTATTTTCCTTAATTTTAATTTTTTTCTTTCTGATATTCCTTATGTTTTCCACCAACTATCAAGGATTAGGCTAACTAAAGTCATTATTTCATCGTTTAACATCACCATTTTAGCCTTCGTGTAGTAGGTTTCTAATAAATGTTTTCAAGGTTAAGATGCGGTTTTAGATGTATCAAAGTCAAATTATTTACCGTTTCCGTTTTTTATGGGGTTTTTTCGTTTTTAATTTTTTTGAAAAAACGACGTTTTTTACCGTTTTTTTCCGTTCCCATTGTTTTTTACGTCTATGATAAAAATAAAACGAATATAGTATAATATTATGCATAGGCCTGTATAATTATATCAATTTAGTTAGAACAATCATTTTGTCCTCTTTGTGTATTTTGTATCACGGTTCATGTATATCAGCTTTCCTTTTTTGTTGCTTCTTCATTACAGCATGTATGTTTTAGCAGAAAGCAACTGTTGTCCTCTTTATAGATTTCTCATCTACTGCCTGCCGTGTATTCTGAGCATCATGTTCGACTATACATCAAGAAGGATGACGAAAAGCTACTGGAGGAGGCAAGAAAGTGTTTCAGAGTCTGGTGCAAGAAGCGAAACATGGGCGGAAAATGGAAGTTTCAAGACCCACTTACGGATGAGTGACCGAGAAACAAATGAAGTTTTTTCTGCTTTGCTTCAGCGGGATGACTATATGACATTGTGCTTTGTCTCGTTCTCTTAGTCTATTAGCCGCCTATAATAATTAGTCTTGGCATTTAATTGAATGTCTTAGTTTCTGCTATTTCTATGGATGTAAAAAAGGTGTAAACGGAATTTTTTTTAAAAGAAAAAAAATCATTTTATATGAAAAGATAAAAAAACGGAAAAAACGACAAAAACGGAACGGAACATAGATCTAATTTGACTTTTGTAACATCTCAAACTGCATTTTAAACTTAGAAACCTTGTATATTGAATTTGATCTTAATTGGCAAATAACACAACTTTATTAGTAGGCCAAAATTAAACATGCGTGACATTAATCTGCAACAGTTGTTTCTCGTATATATTTGGTTTAATAAGCAATTGATAAAAATTAAAGATATTGAAATCTTTTCAAATTTATATTGTAAATATAAGTAGCTTACTCAAAAGTTTATGCTAATCGACATAGTGCAATTAAAATCTAATCCGATGTAAAGACTATAGATCTGTACTAAATTGTATAATTGTACTCAAAATTGTTACTTAATTATAGGTTTATAGGCCTAATAAGTTTATATCAAAGTAAATCTCTTATGAATTTCATTTCTGGCAGGGATCTAGGCTACTATACGTGTATTTCTCAAAATACGAGTAAATGATTACGTAAAACAATTAAATAACGACACTAATAGTTAGCTGCATCCTTGAGATTACGGTAAAAACATAAGGAATATTATAATAAGACGAAACGAAATTAAGGAAAATAATAGTAAATAGTAAATAAATAAATAAAGCTAAATAAAAAATAAAAGGGGAATAAAACGATGCCAGAAATAAAGAACGAAAAACGATGTCTTCAGAAAAAAGTTTTAAACAACTATGGTTATTTTAATTGCTATTGACTCTTCTGATTGAATGTCAAACGCGAATGACTACAATTATCTAGATTAGAATCTGATATAGACCTAGTGAGAAAACGTTTTGTAGTCCTAGATAACCTGTTTGAAAGAAGTAAGTCTTGAATTTAAAACTAATATGAGTTTTGTTAAATAAGCCTACCCACCGTAACTATAAAGTCACGTAGGCCTAGGCCAATTTTTTATACTTAATAGGCCTACTTATGTCCACGAGGCATGTAAATTTGCCCGGATAAGTGGTGGTACCATCATAAAGGTCGCGACAGGTCATTCTTTTTGACCCACCTTTGTTGCACTTGATCTGCCTTATGACCTGTGTCATATCCGAGATAATTAGTGTCGCCCTCTTCCTTCATCCAGGCTTGGGACTGGCACTGACACCAGTGGCGGAGCGTAACGACACGAATCAATGTAGTTTTACATGTGCCAACATTATTGACTACAGACACACAACTCTTGCTTACTAAGTGTCCACGCTCTGATGACGATTGCTACTGTTTGAACAGCCGCGCATTTTCGCATGCAGTATATTGGTATACGAGACTGTATTCCACCAAACATCGAACACAAAATCCGTTTTAAACTGCCATTTAAAAATGGTTGCGAAATGCAATAGCCTACTAGTAGGCCTACTTAGGGGAGAACAGGCACCCTTGATCCCGATGCACCCTTGATCCTTTGTCGTTTTCTCTGGAATTACTTACTTACTTGACTGTAGCAGGGCACCAGACTATGTATAATAGTGATCATTTGCATGTGGCTGCGTTTTGTGCTTTCATTATTTCTTTGTTTACGTTCTATAGCTGTCACATGATTTCATAGCCGAAAATTGTAGTTTTCCCTTCATCTAACGAACCTCATAAAATAGAACTTACTTCAAATCTCGTCATCTGCGTTACATATATTAGGACAGAAAATAGTATTCTTGCCCAACAAATATATTTTGGCCATATATTTTAAGCGATGATAAAGTTTTAATATTTTTTGTGGAAAGACTATGGTGATGCACCCTTGATCCTAGCATGCGTGTGCACCCATGATCCCAGGTCAATGGTGCGCACGTGATGCATTATGTATGCAAAGATAACCTAATTAACTTCGCGTGCACCATTAGATTCATTTCTCAAAAATAAATCATCATATCGCATATGAATTTGTTATAAACAATTTGCAATTTACTGTAGGCAGTGTTCAGATAAAATTATATTTACTGGTCAATCTTTCCTAAGCTATGTGGGGGACCCTGACCTACAGTATTACCATAGACTCACAGTTGACTGCAAACAGTAATTTTAATCTGTCTGCCCATGAGCTTGTTGACTTAATGAAGCAATATTTTTTCAATTATAGGAAATTTTAAAATAAAACATTATGAAGAGTCAGGATCATGAAAGATTCTAAACAATTCCATTTTTGGCATCCTACGGGTGATTTTTTCCTGATGAAGCTAAAGAGTAGAGACTCATGTCATGTTTTACATTATAAGGCCCCAGATGTATTAACACCATTCTGTTCATTGCAAAACTGCATAAAGTTTGAAAAAATTGCTATTTTAGCAAATTATCCTAGATCAGGTTTTTATTCACATTGCCAGGTATAGGCCAATTTTAAGTTTGCTTAATTGAATCAAAAATTGTACAAGGTCTAACCCAAAAGCTAAAGTTAATGCAAGATTTGTGTTCTGATTGTCAATTCTACCCTCACTTTTGTTATTTTCAATAAAATAGCCTGCTTTATAGTATGTTTCAACATAGCAGATCAAGGGTTCCTACATAGGATCAAGGGTGCCAATATAGGGGATCAAGGGTGCCAACCTGTGGGCACCCTTGATCTCTTTTGGGTCCCTCGACTAAATCTGTAATATCTTTTGTAAATGAAATTTGTTCAGAGGATTAAATATCTTTGATGATGCGCAACATAATTCTCTATAAAAGGACACCTTTAAATATTTACTGAAGCTTATATATTCACTGCAATTCAGAAAAATCTAAAAAGAGGATCAAGGGTGCCTGTTCTCCCCTAGATGCATGACAATGCATGCATGCGCCTGCAATGTTAATGTCAAATTAATAGAACACGGCAGAAACGATGAATACACATTATTGTATGTCTACAATGTCTGTAGGCCTACATGTTGTCTGGTCTTGTATCCTGCATTGTTTAGGGAACATTGCATGATTGTATTGAAACTACGCTTTCTTTTTCGCCCAAGGCGGGCTTGCGACTAAAATAATGTAGATTGGCCGTGCAAAATAGCCGCAGTGGCTAGCGCTATGCTGGCGCAGTCACGCGCAATCGCGTAAGCCAATACAAAGCAAGTCTTAGACCGTTTAATATAACCTTAGGCATATTTTTGTGCCGAAATTTTCTGATGACTCTTTATTCATCAGTTTATTTCTCCGAAGATCTTTGGCTTAATTCGTAGTGCATTTCATTTTCGCGGCGGAAGACTCGCTAAGTAACTCGGTAACTCGCTAATTTCCCCTAATTTTAGTCTTTTAGTTCTTATGTAACGCGATTTCCTGCTGTTTTCTTACCCTATTTTATCTTTACACCCGTGAGATAAGTATAGGCCTAAGTTGTATATAGTTTAGTTCCATACATACCCACGTAGGCTTACACCCTTGTTTATGGAGCTACATACATGATGCCAAATTACTTTAAGGTGAGTAGGCTACACGTTGTATAGGCCTACAGGACTTTTTTTAACGTGCAGTTCTACACAAAATGTGCAGTTCTAAATGGATTGGCGCAGTTGTAGAAGCACTTCCGTCACGTTCCGTGCAGTTAAAACTAGTAAAAAAATAGGTAATTTTTCTCAGATTAGGAGTAATTTACCATGGAGAATGAGAAAGGAGAGAAGAGGATGTGCAGTTCTAAAAATTCCTTCAAAAAAGCCCTGTAGGCCTACCCGTGTAGCCTATACCCTCGTGTACAGCTCTTCTCATTGGCCTAAGTCATAAGGGGCATAGGGCCTACAATTTATGCAATTAAATACAATCCTCTATTGAACAATTACGCGGGCATAATAACGTGAATATGATACTATATCAAACCAAAGCATCCTGTTTAATCAAAGGTTTCTTACTTTGGCCAATAAGCTAACATGCTATTTAATAATTGAGCTCGGGCTAATTCCGGTATGACATAGGCCTACTGTGAGCATTTCTCAAGTTCAGTTTTTTCAAGTTCATTTATTTCACACAATACATACATACATTCTGAGAAAGTCCTTCGAATATAACTTGTGAGGTCCATCTACATTAAGTCATATAGAATGTAGGACATTGTAGGCCTACATTATTACGCATTTGCCTGCATAGCATAATATGCTATTATGCAAGAGCGGTGAACTTCGGTTAATTTTAATTAATTAATTTTATAGACCTATGTTAAGCTCGAGCAAGATGTCTGACTATTATAGGTCATCTGACTCGGCTCTCGTCTCTCGTCTCTTTGGGTCCAATTTTTACACGTGACCTTTCATTTTAGAGTATTATTTTTTTTGAATATTATATTTTATTTGAATATTTATTTTTATATTTTATTGAATATTATGTAGGCCCACTATGTAGTGCTATCCGAATAATGTTTACAGCGCCCTAGTTACATAGCTGACAATATTATTGTTAGATTGTCGCCATTTGAGTGCACGTAGGCCTATTTTTATGCCTAACGTTAATTATATGACGCTACGCTTTAATTATATAGCCTAGATCGTGTTAAGATCTCTCCGATCTCTCGTGAGGCGATATACAAAAGAGTTATGCAACGAGCCTGCTGTCGTATTCCGTGACTCACGAGTGGGTCGACATCACGCGTTATCTATAGCAGCTGTGCAATTTTCCACGCTGAAGACTTGCACATCAAGCAGAGAATAAAAGCTTTCATCTGCTCCGGTTTCGTCCCGAACTTATTTCTTATAGCGAGATAAATTTATTCAGCACCATTATAAATTAAGTAGAGTACTGCTATTATAATACTAGTTTGCTTTTTTCGTTCTTACTGGCACAAAGGATACCGTAGAACTGAAAATGCCTAAGGTAAGTTATTCTTTCATTTTTTTAATTAAAATCTGCTGCACGTTCATTATTCATGCCGTTTCAATCTCGTTGATTACTTATTATCAATTAATAACCTCTATTGCGCCATGTCTCATACACAATGCTTCAATCGATGGCGCCTCAAAGCCAAACATCAATCCGGAAGACATCGAGAGAGAGAGAGAGAGAGAGAGAGAGAGAGAGAGAGAGAGAGAGAGAGAGAGAGAGAGAGAGAGAGAGAGAGAGAGAGAGAGAGAAAGAGAGAGAGAGAGAGAGAGAGAGAGAGAGAGCGAGAGAGAGAGAGAGAGAGAGAGAGAGAGAGAGAGAGAGAGAGAGAGCAGATGATGGATGAAAGAACCTTTATTCTTCTGTCGAGAGCGAATTCATGACTAAGCGTCTCAGGGCTTTGTTTAACGTGCAGCTGCACACAAAATGTGCAGTTCTAAACGAATGTGTGCAGTTGTAGAAGCACTTCTGTACAGTTAGAACTAGCAAAAAGGTCGTTGTCCTACGATTGGAAGTAATTTACCATGGAGGATGTGAAAGAAAAGAAGGGATTGTGCAGTTCTAAAGATTCCTTAAAAACAGCCCTGAAGCGTCTGTTCATAACGGACCAACAATGATTGCAATTCATAATATGGCATATGATCACAAGTTATTACAGGAGTAAATTAGCTGTTGGCAGCCATGTAAGGCAAGGGCGGATACTGAAATTTTCGAAGAGGGGGGCCAATATTTTCGGGCTTGGACAGGGAACTATTTTCGTCTTGGTCGCCGAAAAATCTCATGACCTTTTTAAGTCACTTGTCTCAAATTCCCAAGAAACAGATACCATTAATCCGCCAAAAAAGTTTTTTAGTCGTATGAATTTCGCGTGCGGACTTTGCGGCCTTCTGTGGGTGTGGGTAAGGCCTACGGAATTACTCATGGGGGGGCTACGTCAACTTTCCGAGTCAGAATAGCTAATAAAAATAAAGAAATTTCTAAATGGGAGCCATGGCCGGATTGGACCTTCCTGGATCCGCCCCTGATGTAAGGCACCCATCACGTTCTACTACTCATTTTACCAACGTCATCTGCCGAATGGAAGGTTGAGTGGACCTTAGAGAGGATTGCGGGAAGATATCCCCCATCGGTTATAAGCTCTTCGTGTCAGAGTGTTTTTCATTACCCTAACCCCCCTCTCAGATTGAGAGGTTTAAAACCATCGGTTCAGCTACATAAAAAACCTGCTTATCAAGAACGCTTCTCGTTTTACATACCCAGAGTACAATGATCCAATGAAATGACCGGTTTGAATATTTACAAGTAGGCCTAGGCCAATGAGAAACAAGGACGGGCGTTAATTCAGTCCAGAGTAATCACGGTGTAATAAGACAGTTCTCAAATTTGATCTAGCAACATATATCTAACAATAGATTAAAAAGTTTATTTTCATGAAGAGCAGTCCTATTTTCAAAATTAAAGTTTTACAAGTCCAGCAATTTCTTACAGTTTACTGGTTCTCCACATTGAATCTTCGCTGCTCTAAACCAAAAGCATCTGTTGTTTTGAATGGAATACGGTCGAAGAAGCACTCCAAGATCTTTTCCGTTGGTGCTGCATGGACTGGGGTCGACTCTATGCAGTTTACTTATAGATCAGCTATAGGCCTAGGTCTATAATAGAAAAGGGGCCTACATGTTCCGAATGAGACGGATGAAATATCAAAACAATCCAGAACTTCTCCCACTAACAGTGAAGTAGTAGGAAATGTTGCTAGCCAGTGCATAACACCAAAGACATGCTTAAATTTCTGCCAAACCACCTAAGATATACCTCAATTTAAGCCAAAACACCACCTGCACAGCGGGCATTAGTCCCCCGAGCCTCGCGCCTCAATGTCCTGGATACGCCACTGTAGTTGAAACCAACTAAGTTGAGTCTAATTCAAGGACGACGCTCAAATGTCTATCCATCATAGA
Source organism: Lumbricus terrestris (assembly GCA_949752735.1). NCBI lineage: Eukaryota > Metazoa > Annelida > Clitellata > Crassiclitellata > Lumbricidae > Lumbricus > Lumbricus terrestris. The sequence continues at coordinate 23,369,282 of OX457051.1, forward strand.
CAGACGCCGGAGGTGAAATGCTAATTAAAGGACAACTAGGCTTTGTGTCTCCTTCGCAGCGAGATAAACATTGGATCATATTTTATAACTGTCTTGTATCAAGTTCATATAACTGTCTTGTATTAAGTTCAGACACTCATCGAGGTATGCACCAAGCCCCCTCTGTGTTCGTTGTAATTAAAAAAATTACATTGAAACAGGGCCGTCTATTCATCATCCACCCATCCATAGATGTAAAAAACGATGAAAATAAATCTAAAAAAACGGTAAAAAACGTCGTTTTTTTCGAAATAATAAAAAAAACGACAAAAAAACCATAAAAAACGGAAACGGAAAATAATTTGCCTTTGTTACATCCGAAATTTAATTTTCAGCTTACAAACCTTGCTCACATGTATGCAATTTTTTCAAGAAACGCAAATAACAACTTTATTATTAGGCCAAAATAAGTGGTAAAAGTAACATTAATCTACCACAGTTTTTTTCTTATAACTTTGGTTTAATAAGACATTCGGACAAATTAAAGGTATTGAAATCTTTTCAAATTTAAATTGTAGACATAAGTCCACATTATAAGTTTATACTGATCGACATAACACAGTTAAAATCTAACCAGAAGCAAAAACCACAGATGTTTACTAAATTATATATTGTACATTTGTACTTAAAATTGTTACTTATAAATATTAATTATAGGCCCAAGAATTTTATGTCAAAAATAACTCTTATAAATTTCATTTCTTATCGGGATCTAGTACATGTAGGCAATTTCTCAAAATTATGACTTAAACAATTACATAAAGACCCTATAGTTAGCTGCATCCTTGAGATTACGGTGAAAACGTATGGAATATTAGAAAAAAATAAATTAAGGAAAATAATATTAGACAGTAAATAATTAAATAAAGTTACATAAAAATCGAAAAAAACGAAAAAAAACGATGGGAAAAATAAAAAACGAAAAAACGACGTTTTTTGGGAGAGAATAAAAAAGGAAAAAACGTTTTTTACAACTATGCACCCATCCATCCGTACACCCATACACTCATACACCCATACACTCATACACCCATACACTCATACACCCATACACTCATACGCCCATCCATCCATCCATCCAGGCATTCTGGCTTTATAGCGAGGCTTAGTTGTTGTAATTTTTAAAAAAACAGTGTTGCCTTCATGAATTCCACTTATTTTTTCGGCTGGCGTTCATCGAGCGTTGGTTGCAAGCGAAATAATATAATATAATATAGCGGCCGACAGTGTTATAGGCCTAATCGTCTTTTCGTTGAGAACGCGATTTCATTGATCAGCTAGATGGAAAAGTTAACACGTCGTCGTCTTAAACAGCCGCATAAGGTATGTTATATAAAAAAAGAGTTATATTTTTAAATTAAATGTACCATACATTTTTTGTGTGGATAGTCAGTGTTAACGGCGGAGCAGATGCTGCTGATGGCGGATTAGTTATTCGTGAAGAAGTAGATTCAGTACGACTTGCTATGCTGCCCCGCGATCGCCGACTTCAATCGACAACATCATCGGCAAGCGCCCCGATTTCATCTCGAACCCGCGCGGCCTGGTTCTTCAAGAAAGCCAGTTCATCAGCCGTCTCGCGAAGGGCCGCCATCAATTCTCTCATTCGCTGCTTTTGTTTTCGATCTTTTACCTTTGTCTTCCGAATCCTCTCGCGAATTCAACAACGGTATTTTGCGAGTAGCCCATTTCATAGTTGTAAAAAACTTTTTTCCGTTTTTTATCCTCTCCCAAAAAACGTCGTTTTTTGTTTTTTATTTTTCCCATCGTTTTTTATCGTTTATTATTTTTTTTAAACTTTATTTACTCATTTACTTTCTGTTATTATTTTCCTTAATTTTTATTTTTTCTGATATTCCTTATGTTTTCCGCCAACTCTCAAGGATTCAGCTATAACTAAAGTCATTTTTCATCGTTTAACATCATCATTTAAGAGATAGCCTGCGTGTAGTAGGTTCCTAATCAATGTTTTTAAGGTTAAAATGCGGTTTTAGATGTAGCAAAGTCAAATTATTTACGGTACCGTTTCCGTTTTTTATTGTTTTTTGGTGGTTTTTTATTTTTTCGAAAAAAACGACGTTTTTACAGTTTTTTATTCCGTTTCGATCGTTTTTTTTACATCTATGGCGCATTTTATTATAGTTATCTCTTCCTTTAGGCCCTTTCATAAAATCAGGTTTCGTGTTCATTTTATTATGGACATATATTTCTTTAAGCCTTTTCATGAAATCAGATTTTATGGCTCATCATCGATACTACAGGAAATTAGGCCCGCGTTAGATGGTTTGCTATGTGGCTTTGTGATATGTGGCTATGATGATGACCTTGACTATATGAGCCAGGCACATGATGTATTTATGGCTTCATAGATATGCCGTTGTTATTGCCGTTGTTGTCGTTGTTATTGTTGTTGTTTTCGCTGGTGTTTTTTTGGTCGTAGTTTTGCACTCGTATCACACAGCCCACTAGGAATGGGTTTAATTATACCATAGACTTTTTTTGCCTCTGGCAATCGGAGAACCTCGTCGCGCGGGACAGTTGTCAATTATTAACTGACTCACTGCAGCGTAGGCAGCGCAGTGATTTTTGAGCGTCGTCCTTGAATTTGACTCAACTTAGTTGGTTTCAACTACAGTGGCGTATCCAGGACATCGCGGCGCGAGGCTCGGGGGACTAATGCCCGCTGTGCAGGTGGTGTTTTGGCTTAAATTGAGGTATATCTTAGGTGGTTTGGCAGAAATTTAAGCATGTCTTTGGTGTTATGCACTGGCTAGCAACATTTCCTACTACTCAGTGACATGGAATCAGTTTCAGCAGTTTATACACGTCTTTGAGCGAGACAAATGAACTTTGATTTTGTGAATGGACCCCTATATATGCGCAATGCAACCAGTTGTAACGAACAGTCAGACCTGTACAGCGATTATGCGAATTAGACATAGTATTGGCTGGATTGCGTATTTACATGTAGACCTAGCCTAGGTCACCTAGGCTACCAGTTTCCTTGCCTACACAATTCCTGCCTGTCTATATACCTGAGTGTCTACATAGTTGTCTGTCTGCGTGTATGTCTGCCTGTCTGTTTGGCTGCCCGCTTGCTTGTCTCCCTGTCTGTCTTCTGACCTGTCTGTCTGTATGTCTACTTGCCTGCCTGCCTCCTGTTCCATTCCAATCTTATTCGCATCGATCGCTGACCCTTCCTCGGTTGTTCACCAAATGGTTGAAGATACACTGGCAACCGCACCACTGGTAGTCCCAGTCCTAAGCTGGATAATGCAGGAGGGCGCCGTTAATGATCTTTGTTACCACAAAGTGTCCTTAATTAACCTGAAACGCCAACCATTATAATAAGTCGGATGAATTTCTCGCAGCATGATCACATTGAGCACTAGACAAAGGTCGTCGTATCTTGCTGTAGGCCTAGATTAACTTTCGGTGAACAACGGGTAGGCCAAAAATTCGAAAGCAGGCCAACAGACACTCAGCCAGGCAACATACAGGCGGACACGCTTGCAGACAGAAATGCAAAAATCAATTAGGTGATAAGGCAGAAGGAGTTCTTAAAAGCTGCCGACGACCGGAGACTTTTGTTTCAGCAAAAGACGTCATGTAAATTCGGAAATGCACAAATAAGTGCATAACATTTTTATCTGTAGGCTTATATGAATTTCAAACTGACAAAATAGGCAGTAATATCACATGACACAGTAGTTACAGACGAAAGCATTATCTATGCAATTTTCTACACTCATCATATGATATATTCAGTAGACATGGACATAGACAATCTTAGGTATACATTCTATATACGATTGACTGATTAGTGTACCTGATAGCGGCGTGTCTATAAGTTTTTGTTACCAATTAAACGAATATAAAAACAATGACAACAAGTAGGCTATACAGAAGTCGAATTTAACTGCATGGCAGTCATGCAAGGCTCCTAGCTGTGCAGCTGCTCATTATACCAAGGCCATCTTGCGACTGGAAAAACTAAGAGAACCCAAAGGGGTAACGGGAATCGATCCCACTTTCTATTTTGATGTTCTGCTTCTTACACTTGTGATGTTACCATTTATCCATCGGTCTTGTAATTAGCATATAATGGCAGAATATATAGGGCTATGTAAAGATGGTTAATTTCAATGACCGTATCTGTACTACCGGTATGCTTCCTATCAAGACTCGATGCCTTCTTTACTTTACATCACCATGGGCGGAGTTTGGTTTCCGTTCTTGGAGGGGCTAACTTATGAGTCTGCGCCTTCTTCGGGGGGGCTAAGCCCGGAAAACGATACCGTTTACACGGTAAAAAACTGAATCTGGGTCTTCTTGGGGGGGTTTAACCCCCCAAGCCCCTGATAAACTCCGCCCATGTACATCACCTTCGATTAACCAATATGTCATCGTATATTGACCTGACTTGCATAGCATATACTGCACCTAATCTTACCTCAATTGCCGTACTTCACATCATCTTTATTCACCTTAGATTATTTAAATTGACCCTGCCTTCCATTGGCGGGTAGGTCTAACCTTATCTGAACTTAATCAGTTGCAAAGCTCACGGGCTGCCTTCTCTCTCTCTCAGATCTTGCTGTCTCTTCAACGGTCCTTCTGTCAAAACTGAAAACACTTCTTCTCAAAAGTCCTCTTCTGATTCCTGATCTCCACTTAGGCTACCTCTCACGCCGCTTCAGTTCTAAGCACCATCAGATTCTGTCTGCCTTTCTGGCTCCTTGGATCTGAACTTTCATGGCAATTTGTTTTCTTTTTTAATCTACAAACGTCTGAAAGCGACTCTTGAACAGAAAGCCAAAGTAGTAGCCTACACGTCCAAAGTTTGCAATTGGGCGAGGTTATAAAACTTTAGTTATGTCGCCTTACAAATTTACGTGTCGTAACAGGCACAGGCATGCTCGGGCGATCATACGTGATATCTTATGCGACAGTTGACCAATATAAGACTGCTCTCTCATACCTGTCTTTAAGAGTCTGTTAGATTTCTAGGCCTAGTATTCATTACTAACGCATCATGGCAGACCGTCCTCTCATCTCTTCTACTTGCATTATGGCAGCGTCGGGGACTGAAAAGCATAAGGTAGGCTAAGCTCTTGATAGGACATGATTCCTAATGCAATCATAGTAAGCAGAAATTATTTTATTTGTTTACTTATTAGGGACATTTTCATAGTGAGACGTCAAGACCATCTACGCAGAAGCGCAACCGCCTCGTAAGACCATAGTATAGGCCTAGGCCTATAGAATATGCATGCATGGTTAAACGACCCTTGACATCGTCAGGGCACGCGTTGCCTGGTAGCGCCAGCAAGCGTTCAATGCATCTGCCAGGATCTATAATACCTTGTAATATTCTATAATAGTCATTATAATTATATATGCACTTGTTATAGCGCCTACTCAGCAGGGGCGCAACCAGAAAATTTTCCTGGGGGGTGCTCAGAATTATTATTGTAACTTTGTAAGCGCCGAAGATGCGAAGCAGCAAGTGCCGAAGGTGCGAAGCCAATGCCGACTAGGATGTCTGAGGGAGCGTCGTAAGCTCCCACAGCGGGGTCTGGGGCGGAGCCCCAGAAGCCAACGCATTTTTTACTTTTTTGCATCAGCTATAGCGCGTTTCAGGCTCTTGTTTGCCAGCTGTATCTGTGAGCGAAAAAGTCATGAAAACTTCTGAAAAACACGGTTAAGGACTTAAAAAATAATGTCCTTTCCCATTTGTTTAGATAAAACAAAGGGTCTTAGTCCTTCTCTGCCCGCGAGTGGCAGAATTAATAACCAGTGTTTAATCTAGCCCCTCCCTCAATAACCTGTGTTTTTTCTAGTCCCTTCTCTGCATGGGAATCAAGGTTTTTGGGGAAAGGCAAGTATCCGACGGAAAATATCCGAAGCACGTGGCGCCGAGAGGGCAGGGGCTTTGGAAGGGGATGTGCCCCTCCACATCAGAAATTTTCTAATTTCCACATTGCAATGACAGCACTTTAAGTTGTCATCTAAAGCAAAATTGCTAACCTATAGGCTACTATTTCATGGCTGACAAGAGTGGTCTAAACTTCAATGACTATACTCACAATTGTAAAAAAAATCTGATTTTCCACGTTTATTATGGTACCATTCTAAGATGTCAACTTAGCTAAATAACTCTATTACTTCCGTGCTGATAAAAAGAGTGATTTCAGATTTCGACATAGGCCTAGCAGAGGAATGGGTTTGGGCAGGGGATGTGCCTCCTCCCCAACATAGAATTTTTTATTTCCACACTGCAGTGGTATCATTTTAGGGTGTCATTTTAGCGAAATTTATCATGATTTCATCGCTGAAAGACATGGTGTAAGATTTCGATGCCCATCCCCATTGTTATATTTTTTAATTTCCATACTGTAATGGTAGGCTTTTAAGCTGTCATCTTAATAAAATTGTTCATTTTCAATGCTGATAGTCATAGATTAAGATTTTAATTTAAAATTTCAGAGCGTTGCCTCACAATTACTTACAAATTTTGGGATTTGCACAGCGCACCTTGACTTTTAAAGCTGTCATTTTTGCAAAATAACTCATGATTTTAGTGCTCAGAGATGTGATATAAGATTCCAATAAATGCCCCTCCCATATCGTCTAAGAATTGTTTTTTAATTAACGCACACTGTAATGACAGCGTTTTAGGCTGTCGTCTTAACCAAATTGTTCATTATGGATAAACAGTGGATAACATTGCAGAAATGTTTAATAATATTTATGAAATATTTATGACATATTGGGGATATAAGCATCTCCGTCCCCTTACCACAAACTTTAGGGTTTAAAACTTCAGACTGTTGTCTAATAATTACTTACGTCTCCCTATCGCCCTAAATATCCGCCAATAACAGTACCGTAAGTTGTTATGCACATTATAATATCATATGATAGTACCATAATTATATTATAATAATAAATAATAAAATTATAATTATATAATAGGAAATAAGATCATAGTAGGCCTATAATATGGCAGTTTATGTAAGACAATAATTATAATAAACATGCAGTAACTAAAAACTACTATCATTTTGTCAAATTTTGCACAAAAAAATTGCACACACGGTCTTTCAATTAAGTTGTAACATATAATCAAAAATTGGTGAGATATTGTAATGTAAAGGCACAGGATAGGCAAATTCTCGAGACCCCTGGAGACAAACTCAGGTAGACCAGCTAAACACTAAAATCAAGTGCTTTATGAATCATGAATTTGACTAAAATTATAATAAAGAAGAATGAAGGAACTTGCTTGATTGTGTAATCTGAAAAATTGAAATACCGAAAGACCCCTACCCCCCCCCACCCCATCCACAAAAAACTCATCGGATTTGAAAAAATTGCGTGGGTCACCTTTTTAGCCCTGGGGGGTGCTCAAGCACCCCCCAGCACCCCCCCTGGTTGCGCCACTGCTACTCAGAAGCACTACAGAATACAGCGCGGATACTTAATCGGAGTTTCACGCCGAAGAGCTGCGCAATTGCGAGTGGTGAACTTGTCCAAGGCCCCTACACGGCGGCCTGAGGTGGATTTGAACCTGCTACTCTCCGGCTTCAAGGCAACAAGCACACCCCTACAGTGCCTACACCACCGAGCCCATCTTTGTTACCATTCCAAACATTTTGGTAGCCTAGAGAAGCCTTAGACTTGGAGCAATACAAGTGAGACGACCTGCAAGCCAATTTGCCTATGCGTTTTCTTCAGATATTCAACGATCCAATTCATGGACACATTGCGCTGCCACAGCTATGCGTGCAAATCATCGACACGCCTATCTTTCAACGGCTCCGACACATAAAGCAACTCGGCGCAACCTACAAGGTTTATCCAGGAGCGTCACATAACCGATTCGAACACTCTCTTGGGTAGGATACAGCGCTGGCGATTTATTTACTATTGTATTTATTGTCATTATTGTTTATTTATTTATTTCAGAAATTTATATAGCTCCTCTTCAAGATAGGCTACTCAGAAGCGCTCCCGGCCCAACCACGGCTAAATAAAACACTATTGTTGTTACGTATTCATTAAATGCTACTATCTGATGAGTGCCCTGACTGCGTTCTTACAATATCCTTTCTTGGTCTCTCCTCCGTCAAGCGTAAGCCAACGATGAGGCCTCAACATGCCGTCTCCAACTTGCTCTGTCCCTGATTTTGTCCACCGTATCCCTCGTACCCATGCTATGCCGTTGTTACATGTTTAACGACACTGGCATATCAAAGATGATTAGTGTCGCCACAACATTTTAGGTCCCCGTGGATGGACCGTGCTAGCCCGAGATTTTGAATCTCTGAAACAGCCACCTTCGGGAAGCGAAACGCGGCCCGCACGCTCTCTGCCACAGAGTCGCGCACAAACGCGCGGCCAACGCTCTTACCGAAGTAGCTAAGCTCTGCGCCATTTGATCTTTTTCTATATTGTCTATCCAAGTCTTCGCTTGTCTACCTCGGCTTCTCTTTCCCTCCACATGCTCGTGCAGAGCTCGTGCAGAGCTGCACTATAATTATATAACTGTTCAAACCCGCATTTGTATACTGTGCGAGCAACGCAATGCTCAAACCAGTCGGTTACCAACAGGCCAGAAGATATTTGGGCAGAATTTACAGATATGTCACTTATGTTGACAGAGCTCCATGAAATTTCATTAAACAATAATTATTTTAAATCTTATATGTGCCGTCTGCAATCTGAATTGATATACGAGCTAGAGAGAGCGTAAAAAAGCAATATGTGATATTTGTTAGTAGGTTACCTACACGTGCCATTATTTTTGCCCACTACGAATCCTCACGGATGGACATCGATATCCAGCTTGGTCCAAGAAACATAAGGGTCATTCTTATTCTTGTCTCCTACTAACCGGATTGACACACTCCGTCTTTGCTATCGTTGGAGATTTTAGACTCTCCTCTCGTGTACGACCACTCAGCCACTGGACCATAGGCAGAGACTTAGGGGGCAGCGGAACGATCTCCTCCAAAGTTTTGGTGGGGCACCGGCATGGATATGCTTTTATCCCCAGCATTTCATAAACATCCCCTCGCCAAACCCTCCCTCTGCTCGGCGATTACGGTTGCTCATTCGCCCCCCCTCTCAAGTCAACACCAAGTCTCCGTCTATGCACTGGACTACCGTAGCCTATACGACCACTCAAGTACACTGTGTTTTCCTGTGTATTAAACAGTCGTGCTGAGCAATCCTTCACTGAAATGTTCAATTCTACTGCCTCGAAAGCACTCAGGAAATATTCTCAATTTATCTTCCAGAACTCTCGCAACGCCTTTCCTTGGCCCTTGAAAATCTCCGCATATTAATTGAGCGATACGTAGGCCTATAGGCCTACATGCATGAAGCTATTCTTTCATAGCGCCGTAAGACCAATATTCGTCATTATTTTATGATCGCTGTGACGCTCTGTGTCTTCCCCTGTTTCGTAAGCGCCTGAAGACTAAACTATTTGTTAGCGGGAGCACTAGCTTGGGTCGGGAGCGCCACTGAATCTGTGAGTGGCGTTATATAAATGCTCAATTACAATTATTAGACATAGACATAGACATATTTTTATGGTTCCCAACAATTAAATTGTACATGTATGCTTAACAAAGTATAGACATAATCGGCAATAAGAACATACTCAAAGTGAATAGGTAGTATAAGAGTGAGGGCAGGGCCGCATTAAGGCTAGTGCGGGCCCGGGTGCTGTGGTAACCTTGCGGGCCCTCCTCTCAGTCTTCTGTCAGCCACTGGTCTACCATGGAGGCGCATATACATCATGTAATTTTACCGTGTTTCCTTATGAGTATACACTATACAGCCAGGGGATACTTTACCTTTGGTACGCGTGCAATTGTTTCTAAGGAAACGTTTCCTACTCTAGTAGATAGATATAATAGGTCTACAATACGTGACAGAAGGAATGAACGACTAGATTCTTCAATTGTTAATTTGTTATCTACATTTATAAGCCCTATGCTTATGTTCCATTTCCAGTTGATTTTCTTCATTGTTCTCCACGTCCACATTTCGAAGACTTCATGTCTTCTTATGATTATATAGTTTGCTCTCATGGTTTATGTTTCAAATCCAAACAACATCACGTGCACTCCATATCAATGTTTTATCATCTGCTTCTCTGGATTTTTGTTTTCTCTTTTCTTTTCAGTTTATCGCAATTCTTAAATTTAAACTTGTAAGTTCCTTCTTCCTATTTTCAGGTCTAATCAAATATCATATTTCTTTCGCAGATTTCAATAATATCTTGGCAATTAAACCGCTCTTTAGAGCGTCATGATCTTCTTGCACCAATTATAAGGTCTAGGAATTATCGGAGAAGAGCAGGCCTACACAGTGAAAGAGATCGAGACAAAGGAAGTGGGTAGGACACAGGCTGAGGGCAGACTCATTGCGACGAACGGTCATGAAGGAAACACGAAGGGAAGCGAACAAGATGAGGACCACGACAGGTTATGGATAATAGTAAATGGATGGGCCTATGAAAAGTTTGAGGAAGAGGCATCGGACATTTCAGCCAGCCTCGGAGGCTGAAAACTAGAGAAGAAGATGATAAGCTAAAATCGACCTAGGTTTAAGAAATTAAGAGTTATCCAATAACATGTCTTCTAACGTTATTTAATTCTCTTATTATTTTAAAGAAGCCAGTCAAAATGATTGACCCGCATATCCTCATTTAAGATAGCCCATCACTGTTGAAACTTCCCAAACAGGCCTGGATTAAAGCATGTTCAACATGTACGGCCAAACAGGGGTCCACACTTTAGGTGGCCCCACAAATGCGGGGAAAATGTTTCCGAATGTTTATAGATTTTTAGCAAATTTCAACCAAACGAATAAAAAAGGTTATCAAAATTTTTGTACGCAGATCCCCCAAAATTTTCCGAACAGGGTCCCACATTTTTTAATCCAGCCCTGTTCCCAAAGATAAATTTACAATAACAGTAAGTTCCTGCGATTTCAACCAATTCATAAGCTGGACAAAATAAATCTTATGTGTGGGAGAAGTTTGCCAAAATTTCGTCGACGATAACTTCGTATTTATTATTGCTGCAGTATTCTTGCTAAGAAATTTCATCATTTCCGAAAATGCGGGCCCCTAAACCTGCGGGCCCGGGTGCTGCAGCACCCTTAGCACCTACCTTAATGCGGGCCTGAGTGAGGGAGCAAATAGGCACACCAAAAGGGACAAATCCCGCTAAGTAGGGGCCTAATTAACAAAGTGGAATGTGAAAGTAAAAGCCGAAGGGAGAATTGGAATGCAAAGATATTACTTAACTAGGGAAAACAAAAAACAAATTATCAAAAAGTAATGTAGTACACACTAGGCTACAGAAAAATTCAGAGAAAGAACAAAATAAAAGCAAAATCAAACAACCAAAGAAATCAGCATCAGCATGAGTAACCCCTCATGCCATTAACAGAAAACATTACATAATGTATACACACGTAATAGGTGTTTAAAGTGAGTCAAGTTAGTAGCCTTACGAATGTGAATCGGAATTTTATTCCACATGACATGGCCTTGAAATTTAATGGAGAATTTCCGAACATTGGTTTTTGCAAAAATAATATTGAATTCTCTATTCCCTCTAGTGAGTCCAGGATGCAATGTAGGAGAGAAGTAGAAAGAAAAAGTAAGAGAACTAACACTTGCATTCTCCTGTTTACCAAGATTGCTTTATTATCTGCTTTTCCAAGTTTGAGAATAGTTATGTTTCTTCTATAGAGTTTGCCATTTGGCTGGGAAGTTTGTTGAGCACTTGCGAACAGTGCAAAGCGAACTATTTACATGTAAGAACTCTGACTTGGAGAAAGAAGGTTTTGAGATCTCAAATGAGGATGTTTTGTGTATACAAGTGGCTGGACTGTGTCATGACTTAGGTGAGCAATCCTAAGACGAATAAAATCATTTTGATTTCTGAATTGTCTATATCACTACCCTTTGTGTAAATCGGATGGTCAGATAGGCCTACCTGTTTATGCAGTTTGCATACGTTATTCAATCACCCTTGAATGCCTCGTTTATATGCCTATGACTCGTAATAAAGGCATCGGAATGCCTCCCAAATCGGATAAATGCAACAACCTATGACAAGTCATAGCCTATGCAACTGTGTCAAATCTGACAAGCACAACTGGATCAATTGCTTGAATCTCTGATAGGCCAATGATTGGCAATGAAGAATCGTAATCGCAATCGTAATCTCGAGACTTCTACAGCGCCCACAAAAGCCAAGTCGCGGGAACCAGCTTATTCACAGGCGCTCAATCAAAACAAAATCGATAGGCAGCGGGTCAAGTCCGGAGAGTCAGGCAGGCAGATAGATGGACGGCTAAGGTGGATGATGTTTAGAGTTGAAATGGCGAGGGATGTGAGGAGATGAGGAAGAATCAGGATAGGATTTGTGAAAGAGCAATGTTTTCAGTTTTGAGTGAAAGACTTGTGGGGAGATAGCGAGAGGTGGAGTTTTGGTGAATGGTGATGAGGCAATTATCGGTTTTCAGTTCCTTCAGATTTGCACAGTTCATTCCAATACAATTTGTATTTCTTTCTGGCTATAGCTAAAAGAGTTAGGGCAGTTAGGCAAACACAGTTATAAGCAGAGGCGCGTTCTTGCCTACACCTTATAAAAAAGGCGCTTTCACGTATGAACGCACTAGGCTCGCGCCTGGACACAGATCCGATCAAAATAATGATCTTGTCATGAGATTTAGCACAAAGGCCTTCAAAGTCTCTCGGATCTAATAATAATGTAGTCCAATTTTTGCCTGTCATGTTTCAAATTAAATTAACAATTTATTATGCTGACTTGCTAACCTTATGTTCTATCTTAGGTCATGGTCCACTGTCTCACGTATTTGAAACCTATTTTATTAACAAGCTTCGTAGCGACAAAGATCAGTGGTCGGTGAGTCAAGCTCTTGCCCTAGAATGCCTCGTTTATTTGCCTATGACTTTGTAATAAAGACAACCGAATGCCTCCCAAATCAGATAAATGCAATTGCATGACATTGCCTATGCAGCTAAATTGTGTCAAATCTAACAAACACAACTGGATCAATTGCTTGAATCTCTGATAGGCCGATGAAGAACATGAATTGCTGAGGGAATAATCGGTTTTCAGTTCCTTAAGATTTGCACAGTAACTATAACTACGTTCAACTGCATGACATGTCATAGCCTATGCAGCTAAATTGTTCTAGGCAAGATCTAATCTGAATAGTAAACTGAATCAGGAATTGCGTTTTATTAGCCTCCTCGTTAATTTAATCCTTGCGACCAACAAACGAATAAAACCTTCGAATTTAAAAGCAAATCATAGGTTCTATTTTGAAGAAGGGCAACTAAGTAAAAATTTACCGAATGGGCTTTAATATTGTAGGCCTATATCCTAATAAGTCGTGATTAGCCGAATATTTAGCAATAAAATTCTAATTACATGTAGCCTAGGGCCTGTAGGCTTATGAACATTGACTCATGTTATTAAAAAAAGGTAATAATGTGAAAACAGCTAAATTGTACATCGCATCCTAAATTGCAACTTTGCATAATGTGGTTTACAGCACGAAAAAGCAACTCGTGATCTTCTGGATCATCTATGGAAGTTCTCAAACAATGTTTTCAAATGTGGATTGGTGAAACTGGAAAAAGAAGATCTTGAATTCATAAAGGAATTAATTCACAAATCAGATGTGAGACCACGTCAGCAAAGTATCTATAGAGATAGTGAATTACCCTTGAACCACCATCTCTTTCTAATAGACCAGCACATGGCCTCCAGGCAGTGACGTAGCCAGGAATTTATGGGAGGGGGGGGCTGGGGGTTTTATGACCTGGCTGGATGGTTCCCGGACAATTCCTCCCCGGACAATTCGTCCCGGACAATTCGGACCGGACAATTCGTCCCGGACAATTCGTCGCCGGACAATTCGGACCGGACAATTCGTCCCCGGACAATTCGTCCCGGACAATTCGGACCCGGACAATTCGGACCCCGGACAATTCGGACCCGGACAATTCGGACCGGACAATTCGGACCGGACAATTCGGACCCGGACAATTCGGACCGGACAATTCGGACCGGACAATTCGTAGCAGCCAACATTAATGAAACTCCAACTTTTAGGCCAGATTTTCATGCTCATCACCATTAATTCAATTCGAAATTGAAAATTATTTCATTGTTCTCAAAGCAAATGTAGGCCTAAACATAATATAACACGTTACCTCACTTGGCTATGACATTAAAGGTATATTTGGAAAGCAATAGGTTGGCCTACTCCAGAATGGACAAGTCACGCATAGACTGAGGCTAAAGTAGGCTATAGCCTATTATATTGTTTGACAAGAAAAAGGAATCCACGTAATGATAGTATGACAACTTATGCAGAGACATTAAAGAAAACATCTACGTCTTAAAAGTTCAAGAAAACATGTAGGCTACATGTTTAGTAAGGCTTTCGACACCATTAGACACAAGCACCTCGCCGATCAATTAGCATCACAGCCCATCCCGGATTTTTTATACAATTGGGTGCTTGCTCTCTTGCACGAACGTCAGCACTGCACCAAATTTGGGGGTGAAATCTCTCCGCTCTGTACCATCAATGCTAGTATTGTGCAAGGCTCTGGCCTTGGACCTACTGATATTGTCATAGCCATTTCCAGTCTTAAACCTAAATTCAGTGGAAACCGTCTCCCTAAATATGCTGATGATAGCTACTTGCTGATCCCAGCTTCTTGCAATGACACCACTCTTTCAGAACTTGACCATATATCTCAGTGCGCATCCATTAGCAATCTAAAACTAAATCAAGCTAAGACCAGTGAAATGATCATTAGGCGACCTCGGTCTAAAATTATTGCTCTCCCTCCCCCCATCTCGGGCATCCAAAGAGTCCAGCAGATGGTTGTTTTGGGTATCACCATATCTGATCGGATTGGCTTTGAGGCTCACATTAGCAAAATATGCTGTAAAGCCCGGCAATCCATGTTTGCTCTGCGTGTTTTAGTTGCCCACGGCCTCCATGGTCAACGTCTGTTTGATGTTGTTAGAGCTACTACCATAGCAAGATTACTTTATGCCTCCCCTGTTTGGTGGGGATTTGCCAACGCAATGGAGCGTAAACGTCTTAACGGTCTTTTAAGAAAATTGACCCGTTCAAGCTTTCTTCCAACCGATTTTCCTAGTTTTGACACTCTCTGTTCTAGGGCTGACTCTGCTCTTTTCCGCTCTATCCTCTTAAATCCTTGTCACGTTCTTCACGACCTCCTCCCTCCCCTTAAGGTCACTCCATACAATACTCGACCAAGGTCACATAATCTAACCCTTCCTAGAGTTGATTCTTTTGCCAGAAACAGTTTTATTATGCGAATGTTATATAACTTTGCATAAATGTTTTATATTATTTATTTCCTCTGTAAACTACTGTGCGTTTGCTGGTGGTATAATAAAGAATATTCTTACTTACTTTACTTACTTACATGCTAAAGGTTTCGCTTTTATCATTTTGAATATGAATAGCATTCCTTATTGCTCGTCAATAAGCTGGTGCTCTGCGATTGACTTTCGAGTATAGAGCAGAGAGGTCGAGAATTTTCCAGTAGGCCTACCTGAACTGGCGAGCGGCTATAAGAAGTCCCGTGAATGAAAGGGATTGTAGCGAGAAGACCGTGGTCGGAAAGAGAGCTGCATAGTCTAGTAGTATTGCCTTACTTTAATGCGCATTGCTTCATAGTGGCTACGATATTTCGTGAAATGTTCTTATTTTCATTAGTGGTTTTTTATTTATAAGCAGAACTCCCAGGAATTTGGTTTCACGTACACAGTGCCGGCGCTAGCACCCC
The DNA here is from genome assembly GCA_949752735.1 of Lumbricus terrestris. Lineage (NCBI taxonomy): Eukaryota > Metazoa > Annelida > Clitellata > Crassiclitellata > Lumbricidae > Lumbricus > Lumbricus terrestris. Next base: position 23,385,222 of record OX457051.1, read on the forward strand.
CCCTCCCCGTATCAATAATGATCAATTTTGTTACGATGACAGCCTATAAATGCTACCATTACAGTGGGCAAATCGGACAAATTTAAACAATGGAGAGGGGACACTCTGAAGTCCTAAGCCATGACTAACAGCATCGAAAAATGAGCAATTTTTGTAAAGATGACAGCTTAAAATTACACCATCACAGCATGGAAATTCCAAAAAAATTAGCAATTGGGAGGGGACATTTCTTGAAGTCTTACACCATGTCTTTCAGCACTTATATTATGAGAAATTTTGGTGAGATGACAGCTCAAGGTATGAGCGATCAAAGTTACGTTACTAGCACAGAAGTTCTCCAAGTTTCACCCTTAATTTGCTGTGAAATGTAATAGTGTCTTTACTTTGGAAGAAGGCAGTGACGTAGCTAGACACCAAATTTAACCCCGGGCAGCAGATCAACTCAACCAAAAGAAACATTGGTCATAAGTAATCAGGGCCTGGGACAGGGGGGGCCACTGGGGCCATTTGGCCCCAGGCCTCACTTGATAAAGGGCCACGGAATTTTGGAATTAAGGACTTATTTATAATAAATAACTCCTTAATTCCGTAATTCCCCATTTCAATAAATAATTTATTGAAATGGGGAATTACGGAATTAACGAATTATTCACTGAAATGTAGCATTATGCAAATTCTAATTATTTCGTATATATACATTACATAAAACTGTTAAAACTGCCAAAAATGCTAAAAATGTAAAAATGCTTTTGTAAATCTGTTATTAGTTGTAAAATTGAAAGTTGTCAACACTCAACAGTATAAACTCTATCGTAACTCGTTACTTATAGGCCCTAAGTCGTAAGTCAAACACTTAAACCTAGAGAATGTTTTAATATTCAGGAATATAATTATTGTTCTTATCATCGGATTCGCTGTGGATAATGCTTCCTATACAATACATAATTATTATATTATATATTCTTACTTTCTTAGTCTCTTAGAACGGTGGTGTAGCCAGGATTTGGATTTTGGGAATATAGTGTAGAAAATGAATGGGCCCTGGGTGGTGGACGAATTCGAGCGGAATGAGTGCACGATTAGGGGTTTGTTTTTAGCTTTTGAAATTTTAATCTACATTAATTCATAAAAGTAGTTTTAACAATATCAGTCAATTTGACAAAATTGACCAGATTGTCAATTTTACTGAAAAAATAGCAAATATTCCCTCTGGGGCCCTAACTATTAGTCCATTATATTATATAAAAATATTATTTTAATCTAATCTCTTACAGAAAGATGAAGAGATCATCCGAAAGTGGACATGAGAAATGAAAGAAATTGACTCGACAAAAGGAAGCTGCTTCAGCAAGCCAAAAAAATTCAAATTTTGTTGCACATCCTCATAATAGCAATAGTTTCAGCCAGACTGAAGATCTTCGAGAAATAAATTCATCACAAACAGAAAGTATATCCTCCAAGAGACTTCGACGACTGTAACAACTGTGACTGACAGAGAATGGAGTTTTGAACCAAGAAAATGTGAAATTATTGTACAGCATTTAACAATTGTCAATGAATCAGATAGTTCAGATAATTTTCTTTTAAATCCTTCAAATATTATGAGACACGTTGACATAACAATCCAGAATTTCGACGTAGATTCTTCAGTGACAAGGCCTTGAAAATTAGTTGTGGCCCTGGGCCCCCAATTCCTGTCCCAGGCCCTGTAAGTAATAATAATAATAACAATATAGGCCTATTTTCTTTAATTAAACGCCTGCAAGACGCACTGCGCTTTACATTGACAAGTTATGCATTAATCTTAATTAAACTTAACTATACTAACAGAACAGACAACTTTGGAATTACACGGCGCTAATAGCAGCCTACACAGCGAATCCGCCCAACGGGGGCTCGAACTCACTACCTCTCGCACTCTACGCCAGCGTGTTATCTATTGCACGACCGGTCCCCCTCGGTAGACACCAATCTGATTAATAGGCCTAATATTCGAAGGTGGCAATTAGCAAGTAATAAGCCAAGGCTATCTGCCTATAATGTCATTCTAATTGTAAGGCCTAATTAACTGACAAGCATTCAGCAAATTTGCTGCCACCTACCTGAAAAATATTAGCATTAGCCTAACATATTAGCCTATATAACAGGCCCACATTAGAAACTGCGCAAAATGCAATCAATCTCCAGCTAGCTGAAATAGTTCGAACAATCAGGTCATGCATGCCCAGGTCATAAAGACTATAGGCCTAGTCTATAGCCTACTAAACGAGTAGCTTACGGTAAGAGAATAAACTTAGAAATGCCGAATTTTGATAGGCTATAGCTAGGCCTATGAGCTGTCCGGGTCCGAATTGTCCGGGTCCGAATTGTCCGGTCCGAATTGTCCGGTCCGAATTGTCCGGTCCGAATTGTCCGGGTCCGAATTGTCCGGTCCGAATTGTCCGGTCCGAATTGTCCGGGTCCGAATTGTCCGGGGTCCGAATTGTCCGGGTCCGAATTGTCCGGGACGAATTGTCCGGGGACGAATTGTCCGGTCCGAATTGTCCGGCGACGAATTGTCCGGGACGAATTGTCCGGTCCGAATTGTCCGGTCCGAATTGTCCGGGGACGAATTGTCCGGACACCGGCTGGATGCCCTTTCTGACACCAACCCAACAGTATTACAGTAAATAAAAGGGAATAAAGTAACAAAGGGAATAAAGTAAGAAAAACAATTGTTACTACAAGCAATTGTTTTGTTTTTTCTTATTTAAGTGGATAAATAACCTTTTAAAAAGCTTTTTTTCTAGGCCAATGGGGGTTTGAACTCCCGAAACCCCCCTTGTCTACGCCACCGCCTCCAGGTCTTTCTGATGTGCAGTTATACACAAAAAGTGCAGTTGTAACTGAGTCTGACATGCGCAGCTGTAAAAGTGTTTATGTGCAGTTAACAATAGTTGAATATGACGATTCCCATCCAGTTTGGAATAATTTACCATGGAGGATGGGAGGAGAGAGAAGGGATTAACTGTTCAGTTCCTGCAATTCCCTAGCTTATCATAAGCCCTGATTGCTTCATCTTCATGTAGATTTCTTTTAGAGATCTTTCCTCGACCCCCATCTCCGGTTGGCGAGGAGTTCATAGCCACTTGCTCCAGAAAGGCAAAGTCCAATTGCAAGCAGTTTTGTGCCAATAACATAAACTTATAGAATCAAGTTTGGTGCATGATTGGTTGGATGAACCTTTCCCCTTATGAGTTTTTAGTATAGTTGACTCTTGGAAATGTAGTTGCATGGTCCAACTATAAATTTAAGTTTTGTCAGCATGGTCGAACATTGAAAAAGTTAAGAAAACATAAACATTAATTTCAAGGGATATTAATACATTAGCAGCAGAACTGAGCGAGTGTAGGACACTAACCCCTGGACAAACCCCCGGACAAACTCCCTGATTTAGCCTAGGAAACCTCCTCGGACAAAACCCCTACCCTGTGGAAGCAGCTTATTTCTGTAGTTAATTTTAAAAAACGCATTTCATCAATCCAGCTCATAATGCTCATATTTATATAGCAACACTTGTTTTTATCAATCCAGCTTCTATTCAGATAACCATAATTATTTTTTATCAATCCAGCTTCCATGTTTCATCAGTCCAGCTTCTATTTAAATGGCAACAATTGTTTTTATCAACCCATTTTCTATTTGAATAATAATTACTTTTCATCAATCCAGCTCCAATTTTAAGCCAGAACATTTTCATCAATCCAGCTCCAATTCAAGCAAGTATATTTTCATCAATCCAGCTTCCATTTGAGTACAAAATGATTGTGTATCACTCTCACTTCTATTTACTGAGAATTCTTTTCATCAATCCAATTTGTGTACGACCAGCAGCTGTATTTTGAACTTAGGACCGCCGTTCGGAGGATTACCACTTATACGCCATTTATGTTCTACCCGGGTTTTTTATGTCCTATATACCTGGAGAGTTTTTGTCCGAGGTTTTCGTCCGGGGTTTGTCCGGGGTTTTTTCCGGGGGCGTTTGTCCTGGGGTATTGTCCGTGTGTGCAGTTGATGTTATCTTAGTTAGGTAGAATAATTTTGCAATGCAGGTGAGCGCTTAGCAGCGGGTAATTTAAAAATCAGTGCGCGTCTACCTAATTGATCATAAGTAGTCCTTAGCCTATAGACTTTTTGTAAAATGGCGTGGCCTATGTGGTCGGCCATATTGGTGTACAGCTGTGAACTGTTGTCAACGTAGGCTAGCCTACATGCCGTTACACGGTGAATTGTTAGTTGATGGAATTAATTAATTATGTCAAATGATCTAATTCTCATATCACTCTAGTATAAAAACGTCAAATCAATCCTTTTTGCAATTATTTACGTAATTTTCTACACTCATCCTATAAGATGGATTCAATTGTTATGGACATAAACAATTTTAGGTAGCCTATAATTGTGTTTTATTTGTTGAACTAATTTGTGTACCTGATAGCGGTGTGTCTATCAGTTTTGTTGCCAATTAAACGAATATAATAAATAAAGTTATCGTCATAGGCCTATTGATCTATCCATAGGCCTATACCTTATTAGATATAGCGGTCTAAACACCATCCAGCCTGGATCGACCCGAATCCCTGAAGCGAATTTCGGCCGGAGCCCAAATCTGCTATAATTAACAAGTAGGCCTAGGTCTATGTTTTTTGCTGCTTCACGGACTGTAAATGGCTGGGCTTCTTCCAACGTACATAGGGCTGCCAACCGTCCCGGATTCGCCGGGACAGTCCCGGAATTGGCCCTGTGCGTCCCGTGTCCCGGACTGATCCCAAATTGTCCCGGAAATTTCCTGTTAAGACCCACATTCCACAATATTGTTCTTATTTTGCACACTAAACTTAATAGATTGTTCGATAAATTTGACGTTGTTGGCTGAACATCAAATGTTGGACAGCGCTGGTTTGAAGTTTTCAAAACTTTACAAACCTCTGATACTCAGTAGGCCTATAGCATATTTTGTCCTTCGTAGGCCTATATTCTCTCATTCCGTTTTAATGCTTTTTGCGAGAGAGCGTTCAGCATTATGGACGACCTAGTTGTCTAGCAATCGCAATTAAAGCTAGCTGAGCATCGACCTTGTAAAAGCAGAACTGTCAATAGGCCTAAGCACAAATTTTGACATGACGTGCTATTTTCTACGACTTTGTGACCAGTGTTCTGGAACTGCTTAAAGCTCAGCAGAAGTAAATCGTTTGGGCTAAGTTCTGCTATCCGGCAGCCGACCTAATAATTTCATAAAATTGACATTAAATTCTGTAATCTGCATGCACGATGTCGCTTATAATTTTGTAGGTTAACTTTCAACATCGCTCGTGCTGGGCTCATAAGTCTGCTTACTCTGGTAGGCCCTATACGTAGGCCCAAGTTACTGGAACTTACATTTATTTTTAAAAAATCCCTTCTTGACGTCGATTCTAATCCTAATTTTAGGCTACTTGTCTTCTGGCAATTTATCTACAAAATTATTAACTAGGCCTACTCTTTTGTAGATTTTAGGTTAGATCGTATAATTGGACTGACTGACACAGCATTTGTTACATTAGGCCTATTTTGCTTGCGATAGATTGCATGTCTCTGGCTGTAGTTTTTAGCCGCCGATGCTCTTTCGACTTCTCTAATTGAACCTTTATCTCTGTCAGTACGTTTGCCGCAGATAAAATAGTAAAAACACAGAAAATCATTTTTATAATAAGCGCCATTCGCATACGTATCCAATGTCAACAAGCATTGCCTGCGAACCAATATGGCGCAGGCCATTATGCAAATGAGCCGTTACGTCATTAAGCAAGGGGTGAATATATAAATAATATTTGATATTCTGTTTTAATAAAGAAGGTTTTTTCTTCTGTGCCTTTCTGTGCTAGTTCTGCTTTTTCGTCTTTGTATAAGTCTTACAAGATAAAGTTCTTTTGTATTTCTACGCTAGTTAAGGTTTTGTGGTTCTCTTACAATGTGGCTCTGTTTATACAGTCCAGTTGGACTCATAAAATGGCGACCATTTGCAATTTTAATTTCATTTCATGTTGTATCAGGCAGCCCTAATAAGCGGGACCCTGGGTCCCTTCTGGGTCTTCCTGAAGTATCCCTACTTTGGTGTTTACTGAGTAATATTGTCACATGCCGATTGCTTGAACTGGGAGAAATAAACGAATCGATTTGATCTTAATTGATTTGTGGGCGATTTTTGAAGTTGCAAATTGATCGTATTATGAATACTCAAATCGCTCCATTTGTGGAGTATAGGTATAGGCCTACAGTTAACTCGCAGGGAAAAAATTCGTTTCTACTTGACATAGTATATTTTTTCCCTGCGAGTTAACTCTAGGCGTATACCTTATTCAGCGTTGAAATAATATTTCGACGCTGAATAATTTGATCATTGTATCACAACATTTAGCCTATCATTGACATCATCAGTTCTACATGCATGCAGCCGGATGGTTACAGGTTCGAATCCACCTCAAGTCGCGGCAGTCGCCGTGCAGGGACTCAGGACAAGTCCTTCACTCGCAATTGCTCAGCGCTTCGGCGTGAAACTCCGATGTATACTGTCCGCGCTGTAGTCGGGAGCACCTCTGAGCAGTGAGTTTGAATGGGCGCTATAACAAGTGCACAAACAAGCAAACAAGCATGCATAAGAAAATTAACGTCTTTTGAAACCCATTTTACGGCCATGGATAACCTACATATATACGGACAAACTACCTATGAAATATACTTAAATACTTTCTTACAGAATGCGGAGGAGCGCGAAAAAAGAACGGGCAGATCCAACAAGAAGGATTTTTTATACGAGGTACTGATTATGATCTCCGAAAATTAACATTTAATCAGACCCTAAAAGATCATTAAGAACATCTAGGGTGTCTTTGTCTTCTTTTCTTCTTCCTTTCATTCTTCCTTCGATGGTTGATTATCTCTCACCTCAGACAGGCATTTCCATTCAAAATAATATTATGTCCAATTCATTTTTTGCCTCAGTCTTTTTGTAGCCATTAGGCTAGAGCTCTGTCGTCATCCACCAGTTGTGGTAGCAAACCTCTTCGTTTGTTAGAATTATGCTCAATCCAACTAATCTTCTCCACCTTCCGCCATATCCACATTTCAAAAAACCTACCTGCACTATTCTAACATCTTCCTGTCTTATGGTCCAAGCTTCTGATCCATAAAGTGCTACGCTGTCTATATCAAAGACAGGATTCATTTTTCTCAGATTCTTCTCTGTATAATAGTCTTCCGCCAGCTGCTTGTCTTTCTCCATTCGTTTGGAGATTTATATAATAATTATTATTATTCATGGGCCCTACGGTAGACATCGACTTTCTGAACCCACGCTGTATACATGCCGAGTTTATACTAAATAGGCCTATGCACAATTTACATATGTACCTGTATTATCCGATATATATATATAACCTACTATAATTTAGTCCGCAGTTTCAGACTGCGACATAGACTGATGGTTCTTCTCGTTCACTCAATAATATACGGAGTGCAGGATGCGGGCACTTCCCGAGGTAATGCAATGCCGAATTGTTCTGAAGAATGATTTCGTTGTCTGTCGCATAGTCCACATTACATGAAGTTTGCAGATCCGCAATTTTGGGTTCAGCTTAATGGTAGACTGAGAGCCAAGTGCTTTTTATCGATGGAGACCAGATAGTCAAATAAGACCTTCATGTCTACGTATACAACCCAAAGTGGGTAGACCACTATTGGCATTTTCTCAGTTTCTGAATGTGGGATGGATGAGGAGAAACCGGTTTAGGCCTAGATCCACTGTATACATTTTCAATTCACTTGTGCTACTCGTGTTTACAGCCAATTCTTCATATTTTTTAGATCATATCAAATGATGAGAACAGCATTGATGTGGATAAATGGGACTATTTTGCTCGAGACTGCTTCCATCTCGGCTTCAAGAATAACTTCGATCACAATCGTCTAATTCAGTTCTCGCGTCTCATAGAGGTCGATGTCAAGCTCGAAAACGGGTCCATTGAGAAAAAGTGGCACATATGTTACAGAGAAAAGGTATAAGTTAATGGTCGATTAAATTTCTATTCACCGAGTTGAGGCGCTGCAAAAGCAATGATAGGCCTACAGCACGTTCCGGTTGAAGTTGGTCGGTACAGGTGTCAGAAATACGGCATCCGGTCAATACCGCGCACACAAAACCCCGCATATCAGAACCGCGCGCGTTCAAAAAATGTTTTTAAAGAGGCTGGCGATTGTTGAATGTTGACACTTGAAGAGTCAAGATGTGCGCGATGCTTTCTTCAAATTTTTTTAAATTTTAATTTTTACAATAATTTTTATTACCCTACCTTCTAAATGAATTTATGCTTTTATGATAGCGCGCAGTTTTGATACGCGCAGTTTTGATACGCGCGATTTTGCGTACGCGGTTTTGATAGTAAACCCAGAAGTACAGGTATCTAGCCGTCTTCATAAACTGGTAGGCTTACACTTTATTGTTCCATCTAATTTCAGGTATCGATGAAGGTTGTATAAGACATACGCCCCTTTTTTGGCCCACAGATTAAGCCAACTGTTATATTTTGACTATTATATCCTTAACAAAACCATCAGTTTTTGGTACAAGGGTGCGCAAAGTAGCCTAACATAATATTATAGTCTCTAACACATCAAGCATTATCTAAGAAAACGTTCGTTCATATTCAAAGTAGGTCTACCTTATTACACATGCAATTATCATATGCAATTATAAACACCCTAGTGCAAAACATTAAACCTTAACTTGTATTGGATTTTGAGCATTAAAAGCACCTCTAGTAGAGTGAAGCGTTCAGAAACGATCTCAGTGCAAAGGCCCCCGTAAGAAATAAACATGGTTTGAGAAAGGTGAAGGAACAGTAGGCCAACTGTACTGTGTGCTGTTGTATATCCGCAAGAATGAAATCCAATGTGCGCGCTTTAAACCAGCTAAGATTTATAAACAGTTTGACCTTGTCTAAAATCACGTGTAGCCTTGTTGCATTGTTAATGATGGTCATTATAGCGTACAAGTGTCATGTGCTAAAAGTCCGTTTGAAAACATGCTGATATCTCTTTCACAACTATAAGATATTCGTTAGTTATCGTCAACTTGCCGACAGCACTGTTTATGCTTGAATGGCAATCATAAAATCTTCAAGTCCCACTGAGGTTTTTCAAAACATCTGAACTGAGTCTTAGTCAAATCTTTATTGTGTAAGCCTATATCAGAAGATTTTGAATCCATATATTATACAAACTGTGGTACGCGCAGGGGCGGATCCAGGTGGTCAATCTGGCCATGCCCCCATTTAGAATTTCTTTTGACCAGCTATTCTGGGTGGAAAAGTTTACGTGCCCCCATGAGTAGTTTCTTAGGTCCCTCCCCACACGCCCCAAGAGGTCCGTTCAGGGGATTGAGAACACTGTACGACTAAAAAGGTCATAAGTTACATGTATTTGCTGGGAAAAACGGTACGATTTTTCTGGCAAATGGCATCTTTTTGTCTGAGATTTCAACTAAATGACTTTAAAAAGGTCATCAAATATTTTGTCGGATAAAATGGTATCCTTTTTCTTAGGAATTCGACAAATGACTAAAAATTGTCATCAGATTTTTCGATGACCAAGACGAAATTTTTCCCAAGTTCGAAAAATTTGACCATTTCGAAAATTTCTGTATCCGCCCCTGGATACGCGCCGTACCCCTGGGAGTACGCCAGGCGTAAGTAAGAGGAACGCGAAAAATTCCAATAATATAAATTTTTATTAAGTTATGAAACTTTGTGTCCATCTTTCTTTGATTAGCAATGATTTTTAACGTATCATCAACAGGATTGTCATTTATTTATTTCAGAACATAATTATATTTATACTTAGCCTACATAGGATTTCTATAATTATAGTGAATGCAACGTATTTATGTTGAGGCCTATTAGTCTACAATAATTTTGAAACAAATAATGCATAAATGTTTGAAAGAACCAAAGCCAGAAATTCTCAGCGTTTACGCTATAATAGAGGTCAAGTAGAGGAGAGCTGAATTGGCCTAAGGATTAATTTCTGGTTGCGATTTAAAATTTGTGATTGTTTTCAGCACGTCATATCTGTGTGAAACTGGTTTTTAAACTATTCTTGCTATCAAAACCAAATATGACTTAAATTTGCGCTTGAAATGATACACGATTCCACCAATGATTAAGAGAACCTTTAGTTGTCACTGCAAGGGAACTTCGCAATGTCATGCTGTTTCTGATCTGCGTACGCCAACATCCGATTTTGTACTCGGGGGTACAATAAAAAATAAAGTTTGAGAACCGCTGATATAGAGGCCTAGCCTTATTATTACTGCCTTAATTTAATGTTAAAAATCGCTGCCTTAGTTGTGAGCAAACACTGGGTGCCTGACCTTTCTCCAGCAGTATAGACCAAACTGTATCCAAATCAACAACAGAAAGATGTCTACAACTACACTTATTTGCTGCTAATGTTACTTGTAGGAAGTAGAAAATCTGTATCATATGTTCTACTCACGGGTAATTCTCCACAAAAGAGCCTGCCTGCATAAGACAACAAAAATCATTGAAATAATGTAAGTAGGCCTACCTGATTTTGGATTAGCCTACTTAAATGATCGTTGACGTTTGGTGTGATTCTGTTAGCTTTGCGTAGCATTTTGCTAACCAGTAGCCTAACTCGTAATAACGGTGTCTTTGGAAACCTTATGCTATCCCTCTTTTGAATATGTGCCCCTTAGCGTTTCGTCCCTTCAAACACGCGCTCTGTTGAACATGCATGCGCTCTGTTCATTTCAGCCCTTTTGCGCTGTTTCGAATTCGAACCTTTGATAGCAAACCACAATTTTGGGACTGGCGTCTTGACTGCGCCACATTCGAATTCTTGTTAAAAATGAAGTGTTATAAGAAATTTCCCGTGTATTTGTTTAGATCTACTGACGGTTTTTTTTATTGTTGATTGAGCAGGTTACTTAGGCCTATAACATTATGGAATATATAAAAGTAAACAGGGATGGGCAGTAATTTAATTGAGTACTTTAAATTACGTAATTTAAATTACAATTGTAATTGGTAATTTGAATTTGATGCTCTGCATCAAAGTAATTTATAGGCCTAATTTGTAATTCAATTAGGCTACATTTCTTCCTGTAATTTGTAATTTCAATTACATTCTGCAAAATCAAATTACTTTGAATGCAACTACATTAAAATTCTTTGGTGAATTATGCGATACTTGCAACAGTGAATCATCGGGATTTTAAGTTATGTGGCTACCTGCACAGTTTGCAGACCAAACTAAAAGAATACATGAGTTGCTAGTAACAACATCAGTAGTGACTAATGGGCCGATTCTACCTCAGCTAAAAATAGATTTAGACTGGTTCCCTGCTCTTCATATGCCTTATGCGCTGGCTCCCTGCTCTTCATGGACCTTCTACGCTGGTTCCCTACTGCCGGGGGTCGCCGGGGGGTGCCCCAGCCCCACATGAACTCAGCAAGGACACCTAGACTGTCTCCCTACTTCAGCAGAGGACGCTGGTTCCCTGCGCTGGCTCCCAAGCCCGACACCAGAAGGGCTGCAGATCTGATGCTTAGCATCTATGCTCTAACCCTAGATTGTGGATAGGAAGTGCAACTCAAACCTAATCTGCGCTACAACCAAACATAACAAACCGGATTTACTCAACAGATTTGATCTAGACCACAGATATGAATCATACCAAACCTAATATTTTGATTAAGAGCATGCATTTTAAGGATTTATCACACGAGCTATGTGATGCGTATTCACACAAACCCTCCAACATCTGTTTTACCAGGTTGAAAAGTGATGAACAACGGCAGGAACATTCTAATTCGTTTGAATATAAGAAGCGCATGAGCGCATAAAAACGGGGGTTCAAGACCCTCAGAAGAATTATTCTTTATTTCATAGATTTATTTCATCTTCTGGACTTGATACATCGAAAAATTTGAGAGGATATTTAAAACGTGCAATTTACATTCGAAAGCGCATCCAATAACATAACTTTACACATATTTTTGATACATTTGTCGCCTTCGACGATCTAAATCATAACAGCATAGAATCTCTCGAGCCGCAGCTCGCTAGATGGCTCCAGAAACTGGGCATATACCACAAACGCATCAGAATCACAGGACCCCAAACGATCAAACGCGGCATTATTCCGACCTCTAGTGAATACCTCAGAACCTTGCTTACAGGGCTCCACGTCTGATACAGCTGGTGCAGATGCCGATTAGACGGCAGGCATTTATGCAACACACGAACTGACCAACCTTACATGCCAATTTTCTCATATTTTAACCATGTAGACCTCAGAAACACACATTCTGATCAAGCATACCCACCAAGTTCCATATATTTTAGACCTGTAGAACTTAGAAACACACGAACTGAACAACCTTACACGCCAATTTCTTTATATTTTAGCCTTATAGATCTCAGAAACCCATATTCTGCTCAAGCACACCATACACATTCCCCATATTTTAAGCTTGTAGAACTTAGAAACACACGAACTGAACAACCTTACACACCAAATTCCATATATTTTAGACTTGTAGAACTTAGAAACACACGAACTGACCAACCTTACATGCCAATTTTCTCATATTTTAACCCGGTAGGCCTCAGAAACACACATTCTGATCAAGCATACCCACCAAGATCCTTATATTTTAGACTTGTAGAACTTAGAAACACACGAACTGACCAACCATACATGCCAATTTTCTCATATTTTAACCTTGTAGGCCTCAGAAACACACATTCTGATCAAGCATACCCACCAAGTTCCTTATATTTTAGACATGTAGAACTTAGAAACACACGGACTGAACAACCTTACACGCCAAATACCTTATATTTTAGCCTTATAGGTCTCAGAAACCCATATTCTGCTCAAGCACACCATCCGCCGTCCCCAGTTTTTAATCTTGTAGAACTTAGAAACACACGAACTGAACAACCTTACACACCAAATTCCATATATTTTAGTCTGGCAGAACTTAGAAACACACGAACTGAACAACCTTACACACCAAAGTCCACATATTTTAGTCTGGCAGAACTTAAAAACACACGAACTGACCAACCTTACATGTCAATTTCCTTATATTTTAGACCTGCAGAACTTAGAAACACACGAACTGACCAACCTTACACGCCAATTTCCTTATATTTTAGACTTACAGAACTTAAAAACACACGACCTGTCCAACCTTACACGCCAAGGTCCTTATATTTTAGACTTGCAGATCTTAGAAACACACGAACTGACCAACCTCACAGGTCAATTTCCTTATATTTTAGACGGGTAGGGTGAACTGCAGCACATATTTCTCATTTTTTCAACGCATCAGAGCTCTCCCGAACGGATACAAGCCCCCAAATTTATTATTCTGCATACATTTACTCACTTACATACATACTTACACACTTACTTACTTACATACCTAGCGCATACGGCTCTTCAATTGTGATCTCCAGCACCTATTTCCCATTTCTTCAGATCATCAGAACTCTCCCGAACGGATACAAGACATCAAATTGTATTATTCTGCACACAATAATTCACTTACACACATACTTACACAATTACTTACTTACTTATTTACTTACACACCTCATACATTCAACTCTTCACTTGTGAACTCCAGCATCTATTTCTCATTTCTTCAGTCCGTCAACGACATCCCGAACGTCTACAAGCACTCAAGTCTATTATTCTGCACACACTTACTTACTTACATACACCTACACACATACATACACACTTACTTACTTACTTACTTACTTACTTGCCCACCTCAAGCATACCCCTCTTCAATTGCATTTCCCATTTCTTCAGACCAGCAGAGCTATCCCGAACGGATAAAATCTCTCTAGGATATTATTCTGCACAAACATACTTACTTACATACATACACACTTACTTACTTACTTACCCACCTCATGCATGCGACTCATCAATTGTGAACTCCAGAACATATTTCCTATTTCTTCAGCCCACCAGCGCTAACCCATACTTCAACAATCCCTCAAGCCTATCAGACTTCACACAATTACTTAGAAACTTAATTACTTACTTACTTACCTGATTAATTAATTGCTTACTTACTTACACACTTAACCACATCACGCACAGACCTCTTCATTTGTGAACTCCAGCGCATATTTTTTAATTTGTTCAGTCCATCAGCGGCAACCAGCGCTTTTACAATTAAGCAATTCTATTATTCTTCAGACACATACATACTTACTTACTTACTTACTTACTTACCCACCTAACCTATACAACCCGGCACTTGTGAACTCCAGCATCTATTTCTCAGATATTCCAGACATCAGCGGGCTTGGGAGGAGGACATATTCTTACGATTATGCAAACAAAGAGGCTCCACATTCGGGCTGCTGCAACAAGGTTGATCAAGCACGAATGTGGCGAGCAAAGAAGTGTATGTTATGGATGCAAGCGGACACTTACAACGTGCATTAGGCGTAGCATCACTTAGCAGAAACCAACAGTCGACAGGTCAAAAAACACCACGAGCAGCACGCATTAGTAAGGCCACATGAAACAGCGAAGAATGTAATATGTATAAGACAGATTCGGCAAGACCATAGGTGCAAAGGAGCAGGAATTGATCATTGGCACAGGCAAAATGGTAAGTATGATAGCTGTACAAGCGAATAGGACTTGAACTTTTACAATTTTTTCAAACTAAGGCACGACACATTACCAATGCGTGCTGCTCGTGAAAGAAATTAATAATTATTGAAAGAGTCGTGCCGCGGGGAAGGCCCTATTCGGCTTTGACTTCAAGCGAGACAAAACATGAGCTAATTGGGTGCGTGTGCCTCGCCGCTGGGGTCGAAGAGGGGCGTGAGGGCCTGGGCCCCCACCCGCCGCCGCCACTCGATATGCAGCCGCACAAATTTGTAGGGTAAAAATGTCGGCCTTGGTGTTTTTTGACCTGTCGACTGAAGAAATGAGAAATAGATGCTGGAGTTCACAAGTGAAGAGTTGAATGTATGAGGTGTGTAAGTAAATAAGTAAGTAAGTAATTGTGTAAGTATGTGTGTAAGTGAATTATTGTGTGCAGAATAATACAATTTGATGTCTTGTATCCGTTCGGGAGAGTTCTGATGATCTGAAGAAATGGGAAATAGGTGCTGGAGATCACAATTGAAGAGCCGTATGCGCTAGGTATGTAAGTAAGTAAGTGTGTAAGTATGTATGTAAGTGAGTAAATGTATGCAGAATAATAAATTTGGGGGCTTGTATCCGTTCGGGAGAGCTCTGATGCGTTGAAAAAATGAGAAATATGTGCTGCAGTTCACCCTACCCGTCTAAAATATAAGGAAATTGACCTGTGAGGTTGGTCAGTTCGTGTGTTTCTAAGATCTGCAAGTCTAAAATATAAGGACCTTGGCGTGTAAGGTTGGACAGGTCGTGTGTTTTTAAGTTCTGTAAGTCTAAAATATAAGGAAATTGGCGTGTAAGGTTGGTCAGTTCGTGTGTTTCTAAGTTCTGCAGGTCTAAAATATAAGGAAATTGACATGTAAGGTTGGTCAGTTCGTGTGTTTTTAAGTTCTGCCAGACTAAAATATGTGGACTTTGGTGTGTAAGGTTGTTCAGTTCGTGTGTTTCTAAGTTCTGCCAGACTAAAATATATGGAATTTGGTGTGTAAGGTTGTTCAGTTCGTGTGTTTCTAAGTTCTACAAGATTAAAAACTGGGGACGGCGGATGGTGTGCTTGAGCAGAATATGGGCTTCTGAGACCTATAAGGCTAAAATATAAGGAATTTGGCGTGTAAGGTTGTTCAGTCCGTGTGTTTCTAAGTTCTACATGTCTAAAATATAAGGAACTTGGTGGGTATGCTTGATCAGAATGTGTGTTTCTGAGGCCTACAAGGTTAAAATATGAGAAAATTGGCATGTATGGTTGGTCAGTTCGTGTGTTTCTAAGTTCTACAAGTCTAAAATATAAGGATCTTGGTGGGTATGCTTGATCAGAATGTGTGTTTCTGAGGCCTACCGGGTTAAAATATGAGAAAATTGGCATGTAAGGTTGGTCAGTTCGTGTGTTTCTAAGTTCTACAAGTCTAAAATATATGGAATTTGGTGTGTAAGGTTGTTCAGTTCGTGTGTTTCTAAGTTCTACAAGCTTAAAATATGGGGAATGTGGATGGTGTGCTTGAGCAGAATATGGGTTTCTGAGATCTATAAGGCTAAAATATAAAGAAATTGGCGTGTAAGGTTGTTCAGTTCGTGTGTTTCTAAGTTCTACAGGTCTAAAATATATGGAACTTGGTGGGTATGCTTGATCAGAATGTGTGTTTCTGAGGTCTACATGGTCAAAATATGAGAAAATTGGCATGTAAGGTTGGTCAGTTCGTGTGTTGCATAAATGCCTGCCGTCTAATCGGCATCTGCACCAGCTGTATCAGACGGGGAGCCCTGTAAGCAAGGTTCTGAGGTATTCACTAGAGGTCGGAATAATGCCGCGTTTGATCGTTTGGGGTCCTGTGATTCTGATGCGTTTGTGGTATATGCCCAGTTTCTGGAGCCATCTAGCGAGCTGCGGCTCGAGAGATTCTATGCTGTTATGATTTAGATCATCGAAGGCGACAAATGTATCAAAAATATGTGTAAAGTTATGTTATTGGATGCGCTTTCGAATGTAAATTGCACGTTTTAAATATCCTCTCAAATTTTTCGATGTATCAAGTCCAGAAGATGAAATAAATCTATGAAATAAAGAATAATTCTTCTGAGGGTCTTGAACCCCCGTTTTTATGCGCTCATGCGCTTCTTATATTCAAACGAATTAGAATGTTCCTGCCGTTGTTCATCACTTTTCAACCTGGTAAAACAGATGTTGGAGGGTTTGTGTGAATACGCATCACATAGCTCGTGTGATAAATCCTTAAAATGCATGCTCTTAATCAAAATATTAGGTTTGGTATGATTCATATCTGTGGTCTAGATCAAATCTGTTGAGTAAATCCGGTTTGTTATGTTTGGTTGTAGCGCAGATTAGGTTTGAGTTGCACTTCCTATCCACAATCTAGGGTTAGAGTATAGATGCTAAGCATCAGATCTGCAGCCCTTCTGGTGTCGGGCTTGGGAGCCAGCGCAGGGAACCAGCGTCCTCTGCTGAAGTAGGGAGACAGTCTAGGTGTCCTTGCTGAGTTCATGTGGGCTGGGGCACCCCCCGGCGACCCCCGGCAGTAGGGAACCAGCGTAGAAGGTCCATGAAGAGCAGGGAGCCAGCGCATAAGGCATATGAAGAGCAGGGAACCAGTCTAAATCTATTTTTAGCTGAGGTAGAATCGGCCCATACGTCACTACTAACATCTGAATATATCACCGGTAGCGAACAAAATACTGAGCATCTTGTGGTCATAAAGAAGAAGAGGAAGAAGAAGAATTTAATGATTTTAATGTGCAGCGTGCAGTGACCATAAAATAATTATTAAGTCGAAACAAAATCGATTTAGAAATCTCGCAACATATGGAAGATGACAGAAAAGGGAACTAGCAATGCCTTATAGCTCTCCAACCACATTGTACCAACAAATTCTTTATACAATTTAATGATGCCCTGCCTTGGTCTGCACCAGTAGATGGGCTCTTTAGTTTTGCAGGCATGATTTGCAAGGCACTTCAAACGATCAGATAAGCCTAACTTGTTTGAACGGATGCTGCTTCTAAAAGAAAACTACCCAATAAATAATGATAGGCCTACATATAGAAATAAGGGAAAAGGCATGCACTTCATGCCTGGATTTTTTATTCCAATGATTTAAGCCCCAAAGTAATTTGTAATTGATGTAATTGAAATTACGTAATTTGTAATCTGTAATTTGAGGCTCTGAGACAAAAGTAATTTGTAATTCAATTACATTTTCTCCAGTAATTGGTAATTTGTAATTAAATTACATGCTCTGTAATTTATCCATCCCTGAAAGTAAATAAGTAATATGACCAGGCATACCCAACAGCACTCTGGAGAATGAGGTAATTTAATCCTCGATTTAAATTTGAGCACAATGATCAAAATGCTTTTCTATTAAACGCATTCGGACTTCGTTCAAAAACATCTGATTTTTATTTTTTTGACAATGAATGCATTTCGTGAAAAAAAAATTGCAATTAGATCTAATTTAAAGCCGCTAATCACATTGTTCAAAAACCACTGTATTGAATTAGTAGAAACCAAATATATTTGAGGTAATTTTTCTTTCAGGTATATGGAGGCATTAGAAAAAGTGAACGAGTATTTAAAGATTAAAGGAACAGATGAGTGAGTGGATCAGAGTTTAAATTTATCTGAATGATTTGCGTAAGCCGTAATTATAATATTATTATAGGTCCCTATATACTAGTATATAGGCTAGCTTTTTGAAGGTCTATAGAGTTGAGTGTAGGACATTTCCCCCTGGACATTCCCCCCCCCCCGACGTTCTCCCCGGACATTCCCCTCATATCCTGCACCCGTCTATCTGTTTGCCCGACTATCTCCTTCTGTCTGCTCGTGTTTTTCTCTGCGCCTCTGTCTCTGTCTGTCTCTGTCTATGTGTGTCTTTGTGTCTGTGTGTCTGTGTGTGTCTGTCTGTCTGTCTGTCTGTCTGTCTGTCTCTCTCTCCCTCACAGTTGCACGGTCGCCAAGCAGCAACTTTCCCGCCTAAATTCTACAGATACTCTTGACTCTTGACATACAAATGTCTGCGAAGACTGCCATCGCACAATCGGGAAGCGTCATACAAATGCAATACAAAAATAGCTACATCTATAATCCTTCGGATTTCAATTTCAAGTGTATAAAAGGCGTATAGCGTTTTGACATCTAACATAAATCAGATGTCAGGCCTCGATTTTATATCACGCAACTCAAACATGGGTGGAGACCTGGGGGCAGGGGGACGGCCCATGCATTTGTTCCCCCCCCCCCCCAATCGTTGAGCGTCACGTCTAAAAAAGGTCATCAACTTTTTTGGCGGCGAAAAAAGAAATATTCGTCGAGATTTCGGCCGGATGACTAAAAAAGGTCGTCAGAAATTTTGGCCGGTGTCACGAAATAGAGTATCCCCCGTATTAATTGTATCCCCCAAATTGAAAAAAGTCGAAAAAACCGCTTCCGCGTGTATTTTTTTGTGCAAATTAATTTTCATCTGCTTTATTTTGAACAATGACACTAACAGGTATGTTTATTCCTACTAGATAATAATTGTTTGCCCTGTTTTCAGAGCACTTAAAACATTTAAAACAATTAAGAACACTCAGAGTCACTAAATAAATTCTAGTTGCCTTTATCTGAGCATTTCTTAGGACACTTAGAACAATTTGAGTCACTTTAATGTTTGATTAGAGCATAAATTTTTTTATTATGCGCATTTTTCAAAAAAGGCGATAGAATGGTTTATCCCCCGGGATAGCATAGACCGGTTAATTCCATCCGGGGGGATAGATTAATTCATCCCCCCGGATAGCTTTCATGGGGGATACTCCGTTTCGTGTCACCGGCAACTGGGCAAATGAAGGAAATTTTCGGTGACACTCAGCCATAGATGTAAAAAACGATGGAAACGGAATAAAAAACGGTAAAAAACGTCGTTTTTTTCGAAAAAATAATAAACGACAAAAAAACGATAAAAAACGGAAACGGTAAATAATTTGACTTTGCTACATCTAAAACCGCATTTTAACCTTGAAAACATTGATTAGGAACCTACTACACGCAGGCTATATCTTAAATGATGATGTTAAACGATGATATAATGACTTTAGTTAGCTGAATCTTGAGAGTATTGGCGGAAAACATATGGAATATCAGAAAAAATTAAAATTAAGGAAAATAATAACAGAAAGTAAATGAATAAATAAAGTTAAATAAAAAATAAAAAAAAACGATAAAAAACGATGGGAAAAGTAAAAAACGAAAAAACCACGTTTTTTGGGAGAGAATAAAAAACGGAAAAAAACGTTTTTTACAACTATGCACTCAGCCAGTCTTCCGTCCAAAAATCTTTTCGTCCCCCCAAATACATTCAAATTCCGCCCAGGTCTCCGCCTGTGAACTCAAATATATATTTAATGCAATGTATATGTATATTATATATATATCAATTTGTAAATAAGTATACCTGCGGCATCTATGAGTCTAATGCTAACACATCAGTTATATTAATGATACCGATGACTTGAGATGAATAGAATTTTAATAGATCTTATGTGCTGTGTCAATAATACCTACAGTGAAGAGCTCGAAAAGATCTCAGACTGTATCCACGATCCGGTCGCATATGGCAAGCTGACGGACAACATCTTTGATCTCATTCGTTATATGGTTAAGCCTTGCAAAGAAAACAAGGAGACTCTAACCCATAATGATAACAAGGAGATTCAAGCCATTCAACAAGCAATTCAAATTCTAGATTATATCGAGAATCGAAAACTTTACAAATTTATCGGTGAAGCTATATCAGAGGGTGGAAAAAAGGTAAGAGCTCAGTAATCTTTAAGAAAAATGATGAAACAGGTCTACGTGTAATTGCACCTCTCTTGCGCTAGATAGTCTTCTAATGGTTCGGACAGCAGACTATATACACATGTATTATAAGGATATTTTGTAATGGCTAGTCATCTAGCCTTACATACATACATACATACAATCATACATACATACATACATACATACATACATACATACATACATACATACATACATACATACATACATACATACATACATACATACATACATACATAGGCCTACATACATACATACATACATACATACATACATACATACATACATACATACATAGGCCTACATACATACATACGTACATACATACGGGTCTAGGACTTTACCCCCGGCCCATTACCCCCCTGCCATTACCCCCTGCCATTACCCCCCGGAGACAATTACCCCCGCCATTACCCCCGCCATTACCCCCCCCCGCCATTACACGTTAGTTGCAGTGCTAGTTATGTAGGCACTTAGCGCCTATTAACAATTAGAACCAGTAAATTCGCACCTTATTCACGCAGTTTGTACCATGGCTGAAATGTTCTTGCTTAAATGGAAGCTGGATTGAAGAAAATAGTGTTGCTTAACTGGAAGCTGGATTGAAGAAAATATTCTTGCTTAAATGGAAGCTGGAGTGAAGAAAATATTCTGGCTTAAATGGAAGCTGAATGAATGGAAACAGTTTTGCTTAAATGTAAGCTGGATTGAATAAAATATTCTTGCTTAAATGGAAGCTGGATTGAAGAAAATATTCTTGTTTAAATGGAAGCTGGATTGAATAAAATATTCTTGCTTAAATGGACGCTGGATTGAAGAAAATTGTCTTGCTTAACTGGAAGCTGGATTGAATCAAATATTCTTGCCTAAATGGAAGCTGGAGTGAAGAAAATATTCTGGCTTAAATGGAAGCTGGATTGAAGAAAATATTCTTGTTTAAATGGAAGCTGGAGTGAAGAAAATATTCTTGCTTAAATGGAAGCTGGATTGAACAAAATATTCTGGCTTAAATTGGAGCTGGATTGATGAAAAATAATAGTAGTTTAAATGGAAGTTGGATTGGAAATAGTCTTGCTTAACTGGAAGCTGGATGGAAGAAAATATTCTTGCTTAAGTGGAAGCTGGAGTGAAGAAAATATTCTTGCTTAAATTGGAGCTGGATTGATGAAAAAGAATAGTAATTTAAATGGAAGTTGGATTGATATTTAGAATATAAACGGAGTTTATTTGATTTGTCTTCCATCTATGGAGGTATTGTCGGGGGGGTAATGGCGGGGGGTAATGGCGGGGGTAATTGTCTCCGGGGGGGGTAATGGCAGGGGGTAATGGCAGGGGGTAATGGGCCGGGGGGTAAAGTCCGGATACCATACATACATACATACATACATACATGCATACATACATACATACATACATACATACATACATACATACATACATGCATGCATGCA
This sequence comes from Lumbricus terrestris, assembly GCA_949752735.1. Classification (NCBI taxonomy): domain Eukaryota; kingdom Metazoa; phylum Annelida; class Clitellata; order Crassiclitellata; family Lumbricidae; genus Lumbricus; species Lumbricus terrestris. The sequence goes on from OX457051.1 coordinate 23,407,288, forward strand.
TACATATATACATACATACATACATACATACATACATACATACATACATACATACATACATACATACATACATACATACATACATACATACATACATACATACATACATAACCATAACCATAACCATCAATTTTATTGCACCAATATAACAAAAAACATTTTTACAAAGTATATATACATAACAGTTGGTTACAACCGGAAACCCAGAAGGGATTAGAAGATCCCACTGGTAGGGCTACCTATATGCACGCTTACATATTCAAGATGGTAGATAGGCAAGCATAGGCCTACACATGATGCAGTCTTAACTAAAAGTATAAACATTCACAGACAAGACAACATGGTGTTGTTAAGCTATCAAACCTTAACTAAGAAACGGAATAAAACGAAATAAACCTTAACTAGAAAGAAAAAGAAAAGTTTAGAAAGATTAGAATAGTAGTGATGTTATTGCATATGGGGGGAGTAGTCAGAGTGAAGATAAAGAGTGGAGTTACTACTTCAGTCCAGTTAACCACGAACGTAATTGATGCTTAAAGGAATTAAGATTAGGGTTGCTATGAATATTTTGAGGAATTCTATTCCACTCCATTGGACCTGTGCATTTAATCGAAAATTTCCTAGAGTTAGTACGAGCAGGTGCACTTCTATATGAGTCAAGGTTTCTCGTGTTGTAGGAGTGGATGTCCGAAGCTAGATTAAAAAAGTTGGCATGGGAAACAGGCAGTGTGTTATAAGTATAACGGTGCATAAATTCACATATCTGTAGTTGTTTAATTTGTAAGACTTTTAGGATCCCAAGTTGAATAAATAGGTGTTCTGAGTGTGAGTTATAAGGGGACCCAGCTATTATTCTAACGATTCTTTTCTGCAAAACGATAATTCTCTTGAACCGAGAGTTATAGTTTGATGCCCATATCATGTTGCAGTAGGATAAATACGGGTAGACCATAGAATAGTATAAGGTAAGCAGAATACTTCTAGGCAGCAGGTAGGATATTCTTTTTATTATTCCTATATTCTTAGCTAATTTTAGAGCAATGTGTTCTATGTGTCTGTTCCAGGTCAAATATTGGTCCACATAGACACCAAGAAATTTTACTTCTTTTACTTGAGGAATGTTAACATTGTCTATGTTGACCTTTCTTGTTAAATTAGGAATTGTTTTCCTATGAGAACAGAAGAGAATGTAGTTAGTCTTTGTCAAGTTGAGGGATAGTTTGTTAGCTCTAAACCACTCTGATACATGCACAAGATTTTCATTAAGGATCCGAAATAACTCATCATAGGACTTGTGAGAGACGAAGATATTCGAGTCGTCAGCAAAAAGAACAAAGTGTAGGATAGAGGATACATTCGGGAGGTCGTTGATGTATATCAGGAATAATAGAGGACCCAGTATAGAGCCTTGGGGTACACCAAATTTAATCAATTTCCAACTTGATGTTGCACCATTACATTTAACTTGTTGTTGTCTACCATTAAGGTAATCCTTAAACCAGGAGAGAGGGATGCCTCTTATGCCGTAGCTTTCAAGTTTCTTAATTAATATATTATGATTTACAGTATCAAAAGCTTTGGTTAGATCTAAAAATAGTCCTATAGAGAATTTGTTTTTATCAATGGCTTCTGTAATCTTATCTTGAATATTTATCAACGACATTGCTGTCGAGTGGCCCGACCTAAAACCATGCTGAAAAGGGTGTAAAATATTTAGGTTAGAGATATAATTGTACAGTCTCTGATACATCACTTTTTCTAGTAACTTCGAGAAATAAGGCAATATGGAAATAGGTCTATAGTTCGCTATGTCATCTCTATTGCCTTGCTTGTAAATTGGTGATGTATGCATACACACATACATAGACTACATGCATACATACATACATACATACATACATACTACATGTCATACATACATACATACAATACATGCATACATACATACATACATATATAGTTATATACATACATACATACATACATACATACATACATACATACATACATACATACATACATACATACATACATACATACATACATAACTGCATACATACGTACTACATACATGTCATACATACATACAATACATACATACATACATACAATACATACATACATACATAAATACATACAGACATACATACATAGGCCTACATGCATACATACATACATACATACATACATACATACATACATACATACATACATACATACATACATACATACATACATACATACATACATACATACATACATACATACATACATACATACATACATGCAGACATACATACATAGGCCTACATACATACATACATACATACATACATACATACATACATACATACATACATACATACACACATACATACATACATACATGCATACACACATACATAGACTACATACATACACACCTTTTTACCCTTTTGGCACTGTTTGATGTAAGTGCTGCATTTGATACAGTGGACCATGATATTCTCCTAGAACGGCTTTCTACCTCTTTTGACCTCTCTGGCAACTTTCTTACTTGGCTTACCTCCTATCTCCAGGACCGTTCTTTCATTGTGGCTTGTGGATCTGCTAGGTCGCCCTGGACTTCTGCTCTATTTGGTTTGCCACAAGGTTCTGTTCTGGGCCCTCTGCTTTACATCATCTATACTGCAGACCTTGACCCTCTCCTTGCAGCTGGTTCTGTCTTAAGTCAAACTTATGCTGGCGACCTTCAGGCATAATTATGTTCACTGTGTGGTGTCTGTAGCTACTACAGCGGTTCAATCAATAAACCGGGCCATGCAGACCCTAGAAGCTTGGATGTCTTCCAACCGCTTACGACTAAACCCAAACAAGACCCAATACGTAATATGGCTTGGCACTCGTCAACAACTTGCAAAACTTAGCTTTGAAGCTTTAACTCTTGAGTTTCCTGGAATCACATTTGCCTCCACTGTTCGGGACATTGGCTTCACATTGGACAGGGAGCTGACGTTCTCGAAACACATAAATCTACTTTGTCGTGATTGCTACTAATAACTCCGTCAGCTTAGGGTGGTATCTCGATCTCTGACCCCTATTGCGGCTGCCACTCTTGTTCATGCCTTTGTGGTCTTGACTATTGCAGTACCCTCTATCATAGGCGGAGACCTGGGCCGAGAATTGGGGGGGGACGGAAAGTCGCGAGATTTTCCGGAAAATTTCTGATGACCGGCGAAATCTCGAAAACATTCTTTATTTTCGCCGCCTTTTTTGTCATCCGGTCAAATCTCGACGAAATTTTCTATTTTCGCCGCCAAAAAAGTCTTGACGCTCAAAGATTGGGGGGACAAATGCATGGACCGTCCCCCAACACTTTCACTGGGGGGACCGTCCCCCTGTCCCCCCCCTAGGTCTCCGCCCGTGCCCTCTATGTCGGGCTCCCGGAGATCCGGATTAGGTGTCCTGACCGGGTTCTGCGAACAGCTGCCCGTCTTATTGGTCGCATTCCTAAATTCGATCGAGTTAAGGAATACATGCGAAATGTCCTTCACTGGCTTCCAATTACACAGCGCACCACTTATAGGGTTTCTGCACTAATCTGGCGCTGCATGGAGGGTCTTGCTCCCATGTACTTACAGGAACTCTGATGTCCCACCTCTGGTGTCCAGCGGCGATCTGACCTCCGATCAGCTGATCAAGCTGAACTCGTGACCCCTCGTTCTTGAACTGCTATAATGCAGCGACGCTCTTTCTCAGTGGCTGGCCCTAGAACCTGGAATGGGCTCCCTGTTGCTCTTCGCCTGGTGCCTAGAGGTCACACCACTATATTTCTTTCTCACTTAAAAACTGCCTTATTTAGCCGTTGTTGGACTGGGAGCGCTTCTGAGTAGATAACCTTGAAGGTGCGCTATATAAAAATTAAATAATAATAATAATGCATACATACATACATACATACATACATACATACATACATACATACATACATACATACATACATACATACAACATACATGCATGCATACACGCATACACGAATACACGCATGCCTAATGCATCTTGAAATTACCACTGAAATGTGCTCGCCAGCCTAATTGGCCGTAAGCGTAGGACAATTTCTGATTAACAAATTCGTCGTAAGTAGTCAAGTCAGATAATAATTATGGTCCATCTGTAAAATTCACGACAGGCACACACTTTGAGTCAGCTTAGGGTGGTATGTGGGGCGCGGTGGTGTAATGGTGGCGTCGTTGCCTTGAAGTCGGAAGGGTCGAGGTTCGAATCCACCTCGTTGCGTAAGAACCTTGGGCAAGTCCTTCACTCACAATTGCTCAGCGCTTCGGCGTGAAACTCCGATGCAGTGTACGCTCTGCATTCGGGAGCGCTTCCGAGTAGTGAGAGCCTGAAGGGGCGCTATAACAAGTGCACATACAAACAAAACCCAACCAGGAAGTCATGGGCGGAGTTTATCAGAGGCTAGGGGGGGCTAAGCCCTCAAAGAAGACCCAAATTCATTTTTTACCGTGTAAATGGTATCTTTTCACGGGCTTAGCTCCCCAAGAAGGCTTTAGCCCCTCCAAGAACGGAAACCAAACTCCGCCCATGCAGGAAGTTGACAAAATAATAGCATCGTGTTAGAATACCGGCCATGAAACTACAGTAATTACTTTGTTTCTATTTCCGGAACCTACTTTACTTTGAGTCTTCTTGAAGAAGCGAAATATAATTTCGATAGCGATATATACAACGATTATTATTAGCCATCTTTTACTTTGTGGCCTCATTTGTGTAAGCGAGATTACAATTCGTAGGTTTTCCAGATTCCACAATAATCTTTTTGGATTTGTAGTTTCACAAGAAGAAGTTTAGAGAAGAAGAACGCAAGATTGAATACGAAATAAGTCAGTTGGAGATTGATAACAAAAAACTGGATCGTGAAGATTTCCTTATAAACGCAAGTGCAAAGCTCTACTACTTAAGACTTAAATTGCCCTCACGTAGGCTAAACCTTTAGAAAGTATGCAGTGCATGCACATCTTACGCGGGCAGTTATACGACAAATTATTATTATAATTTCGTGTAGGTCTACGAACGTCTGTCTGTGTATGCGTGTATCTGTCTGTCTGTCTGACTGTCTGTCTGTCTGTCTGCCTGTCTGTGTTTTCTTACTCACTTTCTGGGGCGTTGCTACCAATATTGAGAGCTTGCCCTACATGTATGTTCAGCAATATCTGAGTTTTAGGCGCTATCCAATTGTTTTACTGCCACCAAGCAATTCGTAAGTCGAAATATTAAGCCGTCTATTTATGCAGTTGATTATCAGATTTTTGTTCTGCTATAATTATCTTCACAATGTATAAACAGATCCTTGAGTTTTCCTATGGCGGAACCGACAATCCTGTCAATAAAGTTTACTTTTACGTGAAGTCTGATCCAAAGACGGCTATCCCTATAGAACGAGAAGAGGTAGGCCAGTCAACTCTCGCAAAGCTGTCATTCAACTCAATCTTGACCATTTAAAATAGAACATTTGCTATTACTAGGTGAAACCGTCATGTTTCAATTACAATAATGTTTAATAACCTATGAAACAAAGAAATAAGAATATTTTTATGTGCTGAAATAAGTCTATAGGCTACCGTAACGAATTGCTTTGTAATAAACTTATCGTTGACGTGGACCTGTAGGTATGTAGGCCTAATGTAATATGTAGGCCTATATGCCTACAGATGACTTTATTTGGCTAGTTTTTCCGGTCTACATGCTGTGATCGTGCAGGTAAATACCGTGACAGAATCAGACAAATAACTAGGTGACACCGGCATATTTCAATTACAATAAAAAAAATAGTAAAATGGGTGTGGATCATATCGTGACTAAATTTTACTCTAACTATGTTCCAGCTCAATTTTGTGCACATAACAGGCCTAGGGTTTCGATGTTCATGAATCATGAGTAGGCTTTTATTATATTTGGCCAATGGCCATATTAAAACAATTCCTTTGCGTAAACCTCACTTAGTGATAGCCTGATAGGCCCATTATCTAGAAGTCAATTGCAGTAAGCAACTGAATAGAATCAGAGCACTAGCAGAGCCGTTTTAAGGCCAAGGCACGCGAGGCACGTGCCTAGGGCCCCGCGCAACAGGGGGGCCCCGCGGCGACCCAAAATACTACATCGCATTACAAATTAGCAACATAATTATTACACGAACTTTAACGTAGATCTACTCTATATCTGAGACTGAGAGATTGAATCGGAAATCGGGTTACGTTCAGGCATCTCCCGGGTTGGAGGAAACTTCACCCAGAAAAATAAGGACTACCCGGTACCCAAAACATTTGACCACATAATAATAGTTTTAATTGCTGTTTCCATTAGGCTATTGTATTACACGAACAGTTACTCTAGTAATAATATATGATTATGATCATAAAATCTACTAATAAAACAATGATAGCATAATAGGCTATTAGGCTACAATGATATTACTGTTAATATTTGTACATGACTATTTTTGCACGACTAATTGGCGTCTTTCCATGCTACCTTTCAAATGTCAAACTGCCAATTTAAATTTTCTAAATGTTTTGTTCCTTGACCACTTAGTAGGCTAAAACAGTATCATTACTATACACGGCGTCCCGATTTTGGAAGTTCTTCCTTAGTTTGTGTAACATCTGTAACGATACAGATAAATGTGTCCTGGGTCAGCAATGCATGACCTTTTTTATCAACGGGAATAGGCCTAAGCTAATTCCTGTGAGAGAAAGAATGGCTTACGTAATTACAAACCTGTCCACAGTTAATCATTATAGCGTAATGGTCCAGAAGAAGCAGAACTGAGCTGCTGAACTTGATATGTAGGCCCCTAGAGAAATTCTTGTTGTAATAATAATTGTAAACCTATTGAAATTTTAGATCACTCTTTTGTATACTTGTTATAAGCACTGAAATAATAGCTCGAGTAATTCCTGAGTAATAACTTTTATTAAGATCTCGGCTTACAATGCTTCTGTTACAATGTGGAAATTGAAAAAGAAATTATAACAATGGTAAGAACATTTATTGAAGTCTTAGGCTAGGCCTACAGTGCCGCCTACTCTTGCTAGCACTGCAATAGTTGATAAATTTTGCTAGGATGCAGCTTAAAATGCGCTGTCATTGAAATGTGAAAATTCAAAAAATTTTGGCGGGGAGGGCAAATTTCCTCCCCATAGGCTACTTCCCCTTTCGGCGCTACACGTCTCAGCAATCGACCGGCAAATACCCGTTCTCAGTTCCTAGAAACCTTGATTTCCCACCATATAAGGGTCTAGATTGGACTCATGGCTACGTTTAGGGTTATGGTTTGTGCCTAGGGCCCCAAAACTCCTTAAAACGGCCCTGAGCACTAGGCCGAGCTAGTGAAAGAAAAACAGTTTGAGGTAAATGACATCTGATTCTGCTAACACACGTTTCGAAGCTGAAAAGGAGAGGATTCGCTTTGTTGCACGTATAGGGCCGAAAAATAAAATTAGGGCACCAGTGAATTACATTAGGCCTACACAAAATATTTGTTGCCATCACGACAAATTAAAATAAAACTACTTAGATAAATGGAGTCGCAATTATTTTACTACTAACACATGAAGTCATAGGCGGCATAGGCCTAATTATAAGTAGACTTATGCAAGGAACTTAATTCGATCCATTTAAAATATTCTTCATCTAATTCCCTTTAAATAAATCTTACTTTTCCCGGTTGTATGAGTGTTTCTCTCGCACGTATAGTCTACACAAAAGTGCATTTATCTGCGTAAAATTTAATGATAATACTTTGCAGGTATCTTTCCTGTTGCCGACCGTCTATTGCGAGCAAGTTGTTCGAATGTACAGCAGAAAACTTGATGGAGATAAAGTGCACATGAAGCAGTGCCGCGACTATTTTGAAAAGTGGTGCATTAACAAGGAAATGAAGGGAAAGTGGCAACTTTATGCAAAAGCAAGTAAGACACGTCAGTAGGAATTAATTTTCTCACTTACGAGTATCTGACAAAAGAGCTCAGGAAGATACTTTAAAAGTGGCAAAAGTTAACGTGTCTTGATGCATACATAACATTATGCAAGATGAAAATTGACAAAAAATTTATTGTGGGTAACCATTGACAATTAGACCTGGGAGTGACTTTGGTAAGCTAATCTGACCAGACTTGACCTGAAAGTGACTTGAGGTCGACTTGAAATCGACGACTTGGAGCCAAAACGACGAGACCCTACTTGACAGAAAAACAACCGACTTCCAACTTGAAGTCGACTTCTGACGTGATGAAAACCATTAACCTAGGCCTAAGTAAGGCTGATAATACAAACTGTCAAACCAGTCTTGCATGGCAACAGTGGCGGCGCTAGAAGGGGTTAGGGGGCTAAGTCCCCCTATAAAAGGCTAAACTCCCCTTAAAAAGGTCACCCGGTTTTTTACATACAAAACTGAAATATTTCTACGATTTTTGACACCGGATGACTAAAAAAAGAAGGTCGTCAAAAATGTTGGCGGATGCGAATGGAAAATTTCCTCCGCGAGGACTCAGCCCCCCAAAACTGAAATCCTGGCGCCGCCACTGCCTGGCAAGCATTAATATCATATATAAGCTTACCTATGAGTAATGAGACATCGACACTGTCTAGGTGAATGAGATTGTCAAAGTTTTGCAAACATATATTTCATGCTGTTTGTGTTTGAGTTCATAATAATGCAGTTTTGTGATGTTTTGGGCTAGGCCTATCTATATTTACTTCTAGCAGCCTATAATATAGGCTAGTACTCAGGCTTATAATATCTATTCAGGCTGTTGACAAGGCAAATAATTGAGTTTTTAACTTGTCTATTATCAGTGATTATTCAGATAACATTTAATATTAATAAAATAAATTTGTAACGCAAAGTAGCGGACCGCGGACTGGTTGCACTGAATGGCGCGTTGTAACGATAGTTTTAAAGTCCGTTTTCGTAAGAGCCTAATTCGGCCAGTAACGTCGTTCCGTAACTTAGCAACTAGCCTAGCAATGCATGCGTATCAATCATAAGCCTACCACAGCAGCCCTTTTGCAATAGTAAGCCTACTCACTGACTGCAAAAACTGCTTAAATGCTCTCCTGGTCTTACGATCATTGGCTTGAAGTGAAGAATTTAGGTTTGTTTTGTGCTTCAAGTTGACTTGTGAAAAAATAACTTCAAGTGACCTCTCTACAAAATTCGACTTTTTGCGGTAAGCAGAAACGACTCGACTCGACTTGGGATGACCAAGTCGACTGGGCTCGACTTATTGGGGTCGAATAATAAAATAAGTCGACTTGGCCATCCCAAGTCGAGTCGAGTCGTTTCTGCTTATCGCAACTTTCTTGTTTCAGTGAATGTCAGTCATAACTCAACGTTTCAATGCTGCTGTCTTGCATAGCACGTTTTCCTCCCTTCTAGATCTTGACAGGAATGGCCACTTTAGAGTTAAATTACTTATAGTAATGTCTGACGCCTGGGTAATTATAGATACCCCGGGTAAAAAATAATTATTATAATAGTAAATAATAATATTATACTTAACCAGACTAACTACAGAACAATAACGCTTCTTTGGATAATTCCTTTAGGAATCCGTGCGATCATTTCTACATTGGGCGAAATAAATAAATTATAACAATTCAGTCTGCGATTGCATTTAAATAGCTCCATAGATTCTCGCAGAACCCAGTGATAAGCAGTGGCGTAACAACCATGTAACGAAAGTGGACAAAGTCCTCGGGTCCCCGAGGTTCAAAAGGCCCCAAGCGTTTTAGCTAAAACATCTCACGTAGATCTACGAGACGTTGATACAACCGATTTTCCTATGCAGACCAGAATGCTAGACAATGCGAAAATAGAATGCTGTATAATTCTGTGGTCAGTACTTGTTCTGGATAAAGGTTCCAAAATGTTGACTTAAATATGTCACGATACACATTTACGAGTGCATCAATAATATCTTGAATTGCATATAGTCCAAAACTTGTTTTATTGCCAAATGAACATGAACAGAATCAGAAGTTTGAAAAATAGTATGATGCAACAAATAGCCTGGATTATAGCCGACTATAATAGGCCTATATTTGACGCACCATGATCCCATAACTGGCATAACAGCTGGTTTTAAAATAAGCAGAAAATTCTACCTTGCCGCATCATTGACGTCCTTGGCTGCAAATCCTGTGAACAGAAACGTTTGCTTTTAATTTCATTGGAATCCTGGCCTTTAGCTATGGTTGTGTACTGTGTAGACCCCAACATGATGATTCCAAGTGTACTGGAAGCTGAGATATTGAAAATTCCTTTTTTTCGCCGGCCGTTTTGAAAAATGGCCGCCATTGAAGCCCTTGGGAACATTTGCAATAGCTCTGCTGGAATCCTCGCCCCTAACTATGTAGACCTATGCTTAGACACCAAGATGACGATACTAAGTGTACTTGCAGCTGAGATAATTTTAAATCTGTAAACCGGGGGCCATTTTGAAAAATGGCTGCCATTGGGCCAGGGGTCAAATATGCGATGGCCCTATAGCCAAATCTTTTTCTTATGACATGTTCGTAGAATGTGCCAAATGCAATGCTTGTATTACAAAGTGAACAATTTTTAACCAGGTCGCTTTACTAGCAGCCCGATATTCAATGTAAAAAGCATGAAAAACCGTTAGGCCTATATTTTGAACCCCATATTGGGGCGTGACCCCAGGGTCGGATTTTATCGGATTTTGGATATTTTATTCAGCAGAAAAATCTGAACAGGAAACCGTTTTAAAAGCTTCTGTTACAATTTTGCCAAGGTGAAACTGTAAATTGCCTGGACTATTAGTGTTATTAAATAATTTTTTACAGATAGCAGCATCAAGATGTCGTCGGGTCTAGAAGTCTTCGTCAAAGCTGGAGCCACGGCCTCAGAGTCATCGGTGACAGCAACTGGACAAGTGATCCACATCATCACTGATACGGAGAGATCCAGTTTTGGCATTGGAAGCGACTCCGACCTCAAGGGAGCAGTGGAAAAGTATTTCGGAAAATGGCCAAACGACGCCTTCCTCCACAGCCCAACTCCGTGGGAAGACCTCTACGAGTCTTACGGATGGGCGGAAGTACAGATGGTGCTGGAGCCGAAGAAAGCACAGATTTTGGAAGTCAGCACCAAGCCGACCATTCTGGCTACTAAAATCCTTAAGAACGAAAGCAACAAAACGGCAACATTTACTACCAATATCACTGAAGAAGTCAAAAACACCGTCAGTAACACGTGGGAGCGCAGCAGCAAAGTCTCTATTGATCAAACGATCAAGTACAACATTGGTTTCCTGGGAACCGGTGCAGGGGGTGAGACAAAGTTCGGTTTCAAGCAGACGTGGGGAAAGAGTGAAGCGGTCAGCAAACAAACCTCTGTCGGCACGGAGGCCAGGGTGGCTGTTGAGCTTCAACCAGGAAAGTCGGCGACCGTCGAACTGTGTGCAAGTTCGGGAACGATGCGCGTTCGTGTCACCTATGAAGCTCGTCTGACAGGATCGAACGCTGTCAACTATACCAATCCATACAAGGGTCATCACTACTGGGGTCTCCCAATCGACGCCGTGATCGGGTCTAAGAAAGTGCAGATTACTCAGGATATTGAGATCGGCTATTTCTCAGATGCAATTGCCAGACTGAGGAGCACAGAAACAAAGGAAGAGATGATATTTCACATGGCTGAACACTAGGGTAGTCCTTATTTTTAAAAGTTTGATTTTATAACGGGGCACCCTCTAGCTTGGTTTCTATTGATGAGAAAAAAATTGAGAAAAATTTTGGAGAGAATCTGAGGACATTTAATATGAAGTAGTTTCGCTACTCTATAGTCAGCCTGTTCGTGATTTAACTCTTACAAATCATCATCATCATCATCATCATCATTGCTCTCCTCCGTCCGGCCGCGCCGACGATGAGGCTTTTACATGGCGTCTCCACGCTGCTCTATCCTTGATGATATCCATGGCATTCCTCAATGCCATGGATATCAAATCAAATGATGACAATTCTGCTTATAGCATAGACCTAGCAATGAAGTTCTATAGCGTCATATACACGTAGGCTACGAGCCTACCCAAGGCCGTAGCCAGGATTTGATTTCGGGGGGTGTTTCTTCAGTTTCCCGTCCGAAAAAGATGATGACCTTTTTTCGGGAGGTGTTTTCATGGTTTTATTTCATGGTTTTTAAATCATGTGCTAGTAAATGCATTCTTTTATTTTTGTTATTTTCCATTTCGGGGGGAATTCAAACACCCAAAACACCCCCCTAGCTACGGCCTTGAGCCTACCAAAAGAGTCAAAATCCGATACCGCCCAAATTACTCTCATATTATATGCAGTTGAGAGTCTGCCAGTTCCGTATTTTTGCTAAAACAAATGTTCGGAAATTTTCCATTAAATTCCAAGGCCCTGTCATAATTATGGAATAAAATTCCGATTCACATTCGTAAGGCTACTAACTTAACTCACTTTAAACACCTGTTACGTGTGTATACATTATGTAATGTTTTCTGTTAATAGCATGAGGGGTTACCCATGCTAATGCTGATTTATTTGATTGTTTGATTGCTTTTGCTTTTATTTTGTTCTTTCTTTGAATTTTTCATGTAGTGTTTATTACATTAGTTTTTTTTTTTTTTGATAATAACTTTTTTTCTTTCCCTAGTTAAGTAATATCTCTGCATTCCAATTAGGGCCTACTCCCTTCAGCTTTCACTTTCTCACTTCACTTTGATAATTAGGCCCCTGCTTAGTGGGACTTGTCCCTTTTGGTGTGCCTATTTGCTCCCTCACTCTTATAATACCTATTCACTTTGAGTATTTTCTTATTGTGAATTATGTCTAGGCCTATACTTTGTTAAACATATAGCCTATGTACATTTGAATTGTTGGGATCAATAAAAATATGTCTATGTCTATTAGCCTACACCATGGGCGAATCCAGGGAGCCAATCCGGCCATGGCCCCCTGTACTGGAAGGGAAGGTTGTTGGTCGTAATCTTCCAGTCTTGGTGGCGAGCGGTGATAAGAAGAGCGGCTAAGTCCTCGGGGGTCTTAATGCTCCTCTTGGCTCGTGGGCCATCGTTCAATCGCACAGAGAACCCGACACAGTTTTGAATCTTTGATGACGTTTCGTAGAATACGGCTTAACATGCATAGAGGCTTCGCCAAACAACATAGTTATGACAATAATCCTTTGCTGGGACAATCTGACTGTTTTTAGAATATTTGAAAACGGCAACAATAAAGACTACTCGGTCGTACCGCTTGCTTGATAATATAGGCTACGTGAAATTGCGCGGTTACATAGGCATTAGGTACTTAACCAGACTAACTCCAGAACAATAACGCTTCTTTGGATAGCCTAATTCCCTTAGGAACCCGTGCGATCATTTCTACATTAGACGAAATAACTAAATTGCAATGCAGTCTGCGATTGCATTTGAAAAGCTCCATAGATTCTCGCAGAACTCAGTGATAACCTGATAGGATGGTTGCCATCGATGCCTATGTCGATTTCGGTGCGCTGACAAAACGGCGCGGGACAAAACGGCGCCGACATAACGGCGCCGACAAAACGGCGCGGCAACAAAACGGCGCGGTAACAAAACGGCGCCGACATAACGGCGCAAACTGAACTTTAAAAAAATGGTTTTAGTAGTTTAATAGCAGAAGCAGCAAAAATATATTCTAAATATCAATCCAACTTCCATTTAAATTAGGCCTACTATTATTTTTCATCAATCCAGCTCCAATTTAAGCCAGAATATTTTTCCAGCTTGCATTTAGCCTAAGCAAGAATATTTTCTTCATTCCAGCTTCCATTTAAGTAAGAATATTTTCTTCAATCCAGCTTCCAGTTAAGTAAGACAATTTTCTTCAATCCAGCTTCCATTTAAGCAAGATTATTTTCCTCAATCCAGCTTAAATTTAAGCGAAATTTTTTCCATCAATCCAAATTCTATTTAAGGAAAAATGATTTTGTATCAATCCGACTTCTATTTTAAACGCATAGATGTATTCTGACTTGGGTGTGCCCCTAGTTGCCGTAATCCGGAACGATATCTCATAATCTTGAATTCGTAGAGTTTGCTCTTGAATAAGCAAGCAATCACTAGACGGGTATCATAACTTTGTACTGCGCCGTATTGTCGGCGCCGTTTTATCGGGGTACTTTGAATTGCGCCGTTCTGTCGGCGCCGTTTTGTCGGCGCCGTTAATTTCGGCGCCGTTTTGTCCTGCGCCGTTTTGTTACGGCGCCGTCGATTTCGATGTTTATTGGAAAGATCTCGAGGTTAGCTGAATCCATAGAAAGCTGCGAATAAGTTTTATTGTGCGCACTGACAAAACAATTACAAAAACAATAAATACTAGGCCTAATAGTAGCGAGAATTTATATGGCCATGTTACGCGGCCATACTGCTATGAGGGCGCCTCACAAACGGCTATAATTGCGAGACAAGCCTTAGCAAATAAATCAGATTCAAGCTTTGATTTGAAAGAGCCTACTGAAGCGGCCAATCTAATGTCCGGTGGAAGACTGCTCCAGCATCTGGGACCAGCAACCGAGAATGCGTGATCGCCGAAAAGGGTTCCCTATCATTACACCGAAGTTCATTTCACCGAAGGTCTTTTAGCCGAATTCATCTAACCGAAAATCAATTCGCCGACAATCATCTACGCGATGTTCATTTCATAGAAGTTCATGTGACCGAATTGTCATTTCACAGAAAAAGTAGACAAGTCGATGGTGCTAAAAAGGACTTAGTTCATTATCATTAAGCTAAAAACAAGATAGGTCAACTACAATGAGTTCTGTCGATCGACAAAGGCCTCAATGGCTTTGTTTATGTCAATGCAAAAAACTTGAATTAAAACGATAGATTATGTGAGATACTTCTCAAGTATTGAACGATATTGGCCGGAGTGTACGAACTGACGATGAACTTAATTCGGTCATCAACATCTTGGTATTTCTTTCGCTTAGGTTGTGATGGATGACCAGCTAGGATCCTTTCAATCCGATGAGCTGCTGATGACTCCTCAAGTCGGATCTTGGTGACGAATGCTGGCATCGATGGATGTGCAACATTGAGGAGAAGTCCTTTTAAGGCGTTATGCCAACCTTCCAAGGAATTGGTCGTTCGGGGAAGGTCGTTTAAGACTCTTTCATACTGGGACCAGAGTGAATGAGGAAAAGTTGGTCGCCGTCGCCTTGATCCTCGCCCGACGGCTATACGGCCGTAAGAACGAAACGAAATCGAAAAGACAGAGGCTTGTGTGTGTGTGTGTGATGTACCGTATCAAGTACACTCGATAGGACGGCAATACTGCCATAAGAACGAAACGAAATCGAAAAGACAGAGGCTTGTGTGTGTGTGATGTACAGTATCATGTACAGTCGATAGGACGGCCTAAAGGTGTACTGCACAACACACGTTCGCACGTGCCAAGCATTTTAGCATAGTCGATCCCTTTATATTTTCGGTTAAATGAATTTCCATTAAATTAACATTCGGTGAATTGAACATTAGGCGAGGTGAGATTCGGTGAATTGATTTTCGGTCAGATGATTTCGGCGAAATAAATTTCGAGGAAATGAAATTCCGGGAAATAAACGATCACCCCGAAAAGTGTCCCCATCCTCCGTACACGAAGATAGGTCTTTACGAACTTAATAATGATAATGAGATCCCTTCTAGCTAGTCCGGAGGTTCGCCAATGAGGATGAAGCGTTAGCGACTTCATTTTCAAGGCCTCGACATATGAGGGCGGTGGTCAATCCTCTCCCTCACCGTCTCATTATCCACTGACCATTAGGTCAGTGTACTCATCATAGCTGAGTCGGCTAGGGGGTGCCTGTGGAACAGAAATCTCGTTGCAAATTTCTGCCCCGGCGGGGAATTGAACCCCCCGACCTCTCAGTCGACAGTCCAGCGTTCTAACTACTGTACTATCGAGCACCCCGAACTTATTCATCAATAAACGGTACAGTATCATATAAAGAAGCTGTCTCGTATGACGACTGCGTAGAACTGCATCTCGAGGCCACCACTACAGTCTTCTCCTCATCACATCTCCTGCGATGTTCTTCACCGTCTAATCCAAGGTCATCCTCTTCAGAGGACTTGCATGGAGGTAAGAGGACCGACGAGGAATCAACCTGAGCTTCCGGTAGAACTGAGGTCGGTCCCTGGGTTTCGTGCAGCTGCAGTAGACGGTGCATCTTCTGCTTCTCTTCTCTCAGAGTCGCTCGGTTGACTTCGGCGAAGGATCGCATGAAGGTCTTCAGCTCGTCGTCCGTACGACTGCCTCGGACCGTCGAAGCGATCAGAAGGGCGATGCTGATACCGTACAGAAGGACGATGACTATGGCGAAGTACATTGCACCTAAGCATAATACGCAAACTTATTATTACTACTATATTCGTTTAGCCTAATTGGCAACAAAACTGATAGACACACCGCTATCAGGTAATTACAAAAATTAGTTCAATAAATGAAATATAATTATTAGGCCCATAGGCTACCTAAAATTGCTTATGTCCATAACAATTGAATCCATCTTAGGATGTGTAGACAATTACGTAAATAATTGCAAAAAGGGAAAGATTTTACGCTTTTATACAAGGCTGATGAGGTTAGATTGACATAATTAATGGACATAGATGGCAAAACACGTGAGATGCATGTAGCCTAATGTTTGTCGTCTTTGACTGGCAATACAAAGTTGTAGCCTAAGGGCGTGGTCTCAGGTCTCTTCGCAAAAGCTACGGGCAATAAATGCATAGACCCACAATAGCCTAAACAATGTAAGAGCGCGTCTACTAGGCATAGGCGCAACCACTCTATGGGACCCACGGAACGCGTCCCCCCAACTTTTGAGTGGTCCCATTGACTTTATCATTATGGGACCCCAACTTTTAGGACGTGAATCATTTGGTCCCCCCAACTTTTAGGACGTGATTGCACCTATATGCTACTAGGTGCTTATTTATTGTGACACAGACAATTTAAACAGAAAATACGAATTTGCATATTACAAAGGAATGGAATGTTGTAAAAGATGCAGATTTTGGCGCCTGCAGTAATTTTTTAGCGTAGGCCTACAATTCTACACTAAATGTGCCGTTCTAAATATGCAGTTAAAAATAGAAAAAATTTTTTTCATCCAATTGTGAGTAATACACGATGGAGAATGGGAAGGGAAAGGAGGGGTTGGGGTGCAGGTCTGAAAATTCCTTAAAAGAAGTCTTGTTTGGCGCAATTGATCTAATTCTATGTAGCCTACGGTACATAAATTGAATATCAATATTTTGTTTCTTTTGCCATGCGTTACAGCCCATGAATAATTCACAACTTTGCTAATTCTATTCAGGGTGAGAATTGCCGGAGGTTTTAAAACTCCAGTCTTTCTGAGAGCCCCATAGTAAAGTCTGTTTTTCACACCCCAATTCCAAGTGGATAATGGTCCAACCCTCCAGTTATTTTTCCACAATTCGTACACTGTTTCTATCAAACAATTAGGTTCCAACCTTCCAGTTATTTTTCCACAATTCGTAGGCCTACACTGAATCTATCAAACAGTTAGGTTCCAACCTTCCAGTTATTTTTTCACAATTCGTACACTGATTCTATCAAACAATTAGGTTAGCTAGAAATTCGACCGTGCTAATTCCGAATTAATTTTAAATTGAAAATACATCGCCACAGGCATGGCGCCATTGGATAGGCCTACCTGCAAAGGCCTAGGCCTATACTATTCAATAAACAAAATGGTTATCCGATTAGCCAAATAAGCGGCTAAACGACAAACTAATGTAAAATGATGGACCTATCTTCATCTGAGCGTTGCATTTGCTCCAAAACTCAATAGATCAATAAGCCAGATTGACGGTGGGACATCGTTAGGTCAGCGATACGTACACTGTCGTGTTTGCGAATGTATGTTTGTCTAGATGGAAGTGAGTGCACAAATTTAACAGCATTGCAGTCCTAATGCATTGGCTGTTAAATTTGCGACAAAAAGTGCACTCACGTGCGTAGGTCTAGACTTGTAACGTTGTAATTTATTCTGGAAATCAATGAAGTGATGAACGAGGAGAGAGAGATGGGCTTACATACGGACTGACAGACAGACAGACAAGACAGACAGACAAAGACAGAGATGAAAAAGACAAAGCAGACAGACAAAGTGATAGAGAGAGAGACAGACATACATAGAGACAGACAGACAGACAGAGATAAAAAAGAGAGACAAACAGACAGATCGAGTGAGAGAGACAGACATACAGACAGACATAGAGAGAGAGAGAAGGACATAGAGAGACAGAGACAGAGAGACAGAGACAGACAAAGAGAGACAGACAAACAGACAGAAGCAAATACTGCTAGCAGTCAGATTGTAGCACGACGTGTAATTAAAGTGCCGATTATAATAATTATTATTGGTTTGGTCAGCTGAGTGGGAGGCAGCACTTATGCTAATTCGCGCATATCGATCTGCGACCCATGTTCTCTCAACACAGTGAGCAAAGCCAAATGTTTAGCAAAATCCTGAAATGTGCCAAGAGGGGGAATTGACAGTATGGGTAATGGGCATACTTATATAGTTCTCAGCGATTTCTAAATGTCATGTGTAAGCCTAACATTGTCACGGCGCCTTAGTGTAAAGAAATTAATTTTTGTTAAATAAATCAAAATGTATGCTAGTCGTTAAAAGCCGGTGTAAATTTTCCAGTGGAGTAGGCAAAGTGCCCCTCCTGTCCATGGGCGTCCGCAGGGGGGCGCAAGGGGGCGCAAGTGCGCCCCCCTGGATTTTTCGCATATTTGCAGATAACTTTAGATTATTTGGCTATGATCATTACAACGCGATTTTCAACGTGATTATCGGTGGGTTCTATCGGTTGGACCTATCTTTCTTTGGATGCATAACGTATAGGTATACCCTGTAGGATTCTCTTGTGGTAATATGGAAATTCATACTGTTAACGCGATACGACAAAATGCCATTCAGTCGTATCGCCTAATTGCTAAGCAATTGGTATCGTGTTTCCTCTAACAGCGACTCTTGTGTTATTTCATGCGATCACTAGACCTACGTGATAGCCGGTCCAGCGGGTGAAACGCGAATATAGTCACACAAGTTTATATAAACAAACTTAATTGGAACTGACTTGAGTGACATGCAGTAGCCTATCTGACACTGACTAAGAAATCAGCTTCTTCCCTTAGATGCCAGCCAACACGCGTTTTGCCATACTTTAAATATAGCCAGCTATCTTCGAAACTACTGCATTTCTATATTATACATGGAGTCCTATATACTGCCTATAATATTATATATAGATATATTATAGGAAGTGATGCATTATTATTATACACGATGCGTTGACTCAGCCTTGGTTGACTTCAGAGAGGGGATAACAGATCGAGAGAGCGGGGGGGGGGGGCGCAAGCGAGAGACAGAGAAGAAGAAGAGGTAGAAGGGACAGAGAAAGAAAGGGAGAGGAGGGAGAGAAGATGAAACATACCGGGTAACATTAAAGTTGATACTTGATAGGGTGGCATATAAATAAATAGACTATATATATATATATATATATATATATATAATGTACGAGCGGAGAGGGAAGGGAGCTTAGGGAAGGGATGAGTATATGGTGAGCAGAGGAATAATTATAGTCACCACCTCTATCTGAGAAAAGTTACGACCTTGCTGACAGATTGATCACTGAGGTCACAACACAAGAGACCAAAAGCTTCCCGCTGATTCCTAGCTTGGGAACGGAACACGTACACTGTCAAAGGGCGTTTCGTTTTCGCTTGAAGTTAAATTCTGTAGACTGTCAGACTTTTAAAACTAAATACCAGTGTAGGCGTACAGCACTATCTACATTGTACATGTACATCGTACTTCAGAAACAATTTCAGACAGCAGAAGCGGGTTCGTGAATTCATAAATCAGTTTGGATAAGAATCTAGACGATTGCAATTGTTATATATATGTCAAGAGTAAGGTCAGATTTCAGTCACATAAAATTTGACTATCATAACAGTTTTTACAATGAATGTCTATGATTTTTCGCATGCTTGGTTCCGTACGTGACAGCTGATCGACAGGGAGAAAGCGCAGAAGAAGCGAGGGACGAAGGTGGAATGATCGGTTGCTTTCGACAACCTATTTAGCCCCTGTGACAATTTATAAAAGTTTGCGCCCCCCTAGAAAAATTTCTGCGGACGCCCATGCTCCTGTCAGGCTGTCCCTGTGGGCGGAAGCCCATGGCCCTCATGTTAAAGTTTGTTTCTGACGAGGTCAACTAGCCTATGTGGTCGGCATCTGAACGATTTCTTTTTTAAAAATCTGTTTCATTAGACTAAAACATTTTAGATGCTGTGCAGAATCAAGCCTTTTCCGTGCATGGCGGACCGATTGCCTGTCTGGAATGATCCCCACAGCATAGCTAGCTAAGTCTGCTCGATCCTGGGGTTCGTACTGAAGTATTTTAAATAATAGTGGCGCCGCACACCGAAATGAGCATTAAGGTGATTTTCAAACATATTGCGTTTGATGCATTATTTCAAAGCCCTTGTCTCAGGCATCAAAATGACACAAAAAATAATTAATCCTAGCCGAAGATAGGCTACAAGGGAAAAAGTGATTTAATTAAATTAACTAATTAATTAAATAGAATTAATGTTGAAAAAATTGCAGCAAGAGCATTAAAATAGCTTGGCTAGCCTACTTGTCTTTTGAAAAAGTTTTAAAAAAAATGTTTAACTTTTTTTTTCATTTATAATTGTTTTAAAAAAATCACAAACATACTATATATAATATATATTTCTCTGATATCTCTAATGTGTAATCTCCGACTTAATACCAATTTCGGTGTGCGGCGCCACTTTTATTCGACCAAAAATGTGCTTTTTGACGTGCTAGAGTCGAAAGCGCTTCGGAGTAGTAGCCTACCCTTGAAGAGGTAGGCCTATTGAACATTCTTGAATGAATTTCTGAATTTAATATTCCGCCGTTTAAGTCGCTGTAGCCTACTACAAAAGTGGAACGTATACGCATTGTGCCGTTTCCGATGTAAATACCTTT
>OX457051.1:23428626-23533626 GCA_949752735.1 Lumbricus terrestris
GTGTATGTCTGCCTGTCTGTTTGGCCACCCGCTTGCTTGTCTCCCTGTCTGTCTTATGACCTGCCTTTCTGTATGTCTCCTTGCCTGCCTGCCTCCTGTTCCATTCCAATCTTATCTAAGCTGGATAATGGAGGAGGGCGCCGTTAATGATTGTTGCTATCACAAAGTGTCCTTAACTAAACTGAAACGCCTACTATTATAAGTTACATGAACATCTCGCAGCATGAGCACAGGTGTATCTTCAACCTTTTGTGGGGCGCGGTGGTGTAGTGGTGGCGTCGTTGCCTTGAGGCCGGAAGGTTCGAGGTTCGAATCCACCTCAAGTCGCCGCGCATACCTTGGGCAAGTCCTTCACTCGCAATTGCTCAGCACTTCGGCGTGAAACTCCGATGCAGTGTCCGCTCTGCATTCCGGAGCGTCTCTGAGTAGAGTGCTTGAAAGGGCGCTATAACAAGTGCACATACAAGAAAGCTAGACAATGGCCTCCAATCCTGCCGTAGAGTCACTTTCAGCGGACAACAGACTATAGGCCAAAAATTCGAAAGCAGGCCAACCGACAGTCAACATACAGGCGGACTCACTGGCAGACAGCTGCAAAAACCAATTTAGGTGATAAGGCGGAAGGAGTAACTGTTCTTAAACGTTGCAGACGACCGAAGACTTTGTTTCAGCAAAAGTCGTCATGTAAATTCGGAAATGCATAAATCAGTGCATAACTTTTTTCTCTATATATGAATTCAAACTGACAAATAAACGGCAATATTAGCCTACATGGCACAGTAGTGACATAAAAAAATATTGTCTGTGTAATTTTCTACACTCACCATAAGATATTATCAATAGACATGGACATAGACAATCTTAGGTAGCCTATACATTTGATATCTGATTAACTGATTGTGTATTTCCAGATTGTAAATACTTACATGATACTTGCCCATCTACCATATAGAATCTGAAAGCGTGCATATAGGTAGCCCTACCAGTACGTGGGACGTCTAATCTCTTCTGGGTTTCCGGTTGTAACCAGCTGTTTTGTATATATACTTCGCAAACATGTTTTTGTTATCTTGGTGCAATAAAATTGATGGTTATGGTTATGGTTATGAATTATTGTACCTGATAGCGGTGTGTCTATAAGTTTGTGTCACCAATTAAACGAATATAAAAACAATGGCAACAAGTATACAGAAGTCGAATTTAGCTGCATGGCAGTCATGCAAGGCTCTAGCTGTGCAGCTACTCATTAAAACAACGCCATCTTGCGACTGGAAAAACTAAGCGAACCCAAAGGGGTAACGGGAATGGATTCCGCTTTCTATCTGATGTTCTGCTTCTTGCACTAGTGATGTTACCATTAAAATTTTATCCATCGACCTTGTAATTAGCATGTAATGGCAGAATAGATAGGACTATGTAAAGATGGTTAATTTCAATGTATTTGTACTACTGGTCATAGGCGCAACCACCCTATGGGACCCACGGGACGCCCCCCAACTTTTGAGTGGTCCCCTAGCTTTATTATTATGATCCCTCCCAACCTTTAGGACGTGATTCATTATGGTCCCCCAACTTTTAGGACGTAATTGCACCTATGCTACCGGCTTCCTATATCAAGACTCGATGCCTTCTTTACTTTACATCTCCTTCGATTAACTAATAGCCTATGTCATCGTATCTTGACCTGACTTGCATAGCATATACTGCACCTAATCTTACCTCAATTTGCCGTACTGCACATCATCTTTATTCACTTTAGATTATTTAAATTGACCCTGCATTCAATTGGCGGATAACCTTATCTGAACTTAATCAGTTGCAAATCTCAGTGGCTGCCTTCTCTCTCTCTCTCTCTCTCTCTCTCTCTCTCTCTCTCTCTCTCTCTCTCTCTCTCTCTCTCTCTCTCTCTCTCAGATCTTGCTGCCTCTTCAAAACTGAAAGCACTTCTTCTCAAAAGCCCTCTTCTGATTCCTGATCTCCACTTCAGTTCTGACCACCATCCGTCTGCCTTTCTGGCTCCTTGGATCTTAACTTTCATGGCAATTTGTTTTCTTTTTTAATCTGCAAACGTCTGAAAGCGTCTCTTGAACAGAAAGCCAAGGTATAGCAGCCTACACGACCGAAGTTTGTAATTGGGCGTGGTTAGAAAACTTTAGTTATGTCGTCTTAAAATTTACGTGTCGTAACAGGCACAGGCATGCAAAGACATTAATCCTCGGGCGACCATACGTGATATCTTATGCAACAGTTGACCAATATAAGCGTGCTCTCTCATACCTGTCTTGAAAAGTCTGTCAGATTTCTAGGCCTAGTATTCATTACTAACGCATCCCGGCAGACCGTCCTCTCTTCTCTACTACTTGCATTATGGCAGCGTCAGGGACTGAAACGCATAAGGTAGGCTAAGCTCTTGATAGGACATGATTCCTAATGCAATTTTAGTAAACAGAAATTATTTTATTTGCTTAATTATAAAGAACATTTTCATACCAACCCGTTAAGACCATCTTCTCGGATGCGCACACATCTCAACCGCATCGTAAGGCCAGAGTAGAATATGATGGATAAACCCCTTGGCATCAGTGGTCAACGGAAATTCAAGCCTTAGATGCCGCATGATTGAATTGTAGTTGCTTAATACTATTTGCTACTTTGCACAAACTTGAATACGGTAACTAACTGCCATACTGTACTTCTTGACCGCAGTGGGACGAAATTTTAACTGGACGTTATGTGGCGTTCCATGAAAGCTCATCGCCTGGGCTCGCGTCGCCAGGTAGCATCATAGGCGCTCATTGCATCTGCCAGGATCTAGGCCTATCCCTTGTAATAGTCTATATATAACATTCATTGTACGTATGTATGGCATGCGCGCTCTCTATAGCGTCCCTTCATGTTTCTTACTCAGAAGCGCTCTCGATTACGGCGCGGACACTGAATCGGAGTTTCACGCCGAAGCGCATGAGCAATTGCGAGTGAAGGACTTGCCTAAGGTCTCTACACGGCGGCTTGAGGTGGATTCGAACCTTCAACTCTCCGGATGCGAGGCAACGAACATACCCACTACACCACCGCGTCCCACATTGGTACCATTCCCAAAAAATTTGTAGTTTAGAGAAACCTTATACTTGGAGCAATATAAGCGAGACGACTCGCAAAGCGAATTTACCTTGCGACTAATAAATAAGCTATGCGTTTTTGTCAGATATTCAACGACCCAATTCATGGACACATTGCGCTGCCACAGCTATGTGTGCAAATCATCGACACGCCTGTCTTTCAACGGCTCCGACACATAAAGCAACTCGGCGCAACCTACAAGGTTTACCCAGGAGCGTCACACAACAGATTCGAACACTCTCTTGGGTAGGATACAGCGATAAGATTTATTTACTCTTTTATTTAATGTCATTATTGCTGTTTCATATTCATTAAATGTGGGCATGTATAGTTGTATACGGATGGAAAAGGTGAGCTGGACGAAGCGAATGACGAATGAACGAAGTGCTGCAAAGAGTAGGAGAAAAAGATCACTGATGACAACTTTAAGACAAAGCCAAGAGAACTGGATTGGACACATATCAAAAGAAGACTTCCTCCAGAGAGAAATCATAGAAGGGAGATTGGATGGGAAAAGAAAGAGATGAAGAGAGGAAGACCGAGTCACCGAGATAGATAGGCAGATGATGCTGGGATAGATGATGACTGACGGATACAACGAACTGAAGAGAAAAGCCCAACGAAGATAAGAATGGCGTCATTGGAAGTTGAAACCTGCCGAAAGGCAGAGAAATTAGAGAAGATTCACTAAACGCTACTATCTAAAGCGAAACTTTCCTGCACAACCAGTGATTAATCTAGATGTCTGTGGGGGGGGAAATTTCCCTACAAGGAATGAATTCTCTCCCCACAGGAAAAATCGGAGGTGCTGCCTACATGTAATTACGTATCATTCACCAGAAAAACTAACTGTGTAACAATTTCGCCCACCACTCCCAAATATTGGCAGGTCTTGTGTACCTTTTTGATAAAATAGAAAGAAAGACTAAAAAGGTCGCCAGAAAATGACTGATGACAGTGATGAGATGATGTTGTCGGCGGCTAGGCGACTGGTTGCCGTTGACACGAAACGGAGTATCCCCCCTGAAAGCTATCCGAGGGGATGAATTAATCTATCCCCACTGATGGAATTAACCGGTCTATAGGGTAAGGTAGCCCATTATGGGCACCATCCTAATATTGGCACCCCCGAAGAAAAGTATATATAACATGTTATTATAGCGCCATCTCTTGGATTCCAGTAGAACTGCAGTGCATCGTTGGATTTACCCAAAAATTTCATCTGGATTGTGATTGTGTAATTTTTTACACAATTTAATCAAGAATAAATCAAATTTCACGAAAACGTTAACGATTTCCAGTATTCTGTTTTCGTGTACTGTATCACGTGCACCGAGTCGATTCGTTAAAGGTAAATTTTTCTGTTTTGACTAATGTATTGTGATCAGGTTGGTGTGCGTTGACAGATGATTCATGTAATGCATTATTTGTATAGCCGACTTTGAAACGTGTCATAGGTGAGAGCATAATATGGGTACACTTGTCCTGCCCGAATATGGGCACCTAATATATGGCTTGAACATAGGTCCGAATATGGGCATGCCCATAATAAGTCTATTGCCATTAGGCCATATATTGTATATAAAATATACAATATTATGGCCTGTTTATTTTATATATAGGTATATTGTAACAGAATAAATACTATTACAAATAAAAAATTTAGGCATGCTATATGCTTCATATGATGGGTGCCCATCATTAGGACACCAGTGCCTAATATGGGCACTTCAGAGCTCTTGGTATTTTCAAGATTTTGTAGGTAAATCTCAACATTTTAATATCATTTCAGTGAGTTTCTAGTTGCTAAAGTGTTGAAGATTAGTTTGACAAACATTATTTTTACTTGACCTTCATTGGACCATAAACTACAGGCAAAAGTCCTTAAGGTGCCCATAATAGGGTACTTTACCCTACTATCCGGGGGGATAAACCATTCTATCCCCATTTTTGAAAATGCGCATAATAAAAAAATTTATGCTGTAATCAAAATTAATAGTGACTCTAATTGTTTTAAGTGTCCTAAGCAATGCTCAGATAAAAACAACTCGAATATTATATTTAGTGACTCTGAGTGTTCTTAAGTGTTTTAAATGTTTTAAGTACTCTAAACCGACAGCAAAAGAAATTATCTAGTAGGAATAAACATACCCGTTAGTGTCATTGTTTAAAACAACGCAGATAAAAATTAATTTGCCCAAAAAATTCAAGCGGAAGCGGTTTTTTCGACTCTTTTTAATTTTGGGGATACAATTAATACGGGGGATACTCTATTTCGTGACACCGTCCGTCAAAAATCCACCCAAAACGAAATTTTCTCGACTCCTCCCAGAATTCCCCCTCCCAATTTAGATTAAACACAGCTGCACAGTGACAACGTTCTTAACTTATAACTGTTCGGACCCACAGTCGTACGGTGCATGCGACGCAATGCTCAAACAAGTAGGTTTCCAACAGACTAGAAGACATTTCTGGCGGAATTCACAGGTAGGCCTATGTCGCTTGATGTGTTGACAAAATGGCATGAAATTTCAAAAAACAATAATTTTTTTGGAATTTCAAAGTTATGTGATATCTACAATCTATATTAAGATAGGAGTTACTGGGAGTGTAAAAACAAACAAATTAGGGATATTATGTGATATTTGTTAGTACGGTATACGTTACACCTGCCATTATTTTTACGCATAGACCTACTATGAACTTTCAAGGATGGATATCGATACCCAGCTAGGTCCAAGAAACATTAGGGTCCTTATTATTCTTTCCTCAAACTAACCGGATTGACACGATCGTTTGCGATCGTTGTAGATCTGAGAGTCACACTCTATACTGTCTACCACTCAAACACTAGACTACAGTACGACTACTCAGGCACGTCGTATTTTTCTGTTTAGGTGTATTAAACAGTCCTTATGTCCAATCTTCTTTCACCGAAACTTTCAACTCTTCTGCCTCGAAAGCGCTCAGAAATTTTCTCGATTGATCTTTCAGAACTCTCGCACCGCCCTTCCTTGGTCCTTGGAAATATCCGCATAAAAATTGTGCCATACACTCATACATGCATGAACTCCATCGTTTCGTAATGCCTTAAGACCAATGCGGCATAATTTTATGATCGCTCTGTGTGTCTAATAAGAGAACTAACACTTGTCGCCGTTTAATCAGTTTGCTTTACTCTGCTTTTCCAAGTGTGTGAATACTTCTGTTTCCTGTTTAGAGTTTGCCATTTGGCTGGAAAGTTTGCTGAGCGCTTGATAGCCGTTCAACGCGAACTATTTAAGGCGAAACCTGCACTGAAGACACAAGATTTTGAGATCTCAGATGAGGATGTTTTGTGTCTACAAGTGGCTGGACTGTGCCATGACCTAGGTAAGCATTTCTATGGTGAATAAATAATTCCGTTGTTCTTATTTGCCTATATCACTACACTTTTGCGTAAAGCTGATGGTCATGTAGGCCTACCTGAATAATATATGCAGTTTGCATCCGATGTTCACTTACTCTTGAATGCCTCTTTTATTAATTTTGCTATGACTTCGTACTAAAGGCATCGGAATGCCTCCCAAATCGGATAAATGCAACTGCCTTTGACAAGTCATAGCCTATGCAACTAAATTGTGTCAAATCTGACAAACACAACTATTCTGCTCTATTCTATTTGGGGATTTATAAAGCGCCTCTCACAGTACAACTTAATCAGAGGCGCTCCCAGTGCGAAGAACTCCTGGAAAAGAAAGGTCTTAAGACAACGGGCAGAACAAGTAAAGCCTCTATATAAGATCTGAGCACGAATAATAGTAGGAACACCATTCCACAGTAAAGGGCAGACAGAGGCAGAGGCACTATGTTGGGCTGTGGCAGTCCGAGATCGTGGTAAAAGAGATCATGACGGTCTAAAGAGTGGAGAGGACGTCCAACGGTGGCTGAGAAAGGCTTCCTAATAAGATCACAAAGGTAGCGAGGCGCTTGACCCAAAAACATCTTATAGGCAAGAAAAAGAATTTTATATTGAATCCGGGCAGTCAAAGGAAGCTAGTGAAGATCCTTAGTCATGAAAGTCGAAATTGAGAGCAACGATGGAGGCGGGCAATCAATCGAGCAGATGCAATAAGTAGCCTACCGATTGGAGAGGAGCCATGCAGGCGGAGTTTAAATAGGCCAAATGAATAATGAGTTACATTAGTCAATGCGCGAACAGATGAAGGCATGGACCATAGAGGAAAAATCAACGAAGAGACATATCGCCTCAATTATGGCACGTAAACGTCGCAGATGATAGAAGCTGGACCGAGAAATATTAGCAATATGGGTAGAGACGGAAAGAGTAGGCCCCCTATTGTCAATGGTAGCACCCAGGTCACGGACATTTGTCACAAAAGTAAATTGAGGAAAGTGTTTGGCAAGTAAGACGTAATCAAGCTTATTAAGCTGTTGACGAGTGCCCAACCAGATCAACTGAGTCTTGGAAGAGTTGAGCGAAAGACGATTAGAGGACATCCAACAATTGCGATCAGCAGAAAGAGATTCAATAGACTTGGACAAGTTGTTTGGAAGAGGAGCCATGAACAAAAGTTTGGACATCATTAGCATAGAGGTGACCAGAGGCTGGGTGTTTAGCAAAGAGAAGAGAAATATCAGCTGTAAACAAGATATAGGCCTAAAGAAGTGGACCTAGTACGGATCCTTGAGGAACTCCAAATTTAACAGGAACCCATGAGGTGCGAGAATCATCTAGTATAACCATTTGGTTACGGTCAGTAAGATATGAACGAAACCAAAGAAGAGGAAGGCCACTAAGACTAAAAGAAGTTTCAAGACGATATAGTAGAAATATCATGGCCTAGCATATCAAATGCTGAAGATGCATCAAAAAGAGCCAGAAGAATAATCTGTGATTTGTCCATAGCAGAATAGATGTCAGAAAGAAGAGAAAGAAGAGCTATTTCAGTCGATTGGTGAGCTCTAAACCTCAAAAGCCCGATTGTCTGGGAGGTAGAAGGCCCGATTGCTCAAGATAAGGGAGAAGTTGCAAAGAAACAAGTCGCTCTAAAGTCTTAGAGAGAAAGGAAAGATTTGCGCTAGGGCGATAATTTTTGCACAAGCTAGGATCCAGGTTGGGTTTCTTCAGAGAGGGAAATACAAGAGCACGTTTCTCAGATGCTGGAAAGTAACCTTCTGAAAGAGACCTATTAAATAAGTACAACAGGAAAAGTAAAATGTCGTCTAGTATATCTATCTACAATAACAAACGGGGGAGAGGTATAATTCGCATGATTTTAAATTAGAAGTAGAAAGGAGATGACGCAGGTCTGATTCAAGGATCGGTCGAAAATCGGTGAAAGTCGACTCGGTAGAAGTGCAGGAAGGCGGTGTTGGATTAGCGGTAGAATCACGTTGCATCCTAAATTGCAACTGGATCAATTGCGTGAATCTCTGATAGCCAATACAACGAAGAACATCAATTGCAGAGGCAATAATCGGTTTTTAGTTCCTCAAGATTTGCACAGTTACTATAACAAGTTAACAACGTCCACTCCAACACAATTTGTATTTCTGGTTAGGCCTATAACTAATAGTTTTAGGCAGACGCCGTTATAAGCAGAGGCGCATTCACGCATGAATGCACTAGGCGCGCGCCTACGGCCCAAATTCGATTACAATTAATGTTCTTGTTATAATTTTTTTTGGTTTAGCGCAAAAGCCTACGACATGATCTTGAAAATAATGTAGTCCAGTTTTTCATTTCCTGTTTCAAATTAAATTAAAATTTATTTCATGCCGACTTGCAAACTTTATGCTCTGGTTTAGGTCATGGTCCACTGTCTCACGTATTTGAAACATATTTCATTCAAAAGATAGGCCGCGACGCTGATAAGAAGTGGACGGTGAGTCAAGCTCGAGAGGTCTAATCTGAATAATAAACTGATTTAGGAATCGCGTTTTATTATTCGTTAATTTAATCATTGGAACCACCAAATGAATAAAACCTTTGAATTTCAAAGAAGATAATAGAAGAAGGCAACTGAACACATAAAAAGTTACCGAATGAGCTTTAGTAGTCTAAAGGCCTAGTAGACTAAGCTATGATTAACCGAGTAATTTAGCAATAAAATTATAATTAAGATTATAAACATTGATTCGTGTTACTAAATATAGGTAATATGCGAAAACAGCTTGATTGTAGTCTACTTTGCATCCTAAATTGCAACTTTGCATATGTGGTTCAATAGCACGAAAAAGCAACGCGTAAACTGCTGGATCATCTATGGATGTCCCCCGACAGTGTCTTGAAACGTGGATCAGTGAAGCTGAGAAAAAAAGATCTTGAATTCATAAAGGAACTAATTCACAAATCAAAAATGGTTAGACCACATCAGCAAGGTATATCTAGATAATGAAGTAGGGGAGACCGGGGCTATATGTTACAGGGGTTATATGTTACAACGATCATATATATGGTGTTTGCTTATCAGTAGCGTATATCTATGTTCCAGCGCATGCGCCGAGTTGTCCGGCAGGCATAATGGCGGATCTGTTGATTTATTTGACAGCATGACCAATTTAGGGTAAAAAAACGTTTTTCCAGCTGATATTTTTTTCAATGGCAAGTGCGCACTTTTGTAATTTCTGCGGCCAGTTTTAGTACTTCGGTGGTCATATTCGGCGTGTTGGTGGCTTAGTGATATGTGTTTATAAACAGAATATTACTAGCGATGTAGCTTGACAGTTGTATGTGTGAAATATTTTTGTTTCCGAAAATGTGACTAGGGGCTATATGTAACAGATGCCTAGGGGCTATTTGTTACATATGTAACATATAGGGGGCTATATGTTACATACGTAAGATATAGCCGCTAGGCTATATGTTATGTATGCAATATATATGTGTAGTATTACACATAAATAGCACACATGCATGCATTCATACATTAAACATAATTACAGATACACGATTACATACATACATGGACATGATACATTATACACATATACATAATTACACATATACACGATTATGCAGATATATAATTACATACCTGCCTATATACATACGTGAATACATACAAATATGCATGCAACCATACATACATACATACATACATACATACATACATACATACATACATACAGGGTGGCTCAAAAAAAAACGTACCACCGGGGAAAATGCGATATCTTCGCCGCCGATTGAACTTTTTCTGCGAAAATATCCCAATTTGTAGGAGAATGAATTTCCAACAATCCCTGAAAGTTTCTTTTGAAACTTTTCATGTTTGCAAAAGTTACAGCTGTTCAAACTTAAAATTTCGTTTTTTCAAATATCCGCGGAAAATTTACGTCACTTGTAGATTTCCATGTCATATGATATCACTTTTCCCTACGACCTCAGCATTCGGTTTTGCAGTTTATTGTAAGGTATAATGAGAGTGTCCACTCTCTGCCTTAACACAAGCTCAAATTCTTTTTGTGAAGCTTAGTATGGCCTTGTTGGTCGGGTCCTGCGGCAACTGACCCCACATTAGCAGCAAGACTTGCTTCAGCTGGCCAATGTTCTCCAACTTGGGATTAAATGTCTTGCAGCGTTCCAGCATAGCTCCCCAGACGTGATAAACAAGAGGGTTAAGGTCTGGCGAGTTTGTAAATCATCTTTGCCAATGCATTTACTTCAGTTGATGTCAATAAGGTAGCGCCATCATAATCAACCTTGCCGTGCGAGCAAGCAGGCGCACTGTCCTGCTGCATAATAAAACCAGATGTTAGAGCATACCTGGTCTTCAATGAGTCTGGGTAAGCGAGTTCAATGATGAGT
The DNA here is from genome assembly GCA_949752735.1 of Lumbricus terrestris. Taxonomy (NCBI): domain Eukaryota; kingdom Metazoa; phylum Annelida; class Clitellata; order Crassiclitellata; family Lumbricidae; genus Lumbricus; species Lumbricus terrestris. The sequence goes on from OX457051.1 coordinate 23,439,557, forward strand.
TTGACATCTAACCTACTGAATGGGATTAATTGCAGTCTTTTCTTGCAGCCGCAACACACGCCGGCATATCTGATGCCGAAACCACGATTTGCTTTGCAAACTTGACCTTTCGATTACCAAGCGAATTTCGTGAAAATCGCGCTTTTTCCGTCAGATCAAGCGACCACTTCCTGCCTCTCTTCCGACATCTGATCTTCGTTACATAAACCCGTTTGCAGATAGTCTTCAATGTGCTCAGGCTCCACTTTTCACTGGGTATTTTGCTATGATCACGCGATGTCTCAGTCTCTGTTCATGCAAAGTCCGAGTTCCCATTTTATCTTTTGCAGAAACTTTGCCCATGACGTTCATTGTTTGGGTTCACCAATTGAGACCTTAATCTATAAAATATCACCAAATACCAGCAGATTGCTTCATAAACAGCTTCTTTACAGCTCATAGTGAGGTCGTATGACATCATCATCAATGTGTGTGTGTTGTAATTTGCCAAACATCCTAATGAAATCACTTGTATTGGAGCATGATTCTCCGGATAATTGAAAAAACGAAATTTTAAGTTTGAACAGCTGTAACTTTTGCAAACATGAAAAGTTTCAAATGAAACTTTCAGGGATTGTTGTATATTCATTCCCCTTCAAATTGTGAAATTTTCGCAGAAAAAGTTCAATCGGCGGCGAAGATATCGCATTTTCCCCGGTGGTACGTTTTTTTTTGAGCCACCCTGTACATACATACATACATTCATACATACATACATACATACATACATACATACATACATACATACATACAATCATGTCATACATACATACATACATACATACATACATACATACATTCATACATACATACATACATACATACATACAATCATGTCATACATACATACATACATACATACATACATACATACATACATACATACATACATACATACATACATAAATACATACATACATACATACATACATACATACATACACACATACATATATGCAATCGCACTGATGGAAACGATTATTATGTAGCCTATGCCACAACTGTACTCTGACTATAGGCCTAAGCTTAAGTAGACCGATTTAACTGATTTCTGATTTAACTAGTAGTTCAGTTTATTTTTGTCATTGATGTTCTTGTTTAATAATCACTACATTTACTGTAAAAATGTCAATTCTACCTGTGTAACATTGCAACCCCGAGGATTGTAACATGTAACCCCACTATCGGGGTTATTTGTTACATTCCAGTCGCTTGTCTAAAACCAATATTGCTCAAAATACATTAACTATCAACACAATCTACTGTGACCAATATCTGTGTAACATATTGATACTAAACCCCCTTGGTCTTAGGAAAACTGAGGTGCTGAGGAACAGCCAATTTACAAAAAAGTGAAAATTGTAACATATAACCCCGGTCTCCCCTACCTCCGAAATACCATCTCTTTTTAATCATAGGCCTATACACAATTAGTAGTAAACATTGTTTCATCTTCATTTAGATTCTCTTTAGAGTTCTTTTCACAACCATCTCGGGTTTTGAAAAGATTCTTAGCCACAAGTTCCATAGGGTCAAAGTCCAAATCACAAAATGGGTTTGTGCATACTAAACTAAAGGTCATAGAATCAAGTTCATGCATGGCTGAATTGGAAGAACTTAGTATCTTATGAGTTGTAGTATCTATAACTGAATCATACAAATGTAGCTGCATGACCCCACTATAAATTTGAGTTTCTTCAGTGTGGTCATACTTTGAAACAATTTAAGAAAAGCATGCACATTTTAGTGTTAGAGATATTTATGCATTTAACAGTCGACCTGAGCAGTTGACGTCGTTTTAAGTTAAATGGCATACTTATGCAGTGTTATCGAGCATTTAGTAGAATTATAGTGCATTTATAAAAATCGATGCGCGCCTACTTGACCATAAGTATATAGATATTGTAAAGGATTTGTTTATACTTCGTATTCCAGTTGGACCTATGTCAATCATCTGCCATTCTAATCTCAATTCATGATGCATAGGCGGCCCTGATAAGCGGGACCCTGGTCCCTCCTGGGGCGTCCTGTTGTATCCATACATTGCTGTTTACTGCGCAATTGTCATTTGTCGGGATGACATAATGTTTATTTCTGTCAGTGTCTCTCCAATTAATAGCCCCCCCCCAACAAAAAAAAACCCACGGAGATTTATTTCTTAAAATGAATCTGAATAATTCATCTTGTACAATGGGCGTCATCTATAGACCACCGGGGGGGGCTTGACTTGGATAAATTTAACTCTCACCTACTTATACCCTCTATCAAGAGACCTACTAGAATTGGCCTACCCCAACTACGATTTCACTGATCGATAACTTTTCACCAATTCCTGGCCCAGAGTCACTGACTCGTTCATAATTACCACGGACCTGTCAGATCACTTTCCGATAGGCTATTTGTATGCCATTGCCTATCGCTTGATGCACCTAGGAAGAGGCTATCCCATTCTAAAGATGAGCGCCTAGTTTTAATGAAGATAGGAAAGCGCAATTTGGTGTCTCTTTAAACAACATTAACTGGGCTCCTGTACTACAACGTTGCTCAGATGGAGATCCAGATCGGGTCTACGAATTATTATTTTTGCTTTACAAGGGAGCATATGATTCGGCCTATCCTATTAGAACGGAGACTCGATGGTTAGGGACCAAGTTTAAGCAACTATGGATGAAAATCCATTTTCTGTCATGGATTGTGTACATACAAACCGCCTAAGAAAATATACTGGTCTACTTTCTTTCAGACTGCGAAGAAGCGCAAAGCTCGTACGGGCAGATCCAACAAGAAAGATTTTTTATACGAGGTATTTATTATGATAGATCTATCCTTAAAAACATGTAATCAGTGGCGTAGGCAAGGGGGGGGTTTCGGGGGTTAAACCCCCCCCATTGGCTCCGAAAAAAAGATTTTTAAGGTCATTTTTCCATTTAAGTAAGAAAAAATAGCAAACAACAGGGTTTCCGGCCATAAAACCCCCCATGAAAAATTCCTGGCTACGCCACTGCATGTAATTATACCCCCAAAATAATAACTATTACGCCGCTTATGCTGCTGCCACGAAATAATTTTTCTAAATCCATTTGCACCATGCACACAAAAGTCATGTCGGGAAGACCAGCGTTTCCAAGATCACGCTGTTCTGTCTTTGCCCTCTTCTTATTATGAAGTTCTCTACCCAAGAGCAGTTTCAAGCGTTCAATGACACCACTCCTCCCGATGTTCAGCCTTCTCCTTCAGTTTCCTGTAGCCTAGTCTTCCATCATCCAATCGAACAAAATGTATCTTTGTCTATTTCCTGTTCTTCTTCCTTACTTTTTCCTTCGATGGTATCTCTCAAAAAGGAGAATCCTCTAAGCAGGTGCCCGATCCATTTCCTTTGTTTCATTCTCATCGTAGCCATTAGAGCCCTGGCTTCATCCACTATATGCTCAGACCAATTAATCTCAATCTTCCACCGTTTCCACATTTAAAAAGCCTCCCTACTGTATTCTGACATTCCTTTCTAATGGTCCAAGCTTCTGACCCATAGAGTGCTACGCTGTCCATATCAATTTAAAAATTCATCTTCCTAAGAAACTTCTTCTTCTATAGTCTATACTCTATACCAGCGGTTCCCAACCCATGGCCCGCGGTCCAAAGTGACTCGCCAGGCCTGAGAAAATGGCCCCTCATCTCTCAAAGAATTAACAAAAATATATGAAAAATTGACAATTTGGACAGGATAGAACACATAATTATTTTCAATTATAAATTATTTTATTTTGACGTCTATAAATAGCATCAGACATTCTATTTTGAATCAATTGCACCAATTGCTATATGCTTTTAGTTAATTAAATTTTAGCCTTGTGGCCTCCCTATTGTCCTTCGACTAAGAAAAAGTGGCCCTCATATCTTCCAACTTAGAAAAAGTGGCCCTAAAGTTAACAAAAGGTTGGGAACCACTGCTCTATACTATAGGATAGTCTTCCACCAGCTGCTTGATTTTCTCCAGTCGTTTGGAGACTGATTCACGGGCTCTACGGTGGACGTCGAGTTTCTGAACCAACGCTACACATTTTACATGCCGCATACATATAAAATACTGTAAATACAATTTTTATATATGATAGATGTGGCGCCTGGTGATGCCTGGTTAATTTCGGTTTTCGCTCCAAATCAGCCTATACACTGCATGCCCGCGGACTCCACCTTGCCCTTCCATCCATTCCGCCTATTCAGCATCCACACACCTCTCTCAAACCCTACTTCGCTCAACCCCCGCTCCACCACGCTCCACCTCGCCTCACTCCACCCCAACTTCGCCCTGCCCAACCCGCCCCACCTCGCTGGTTATCCGTCGCTGCCCGGTAAATTTAGACTTTTTGCTCCTACCCATCTCCACCTCCGACCTTACCCTACCCATCCCTCCTCTCTCACTGCGCCCACACTCCTCCCGGCCTGGCCAGAATCCACACTTCGCCCGCACCCTTCCCCACCCGGCCCTCACCCTGTCCCACCCTCAGTGGTTCCCGGCGTTGCCTGGTAAATTGTGGATTTTCGCCCCCTCCTCACCGCGCCGTCCTAATTAATTAATCTGTGAGAGGCGAGGATGGCGTCAAGATTATGATATCGAGGCTGCAAAAAACATTTGTTTTCTGTTTCTGTTGCCTTACAGCCAATTCTTCATATTTTTTTAGATCATATCAAACGATGAGAACAGCATAGATGTCGATAAGTGGGACTACTTTGCGCGAGACTGCTTCCATCTCGGCTTCAAGAATAACTTCGACCACAATCGTCTTATTCAGTTCTTACGTCTGATATACGTCGAAGAAGGGGCCGTCGGGAGAAAATTCAAAAGATGGCATATTTGCTACAGGGAAAAGGTATGATGGCTGGTTTCTATTCAACGCGCTGCAGGCAATAATTATACAAACACGCTCCGGTTGAAGTTGATCGGTAGGGGAAAGAAAGACAAGCATCTATAGCGGTCATCGTACATGATTGTAACTTGCAAAACGCCATTGTTCCATCTATTTGCAGATATCTGAGATGGTGTGAAGGACATGGGTCCCAAGTTAAGGCCAATACTTTATTGTAGGCCTATTGTGTTGCATTTGAACATTTGCAAAGCGTCTCTATAGTAGGGCAAGCCGTTTATAAACGCTCTCAGCTTTCAATGCCCCTTGAGAGTAAGGGGCAAGTGTTCCTGTAACTGCTTCTAAAGCGCCACTCGAAAGCCAAGGGCACCAGCGTCTTCACGTGTGCTGCATCGAGTCAGAAGCCTATTCCAAAGAGTAGGCCTAGTCAGAAAGAGGACCGGGTTTGGTAGCCAAAGGGCCAGAGTAACGGCTAATGCGGGTGTCATTTAGGAAGGAGGATCCGAGGATTAGATGAGTGTGGATCTCTTTGTCAGTTTTAGGTGTAAATCGCGAGGCGTGATAACCAGAGCCACGTCTATCTACAGTTTGACCTCCCTGGATTCTTATTGACAGCTTGCACAATGAACAAAATGGAGCCTGACTTGTAGCAGACTTGGTTTATATATTTAAAATGCTGGTGAATAAGCAGATCTCTCTGATGTAATTTCAGCTAGTGCACTTTGAGAAATTTTTCATATCTTTGCATTAGTATTTAATTTTTATGCAGTTGTGAATATTTGCACTACAGCTAGATTCCACTAAAGTAGGCCATAATCGATAAGCCTGCCGTTTGCATGAGCGCCCGCGGAAGGGTTGAAAGCCAATGGTCATTCTTACAGTTTTTAGAAAGAGCTTGAACATGCATGGCAGAAAGTTATACGAGCATGTTTATTTCTATATAGATCTCTAAATGTAGATTTCTGACTTTCACTGTCTGTATCATTCGCAACGTTGGTGCATTAATGCAGAGAAATTTGTTAAAGTCCAAAAAGCAGTAGTTAAAAAAAAGGTTCCAATTTTCCAGGGGGACAAGTGCCCCCTTGCCCCTATGTGCGGGCGCCCATGGGAGGATTGGAGGAGTGCTAGTTAGGCTAACATTGCTTTAATTGGATGTTAAAACGCTGCGTATACATTCTCCGCAAATATTGGGGCGCCTAATCTTTCTCCAGCAGTAACTGCATTCAAATCAGCAATAGAAAGATGCCTGCAATTGCATTATTTAGCCTACTGTCGGTGTTACTTGTAGGAAGTCGAAAATCTGTATCACATGTTCTACTCACGAGTAATTCTCCACAAAAGAGCCTGCCTGCACAAGACAACGAAAATCATTGAAATAATGTAAATAACCAGTTTTTTGCGTTACTTTATTTTCAGAGTCCTCTAGGCCTACAACAGCGCGAACATTAATTAAATCCTTTAAACAAAACAACGATCGAATGAATTATAATTTTTTTACTTTTGCAAATTTTGTGCTACAATGTACCGGGCTGCGGTGTGACAGCTTGCATCTTTCATAAAAAAAACTCGAATAATACAGAATGCGCCAAAAATGATCGCCTAGGGTTTTTGCCGATATCTTGGCCAAAAAGGAAAAATTTCTAAATGACATTTTACAGTTTTAAAGAACATTCATATATACACATGATGGCCAGATTTCATCACAATATTTCAAACAGAACAACAGTTAGCCTATACCACTTTTAGGGAGGCCACCCAGGGCAGTGAGAGCGCAAAAATTACGAGTTAAGCTGAGATTTAAGAGATTTGCCGTAAATGAACGGAGGTCGGCTCAATGTCAATTGTTCTGGTTTTAATGAAAATGCCAATGGCCCGAAATCTCCGAATTTGAACCCTATGGATTGATAATCAATTGCGAAGAGCTATGCTGGAGAAATATCACAATCTGCAGCCAAAATCAAGAGCAGTAAGAGAATTGATGGGCGCATTGGAGTTGATATTCGAAGATTTTCCTTTGGAACGCGTCAACGCATCAAAAACTTTGCAAAAAGACTCAAAAGAAGTTTTGGCACTGGTGGTGGGCACATTTAGCATAAGTTGTGAATCACTATCAAGTTTATTTCCAAACAGTTATTTGAGATAATTAAGACTTAATAAAATCGTGCTTTTGCTACTTTTTATTGTGTTACGTTTTTGAATCGTCAAAAAACGGTGGGTGGCCTCCCTAAACGTGATATACCTTTTGTTCTGTTTGAAATAGTTTGATGAAATCTGGCCATCATGTATAAATATGAGTTGTCACTAAGACTGTAAAATTTCAATTTCGAAATTCTTCCTTTTGGCCAAGATATTGGCAAAAACCTATGGGAGGGTCTTTTTGGCGCACCCTGTATATGCGTACATGCATGATCATTGACTTGGGTGACCCTACTCAGTGGGATCTTGATCTCTTTTGGGCCCTCCCATTGCAGCCGATATTACCCTATAATAACATCTAATGTCTAATTTGTGTTTTATTTTTACATACTATTACAATTGGCTGCATTAAAAATCTTTAATCTTGAATCTTTAAGTGAAGTTTGGTCTAATTCTGTTAACTTTGCGTAACGTTTTGCTGGCCAATAAGCCTAACTATGGCAATAACGGTGTCTTTGGAATCTTATATCGAAAACTGTTCGTGCTCTGATAGTGTTAGGATAAGCCCGGACAAAGGAGGGAGGCTAATCGCGCTAATGATTCCGTTTTCACACATGTCAGTGTCGTTAAACTGCAACCGTTACTACAAAGAAATCGTATTACATAGGTTAAACGCTGTTTTATACGGCATTGCAATTTGGGATATACCTATCCTATAGGCCTAAATCAAATGGATGAAATCAAAGAGGCGGCATTTGGAACTTCGCCCATAAATATAAAGATGAAAGATGCCTTAGCTTTCATCTTTATATTTATGGGCGAAGTTCGCGCTTTATTAGAGTCGCACTTTTGCTTTCGTCTTTTGAAACATACGCCCTTTGGCCTTCGTCCCTTCAAACATAGGCCTACGCTACATTCATAGTCGCCCATTTAATTACGCTCGTCAGATTTTGCCCCTTTGACAGTAGGCCTAAGCCTAAATTATAATTTTGTGGCTCGCGTCTTGACTGCGCCATTGCAGAATTTGCGTAAACTAAATTTTGAAACGCTATATTATAAGAAAATTTTCCGTGTAGCCTAGCCTATTTGTTTTGATCTGCTGACGTTTATTGTTGATTGCAGTAGCCAACCTGATGTTAAGGATCGGGTCATAAGAATTATGTACAAGTAGGTAGGTAAGTACGTTCTTAACAAAACCAGCACCCAACAGCACTCTGGTGAAATAACTCCACCACAGGTCGCACTCTGTCAGTGCCAGTCCCAAGCCTGGATAAAGGAGGAGGGCGTCGCTAGTGGTCTTAGTGACGTTAAATTGCAATTACACACTCTGGTGAATACTTTAAATTCACACAATAGTCAAAACACAATTTATATTTATACACATTAAAATAATCGCGTATTAAATGTATTCGGACTCCTTTCAAAACACATGATATTTATTTTATTTTATTTTGGTAATGAATGTATTTCTTGAATATAGGTCTATGCATTTAAAATAAATGCAAAGCAATTTTGAAAAGAAAATGCTGATCTCATTGCTCAAAAGGTGTTGAAACCAAAATTATACTTCAGGTAATTTCAGGTAATTTTTCTTTCAGGTATATGGAGGCATTGGAAAAAGTGAACGAGTATTTCAAGGTGAAAGGAAAAAAGGAGTGAGCGGAGCACCATTAAAACTTCTCTGAATGTTTCGCTGAAGCCAGTATTATGTATAGCCTAATATTCCCGAAATTTATAGTGCACCCAGCGGGTTAAGACCACCAGTGGCGGCGCTAGGGTGTCTATGGGGGCTAAACCCCTATAAAAGGCAACATGGGCTTAGCCCTCGGATTTCCTTTTATAGGAGGCTCAGCCCCCTAAAAATGGCCATCCGGTTTTCTAACACGTAAAACTGAAATAATTCCACGAAAAGTTCGCTAAATGACTAAAAAAAGGTTGTCAGAAATTTTGGCGGATGAAAATGGAAGCTTTCCTCAGCGAGGATTCAGCCCTCCCCCCAAAAAACAACTGAAATCCTGGCGCCGCCACTGAAGACCATAATGTTTGTTTTAGGAATCAAATGAATACATGTAGATGGAATAGAATGGCATTTAGCGGCAGCTAGGTAGCTCTCAAGTAAACTCCTGCGGATGAAATTATAGGCGTACGTAGGCCTACTCAATCGCTGAATTGTGCTATTTGTGCTGCCATGAAGTAACAAGCGCAAGACTGATTCTAGCTGAAAATCCGAGTTAATTTGTATATTATCCTATAATCCTTCAGATCACAATAATTTCAAGTGTTTAAGAGACGTTTAACCTTTTGACCGGCACTTGACATCTTTAAGCCTCAGGTTTCATATCACGCAACTCAATATTCTGAGAGGAAAATTTGACTAGCTAGGCCTATTATCTTAAGATCATAGGGGCAACTTGGAAGTCTTAGACCTGAATTGATACCTGCAGCGCCCGTGAATAAGCTGGCACTCTCCTCTTGGCTTTCGAGCGGCGCTTTAGAAATTTGGAGATTACGATCACGAATAGCCTACTATAATTTTTTATGCATTCTACACTTTCATTTCATTTGCTTATTATTTAAGACACTTATTGCGCGAACAAAATCATCCAAACTGACTCTAGATTGAGGATAAATGTTGAATAATGGGATATTGGAATTAACCATAGAGTTTAATCATGAGCGCCCGCACATATGGGCAAGAGGGGCACTTGCCACCTTGGAAAATTGACTCCCATTTTAAAAGCTATATTGCTATGAGTTTTAACAGGTTTCTTCGCAATAGGGCTCTAATGATTCACAAAAGCTATGCCGAGGAGTTTGCAGTTTTAAACCTCTTTGAAATACGCATCTTTTTAATTTTTAGCTTTGCATTTTTCAAGCTTTGCCAGAAATGTAACCATGACCATTGTGTTTTGCACTCTTACAAATAAAGTCTATCCTATGGGTCTAATGCCCACATATTAAACGAAAATTTTAGGTGCAAGAATTTTAATAAACATTATGTGTTGTGTCAATATACCTACAGTAAGCCAACAAAGATCTCAGAGTGCATCCGCGATCCTGTTGCATACGGCAAGCTGACGGACAACATATTTGATCTTATTCGTTATATGGTTCCATCCTGCAAAGGAAAGGGTTCTGAAAATGAGACTCAAGCCATTCAGGAAGCTATTCAAATTCTAGATGATATCGAGAATCGAAAAATTTACAAATTTGTCGGAGAAGCTATACCTGAGAGTGGGCATAAGGTAAGAACTAAGAACTCAGTAGCCTAATCATGATGGAATAGGCCTAGATCATAGTTGTAAAAACATTTTTTATTTTTTATTCTTCTCACAAAAATTTAGGCTATTTGATCCTTTTCGTTTTTTGTTTTTGAGTGACCGTATTTATTTATATACTGTCTGTAATTAGGCTCTATTTTCTTGAATTTTATTTTCGTCTGGTAGCCTATCCTTAACACTTTCTCCGTCCTTTCAAGGATTCAGCTAATTTACACCAGTAGGCTAATTTGACCGTTTTAATGTCTTCATAAATAGCACATTACAAGAAGCGAAATTTTAAAACATTAGTTGATATAAAATTCTTGCATAAGTAAAAATTCTAAGTGCCGTACCGTACAATTTTTTTTATTAAGTATGTATGTGCACTTATGCACTTGTTATAGCGCCCCTTCAAGCATCCTACTCAGAGGCGCTCCCGACTGCAGAGCGAACACTGCATGGGAGTTTCACGCCGAAGCGCTGAGCAATTGCGAGTGAAGGACTTGCCCAGGGTCCCTGCGCGGCGACTTGAGGTGGATTCGAACCTCGAACCTTCCGGCTTCAAGGCAACGACGTCACCACTACACCACTGCGCCCCACAAGTGGGTTAAACCGACACATTAGCCTATATATATGGGCTATACTAGTGTTCATAGGCGTAGGAGACGGGGTCCAGGGGGGCAAATGCCCCCCAAATTTCGGGCAAGTCGGTTTTTTCGGGCAAGTAGACCCGGGAAAATATTAACCAAACTTTTTGAAGTTCAACGTTCATTAACACACATCATTATCTCCCAGTTCCATCTTGCCCGAATCGAGTTAGATATTAGCTCACAACAACCATGGTTAGCAGAAATTCCCGAAAAAGTTCTGAATTCACGGTAGCATTTTGTAATTAATGGCGAGAATCGCAGCAAATTCAAGAGCCGAAATTTGTTCGAAAATCCTCCCCGATTCGAGTTAGATATTAACTCACAACAACCATTGATAGCAGAAATTCCCGAAAAATTCTGAATTCACGGTAGCATTTTATAAATAATGGCGAGAATGGAAACAAATTCATGAGCCGAAATTTGCCCGAAAATCTTGCCCGAATCGAGTTAGATATTAGCTCGCAATAACTATGGGTGGCAGAAATTCCCGAAAAGTTCTGAATTCACGGTAAATAATGGCTAGAGTCGCAGGCTCGCAGCAAATTCAAGAGCCGAAATTTGACCGAAAATTGCGACTATTCGTGGCATTTGGGGAAATTCACAGCATGCATGCTAGGTAGGCTACAACAGAACACGGAATTCACTACCTGAATGACATCGAAATTTCTACTGGTCATCAGGCAAAATAGACACCATAATCTTGCTATCATCAATATTGAACGTGCAGATCTTGGTCTGCTCTCTGAAAATTTGCAATCTTTTCCTACTTGTACTTGTCAAGTGTGCGGGATCAGGGTGTTGCACTTGATGGCTCACTTATATTCTTCTTCTTTAGGTCTGCTGCCTCTCGGCAGGTCCAGATGCCCAACGACGCCACTCTTCTTTAGTTTTGTCATTTAGCATTATCTTGGGAAAAATAGAGAGGTGGTTTCCCGTTGCCTTCCTCTCGGTGTTTTTATTGAGACACCATCTCTAGCGGCGTGTCTTCCACTGTCCGTCACTTATATTACGGGAAGGATAATACGTTAACTGAGCACATTTCCAAAAGCACACGTGCCTCTTATTTTCATTTAAGGTGTCTCACTGTCTCAGGATCTTTCGCTGTTCTGTATCCACCCATTGGCTTCCTCTCCGTGCTCACATACAATCTAAATTCGTCACTCTGATCTTCAAGGCTCAGCGGGGGTTTGCCCCAAATATTTGACCGACGTTACACTAAGGCCTCACTCAGCTTCCTCCAACCGTCCACTTCGTTCATCCAACAGACTTGACCCTTGCTTCCTTCTCGTAGAACTGCTATGGCTCAGTCTCGATCATTTGCCACAATTGATCCTTCTCTTTGTAATGAGCTTTCACCTTGCGTTCGCTCTATACACTTTCTGTGGCAGTCTTTCTTCATTCTCTCATCTTAAAACACGCCTCTTCGGGCGCGGTTTTTGCGCACTATTAGCACCTCTGAACGGTTTACCCTACTGAGGCGATTTGTAGATGATTAGATACAATGCAAAAAATCTACAATTATGAATTTAATCAGTTGCTCCTGTGAAGTTTGAAATGGTTAAGCGTCAGGAATATATAGGCCTACATCGGGTACTTAATAAATTTGCATATATGCCTAAAATTACCCAGCCTGGTCCCTATAATATGGCCGGACCCCGGGGTATTTGCCTATATAGTCCCCGGGTGTGGGTGTGGGTGCAAGAACAGAGATGGCTATGTGTGTGCACGATGTCAATTATTCCGGGTTTAATTTTTCGGGCAAAGGTAAAAAATTTGCCCCCCCCACTGCTAAAATGTCCCCTACGCCTATGCTAGTGTTGCCTGGACTATGACTATGAGGACTTATGTTCTGAATTTAAATTTCAGACTAATTTCAATATTTTGAGTTTCTCATTTTGTTATTAAACTGAGGTTTAGGAAATAAAATAGCTGTTGTGGATTGATATTAGCCTATTTAGTGCTTACTAATAGCCTAAGTTGCGTTATTTGTTGATTAAATTTAAAATGCGTAAAAAGTGTGTTTTTATTTTTTTAAATGCACTTCAAGATTAACGAAGTCAGATTACTTTCGTTTTCCGTTTGTCCTGTTTGATTTTTTAAGAAAAAAGACGTTTCATTCCGTCCTTTTTTCCATTTTTATCGTTTTTAACATATAAGGAAAAATAATGAAATAATGGCACCTCTCTAGCGGGTGGACATAAGGTAGGAACTCGGTTATTATGCACATTATGGACAGTAGGCCTAGCCAATTCTAATGGTTTCGAAAACAGACTATAAGACTTGCATAAGGATATTTTTATTGGCTAGCATTATCTATATTATGCCTAAAGCATCTTTTAATTACCTCTGAAAAGTGCATGCCAACCTAAATGGCGGTGAGTGTAGCCCTTTTATGAAATGCCAATTCATCGTAGGCCTAAGCATAAAGTCAGATAATGATATAAGTAACTGTAAAATTCGCAACACGCATAAAGGTGTCCCTCTCCTATGGCTTCAATCTTACTTATCTGGTCGTACCCAAATGGTTATAGCTGGTAATTCCAGACCTAACTGGGTGCCGATATTTTTAGGAGTTCCACAGGGATCAGTCCTTGGACTCCTACTCTTCATTCTGTACACGGTTGATGTTACTTCTCTGTTTCCAAGTCACTCTGCTACTGGTCACCTCTTTGCTGATGATGTTCAGGCCTATGTTCATGGTTCTCCCTCTACTCAACTTATACTAGTTCGCCGTATTGAGGCACTTTCCCATGATTTGCACATGTGGATGTCTTCAAATCGCCTTTCACTCAATTCTAACAAAACTCAACTCATCTGGCTTGGCACTCCCCAGCAAATTAAAAAAATCGACTTTTTGCTTCTATCTCAGACCTTTCCTGAATTTAAATTTTCAACTTCTGTTCGTGACCTAGGTGTCACTTGACTGCTCGCTGACTTTCTCAACACATGTCACCAACCTTGCGCGCTTCTCTTACTTTCACCTCCGTCGTCTCAGGTCCATTCGCAGATCTGTGTCCCTTTCAACCATGACATCAATAGTCCATGCATTTGTCTGTTCCAGAATTGATTACTGTAATTCCCTTCTTATTGGTCTTCCAAAGGTCCGCCTATCTCCCATTCAATCTGTCCTTAATGCTGCTGCTCGATTAATTGCGCGCCTTCCTAAGTACTCTCATATATCATCGTTTATGATTAACCAACAACACTGGCTTCCTCTCTCTGCCCGTATACAATATAAAGTCCTTTCTCTGGTACTCAAATCCAAACTGGGTCTTGCACCGATGTATCTCAGTGATCTCATTCGTTCTCCTCTATCAGCATCTTCTTATCGACCTCTCCATTCTCTGGACAGGGATGCAATGCAGGAGAGAAGTAGAAAGCAAAGGAAGAAGGGAGGAGGTTATTGGTGTATTGATACATAAATTGAGATGTCTGTTCAAATCTAATCTGCTTAATATTTAAGAGTTTATGCTCAGCAAATTGGGGACCAGTATGACAGTTAACAGTGGATTAAGTGATAACTCGTATGGCTTTTTGTTGCAAGGTCCTTCAAACATGGAGATGAGTATCATAGGTAAAAGTCCAAATTAAATTAGAGTAACTAAGGTATAGATAGACTAGGGTTTAATATCGATTGATAAGCACACGAGCAAGTAAGAGACTCCCTTAATAATGCCTATGCCTTTTGATTTTTTAAAACTTATTTCATCCATATAGGCCTAGACTTTCCATTTTAGGTGCTGATCAATATGAACGCCAAGGAATTTTGTCGTGTAAACTTGAGGAATAATTTTGTTGTCAATAAGCAGCTCATTGTTTGTTATAGGTACTGGTTTTTTATTTGAACGAAATATGATATAATTAGTTTTAGATAGGTTTAATGAAAGTTTATTTGCCTTGAACCAATCACTAGCTGATATTAAATCATAATTGACCAGCTGGAGAAGCTGGTCATAGGAGGCATGCGATAAAAATACATTAGAATCATCTGCAGGTAGAATAGGCCTGTAGTGTAAGATGGATGATGAATTTGGGAGGTCATTGATGTATATGAAAAACAGGAGAGAACCAAGGATAGAGCCTTGAGGTACTCCAAATTCTATAGTTTGAAAGTTAGACAATTTTCCATTGCAGAGTACCTGCTGTAAACGGTTGCCCAAATAACTACTAAGCCATCGAAGTGCATTATCTCCAATACCATAGTGTTCAAGTTTATACAAAAGTATTTTGGGGTCCACAGTATCAAACGCCTTTGCAAGGTCAAGGAAGATACCAATTGAGTATTCATTATTGTCCATGGCCTTGGTAATTTTGTTCTGTAAGCTTATATCAATCAGTGACATGGAGGTAGAGTGACCCGGCTGAAAGCCATGCTGAAACGGATATAATATGTCCTTATGCTTTATGTATGAAAGTAATCTGTCATACATTACTCTTTCAAATAATTTGGAGAAAAAAGGTAGTATAGAAATGGGTCTGTAATAATTAATTTCATTGTTGGCACGTTGTTTGTGAATGGGGAGAACTTTGGCAAGCTTGATTTCTGACGGAACAATACCATTTTATAGTGAACAGTTAATGAATAGCTCTATGCAAAAACTTTGTGTCCTCAGTTTTCTTATCGAAATTACAATTTGTAAGTTTCCAGTTAGATCTATACAATAATCTTTTTGTATTTGTAGTACGACAAGCACAACCTTAGAGAAGAAGAACGCACGATTAAAGACGAGATAAGCAAATTGAAGATTAATAACAGGAAACTGGATAGGGAAGATTTCCTTATAAACGCAAGTGAAAAACTCTACTTAAGACTTAAATTGCACTCATGTAGTAAACCTTTTAGAAATTGTGCAAGTCATGCACATCTTACGCGGGCAGTTATACGACAATAAATAAATTCGTGTAGGCTTACGAACGTCTGTCTGTCTGTGGATATGTGGGTCGGTCTGTCTGTCGGTCGGTCTGTCTGTCTGTCTGTCTGTCCTTGTCCTCTGACCTTGCAAAGGTCTGTGTTTTCTGACTCGCTTTCTGGGGCGTTGCTACCAATATTGAGAGCATAGGGCCTACCATAGAATAATAAAAATCTGATTGGGTATTCGCATATTATGAATATTAAGATTTTCAAATATTAACGAATATTAACGAATATCAGGGCTTTTTAACGTGCAGTTGTACACAAAATGTGCAGTTATAAATGGATATGTGCAGCCGTAGAAGTACTTCTGGGCAAGTTCTGTGCAGTTAAACCAAGCAAAAAGGTCATTGTCATCCGATTGGAAGTAATTTACCATGGAGGATGGGAAGGGAAAGAAGGGGTTGTGCAGTTCAAACAATTCCTTAAAAACAGCCCTGACGAATATTAAAACTGCCAACGAATATTATAATTATTCGTTAAATGTTATGTTCTTTCAAGAAATATAAATAATTATTGAAAGAATTTGTTTATTCAACAATCTGGTTGACAGAATGCAACCGGTTACAGCGACAGCAGTTTAAACAATTCATAAGAACGCAGATCACAGAATACGCAAATCTTAACTATGCTCACAGAACAGACAGCCTGCATGCAATACTAATTGGCAGCGGCGCCCGCAGGATTTTTTTCTTGTACGCACAGAAATTTTCGATGGAAGGGCGAACAGGGGAAAAAAAATTCGGTCGCCGAAAAAACTGATGACCTTTTTTTTTTTTTAGTCGTCAACCCAAAATTTTCCCAAAAACATACCTTTTCTATCCGCCGGAAAAACTGATGACCTTTTTTTTTTTTTTTAGTCATCAACCCAAAATTTTTCCAAAAACATACCTTTTCTATCCGCCGAAAAAACCGATGACCTTTTTTTTTGTCATTAACACAAAATTTTCCC
Organism: Lumbricus terrestris; assembly: GCA_949752735.1. NCBI lineage: Eukaryota > Metazoa > Annelida > Clitellata > Crassiclitellata > Lumbricidae > Lumbricus > Lumbricus terrestris. The sequence goes on from OX457051.1 coordinate 23,456,368, forward strand.
AAAAACATACCTTTTCTATCCGCCGAAAAAACTGATGACCTTTTTTTTTTTTTTTTTAGTCATCAACCCAAAATTTTTCCAAAAACATACCTTTTCTATCCGCCGAAAAAACCGATGACCTTTTTTTTGTCATTAACACAAAATTTTCCCAAAAACATACCTTTTCTATCCGCCGAAAAAACTGATGACCTTTTTTTTTTTTTTTAGTCATCAACCCAAAAATTTTCCAAAAACATACCTTTTCTATCCGCCGCTGTACGCACTTACCTATGTGCGTACGTCTGCGGGCGCCGCTGCTGTACTCACTTGCGTAAGTGCGTACGCCTGCGGGCGCCGCTGCTAATTGGTGCTTTTATTCTTTATTCTTAATTCTTATTTTTGTTGTTTATGAAAATGTCTAACTCTTATTGAATGAATTGTAAAAAATTTAGTTAGCCTACACATAGGCCTATTCCTAAGTCACAATAACTTTAATAGATTTATTGTTAAAATCTTCAAGGTCTCTGCTGGGTCTGGCCAATGTGGATATATGCGGCATTCATATCACATTCGATAAGCTTACTTAATGTTAGTCACTTTGTCTGACTTCTGACCATCCTCCCCAACTGAAAAGAGGCAGAGCCACCGTTGGCAGTTGGCAAGTAGCAGCAATAGGAGGCTAAATTAGAAATAAATGTTAGCTGTTATAATAGTAATTGCAAATTGATAAAGTACCAGGTAGTTTCATATCAGTGTAGCAAGATGAGTAAATATAAATGCCAACGCAGGAAATAATAGTGCAAGATTAAAGCAAAAATTTTCCCGACCTCAGCATATTAAGCGCATTGCATATTTTAATTCAGCATTGCCCTGGATGCGAGTGAATGTCGTAGAGACATGCAGAAACTTAAATTGCACAATACCGAGTAGCCTAACATTGCGGCTTCGATCGTTCACCTTAGTTCGTTTACGAATATTTGCGAATATTTACGAATATTAAAACCTAAAGTCACGAATACTCGATCTATGGGTCCTACAATGCCTACAATCATGTTAAGGAATAAGCAAAAACAATGCCATTACGGATGAAGCAAACGGAAAAATCTCAACATGTAGGCTCTATCAATAACCGTTCGAAAGGGTAAGGTTTTTACGGAAAATAATTATTGTTTTACTGACATCAAGCAATTCGTAAATCGAAATATTAAACCGTCTATTTATGCAGTTGATTATCAGAATTTATGTTTTGTGGCTTTGCAATATAAACAGATCCTTGAGTTTTCCTATGGCGGGAAAGACAATCCTGTCAATAAAGTTTTCTTTTACGTGAAGTCTGATCCAGAGAGAGCTATCCGTATAGAACGAGAGCAGGTAGGCCAGTCAATTCTCGCAAGGCTGTCATTCGACACATGACTATTTAAATAAGAACATTTCCTAGTGCAAGTTTAAAAACCAATGAAACAAAGAAATAAGAATATTTTGGTGTGCTGATTGCTGAAATAAGTCTATATAGCCTACCGTAACGTTAATTACTTTGCAATGGACTTATCGTTGGCGTGGACCTGTAGGTCTAGGCCATCTAAGCCTAATGTAATAGTATAGGCCTGCAGATGGTTTTATTTGATTAGTTTTCGGTTTTTAAATTTGATGAAGTATAACTGTGGTCGTGCAGGCAAATAGGCCTACCATGACAGATTCAGAAAAATTTACAGCCGACTTTAAGACCGCGCTGCATTGAACTAGAATTAAACAAATAGACCTAGCTAGGTGAAAGACTTAGGGTTAGTAAAATGGTAAAATGGATGGGGATCATATCGTGACTAAATATTACTCTAACTATGTTCCAGCTCAATTTTGTGCACATATGGGGTTTCTATGTCCATGAGTAGGTTATTATTATATTTGGGCGTATTAAAACAATTCCTTTGCGTAAAACCTCACTTAGTGATAGCCTGATAGGCCTATTATTTAGAAGTAAACTGCAGTAAGCAAGTGGATAAAATCAGAGCACTATAGGCCTAGTATGCCTAGCTAGTGAAAAAAAACAGTTTGAGGTAAATGACATCTGATTCTGCTAACACACGTTTCGAAGCTGAAAAGGAGAGGATTCGCTTTGTTGCACGTATAGGACGTAAAAATAAAATTAGGGCACCAGTGAATTACATTAGGCCCTACACAAAACATTTTTGGCCATCACGACAAATTAAAATAAAACTACTTAGATAAATGGAGTCGCAATATAATTTTACTACTCACACAGGAAGTCATAGGCGGCATAGGCCTAATTGTAACTAGACTTATATATGCAAGGAACTTAGGCTAATTCGACCCATTTAAAATAGTCTTCATCTAATTCCCTTTACACACATCTTACTTTCCCGATTGTATGAGTGTTTCTCTCGCATGTATATTATTGTATACTCGTATAGTCTACACAAAAGTGCATTTATCTGTGTAAATGATAATAATTTGCAGGTATCTTTCCTGTTGCCGACCGTCTATTGCGAGCAAGTTGTTCGAATGTACAGCAGAAAACTTGATGAAGATAAAGTGAAGCAATGTCGCGACTACTTTGAAAAGTGGTGCAGTAACAATAAAATGAAGGGAAAGTGGCAACTTTATGCAAAAGCTCGGACCGCAAGTCACACGTCAGCAGGAATTTCTTCACTACAAGGCCTATCTGACAAAAGAGCTCGGGAAGATACTTTAAAAGTCGCAAAGTTGACGTGTCTTGATGCATAGGCCTACATAACATTATACAAGATGAAAATTAACATAATTTAACATTGACAATGTCATGTGGGCCCATTGTTGACTGTAGGCTTTAAATTTCGCTTGCTTGTAATAGCCTATATAGTCATTCTCTCTAGCCTATAGCAATGTAGGCTGGGTAACAATATATAGCCTATTGGCCGTAAAAATATCGATGATTCTTTCAATCTGCATGTAACATGTTATTATTATTCTTAGTGAAGTTGCTGATAATAGTAGGCTTGGAAGGTGCTGATAATAATAGGCTTGCAATAAACTTTTTATATGGTAGGACTACTTCATACATACAATTCCTAGCGAAGTGCTGAGAATAGAATAATATAGCCAACTAACTTTTCTACTGTTTTTTGGCAGCTTCAAGGGTAGGTTAGGCGATTCAAAGGGACTTCTGTTGTTCTTATACTTAGTGAAATAAACTTGTGTATCTTGCCAAATACGCTTAAGCAGGTCTATCTATGTGAACGGAAATTCTACCTGAGGTTTTCTATTAGGCCTATGTCTTGCTCTTCTCTCGAAATCATAGGACATAGCTCTATGCCACAATTAACAATATTATCGTAAGATAAAATTCTAAGCACACTTGAACTTATTACATGCATTGGACCAAAATCATAAAATGCATTGCTGTACAAATTCGATATTGATTGATTGATTCCAAAAATTTATATAGCGCTGCTTCAAAAAACCTACTCAGAGGCGCTCTCTGCGCTGGCTACTTGATGTTAAGTGTCACTGAGAACAAATATAATTTATTACACCGGCTAGTAGACAATGCACAGTAAGCTGGAAGAGTCACCATTGGCAGGCACCCACACACACACACACACACACACACACACACACACACACACACACACACACACACACACACACACACACACACATACATACATACACACACACAGGTGGAGCCCACCAACAGATTTCGTCAACAGCTGATAGATGGCGTGGATGGATGAAATTCAGAGTCTCTGGACTAAATGCCATGGTGTCGTATACGGTAGATCGACAACAGACGACAGCGTTCGCAAACACGATAACGATGTCAACTATAACATTAGCCAACATTGCAGTTAGGTTTAACCTACACAATATCTTAGCGACGACTAACGCCTTGCCTTGTTTTATAGTTAAGTTAAATTTAAATTTTGCCTAGTCACTTTGGTGAGATATCAAGTGCGTAAACTCGATAATTATCATGATTTTGATGGATGCCTAATTTACAAGACAAACTCTTCTTTGTCGCCAAATCAACGACTTTGTTCAGGCAGGACTCTTGCTTTTTGAGGTCTTTTCCAACGCCTATCTGATGTTGATTTGTATTTCTATTCCTGACTTGTTTTGATTCAATAAAGAGTAACAACAGGATGACGAGGCTTATGGTGTAATAAACTGTAATAAACTGTTGACTAGACTGTTTCAAAAAAAATTATTTTTGAAAACTTAAGTGGCTAGATGCTTAAGTGATGCCGTTTGGTGTTGTAAATAACTCCTTAAATTTTCATGAGATTATTCCACTGTTTAGTGACACCTCAACAGAGTTCTGTATTCTGTAATCAGTCATTGTGAATTTACCTTCATTTCCGTACATAAAAATACATTATTTTGTGCTGTGAGTGGCAGACAATCAGACACGGTGTAAGAGACTATTTATTTTCTTTACTTACTTGCATTTAAGATGCACTGTCAACTAGTTCTATCTGGAGAGCATGGTAAAGAGTTAGGAAATTCTAGATACATGCCAAATACGTGCCAGGCAGACCATTGATTGCTCATTATGACAGAAAGTTACTACCAGACCCTGATAAGGACCTGGTTGACAGGATGTCAATTTATTAACATTCATTCCTCATAGAACAATTATTGTTCTATGAGGAATGAATGTTAATAAATTGTTGGCCATTCCTGAACTCCTAGTGAACTGGTGAACTTATGGAAAACACTGTGATCCAAACATGACAAGACTGGAAAGATGTACCAGACTGGCTTGCAGGTCTTTGTTCAGATACAACCAGCTTAAACACTGGTGTTCAAACCGGTGCCATTATAGTCATTCAGCAGGCATTTGACAAATGTCCACTGTCACTGCCGGTGTAAAGGTTTCAAATTACCCCCTCCTAAACATTACCCCCCGGTAACTTGAAACCGGTTTCAGATTACCCCCCCGAAAACTAGATTTGCATCAATCATCGCATCTATTGCACTAAAAAAATCAAAAAAATCATCCCGCTTCTTGTTTTGGTCTGAAGATTTTCATCCGTCATCCCACTTCGTGGTTTGCTATCAATATTTTGATCCGAAAAAAATAATAGCCTCGAAGCCATTTTCTCCATGTAAACTTCAGCGGCGAATAGTATTTTAGTTACAGATGAAAATATTGATAACAAACCACGAAGTGGGATGACGGATGAAAATCTTCAGACCAAAACAAGAAGCGGGATGAATTTTTTGATATTTTTAGTGCAATAAATGCGATGATTGATGCAATTTACAGTTTGCAGGGGGGTAATGTTTAGGAGGGGGTAATCTGAAACCTTTATACCGGCATCATATCTTTGAACTTGTTTCAGCTGCAGTTGTCAAACAATATTTCAAGAGTTCCAGGCTACAGATTGCAGCAATATGTAAGCTTATTCGATTCAAATAATAGTGGAATTTCATTGACAGTTAGCAAATACAATGTTCACACTGTATGCTGTAGCCATTGGAGCAAATCTGATTTCACAAGTGGTGAGTTTTGGTGGCTTGACCAGAAGAGGGAGGACAATTATAGGCCTCCTTCAGACTCAACTCAGCAGAGATATTCAACCGTGTCAGGATTGCCTCAAGTTCATAAAAATGGAACTAGATACTGGGTGCAAATGTCACTGTGTAATGATCAAGCACATTTCAGCCCTCCAGGAGCATATCACTGTGCCAGATGGATGGCAAAGGAAATTTGCTGTTCAAAAATTTACTTGTTCATGAACAATTCAAACCTACAGCACAAGAGCCAAAGGCTCTTCGACCCACCCTTGTCTGCTCACCATTAACACCAATGTGAAGGCCTGGTTAACTGCTCCAAACAGTTCAGACGTTCCACATAATGACCTCTGTTGCCTCTATACTTTGGAGTAATTTGGCAAGGATGACAGTCAAGTGGCAGACATTACACTGACGAAAATGAGACAGCATCTGTGGTATATGAGGGAGGATTTGATTGGTCTTGCATTGTTTCTGATTGTGTCTGGAATAGGGAAGAAAGATGTGATGATTGCTGTTCTGAAGAGACCACAGATGAAAACAGATGTCAGAAGGGTTTTTTTCAAAGTCAATTGAATAATTCCAGGAATTATAGATTAATTGAATTCTGTCACTGAAAGATCTATGCAGCTGTTCACTGCACTTACCGGGTAAAATTGATCCACATTGTCTTACAGATGATCAAATTATTTGGCCTTCCAGCCCTGCTTAGTTTGATGCCAAGCATAAGGTGGCAAGCATAAAAGTTATCAATGACTCTGTGGAACATGCTGTCTAATTGCAACGGAATTCAACTGTGCTCAATGGCAGCTTGTGTTTCAGATAGCCGAATATGATCGACGTCTCATGACGACTGCACTTAAGAAAAAGTACAGAGCTGACAAGACACATTCTAATCTTTACCTACATTACTGTGAACACTGAATAGTAGTGTGACATGACCTATGCACTATTTCACTCAAATATTTTGACCAGTTCAAATAAAAATGAACATTAAATGTTATTTAACAGTAAAAATGCCGTTTTCGTCATTTTACAAAACTTTGCATGTCCTGAGGTGTCACTAAAACTCATTGCATCTGCCTATAATTTTGCACTAATGTTCCTGATCCCAAACGGCACCAAACTAGGGTCTAGCCCAATATGAAATGAAAAATAATTTTTTTCCCTAACATTGGTGAATCGGCCTACTGTTGACCAGTTAGTTTATTATTTTACTAGCTATAACTAAAATACCAATGTAATAAAGAAAGACGAACTGTCTAACTAGTGGTTCTGTTATTCAAGTGTCATGTCCACCATGTCCGGTCATGCGCGTTGCTCACAGAGTTCGCATTCCCCGAGTCTGACCGCCAGTGACGTATGAGCTACATTATTATTAGGTGCGGATATTGCCTAGCGCCATATCGCAAGTATATCACACCTCCCCCCACTAACAAGTTAGTATTCATCTTCAAACCGTACACGGGGTTTAACAAGTCGTCCGCTTCGCGTATGGTACCCCTCCGTTCCCGGTTTCCAGGGTGACGATTCACCTGTCAGCGCAGGAGGGCTATAGCCATGATTCGGGAACCGGAGAGATGCATCTTCTCGAGCTGAGTTTGAGATGGCACTGCCTTGTGGTGTTGTGGTTGGTTGGTCCGATGGGATCAGAGGGTTAGTGGGTGGTGTATGAGGGTCCTCGGTGAACGGCCGTGAGATGATAGGCGGATCCTCAGCTGTGCGGATGATGTCACGGCGATTCCTTCGAAGGATCGAGTCGTCTTCAGTGGCTACCATGTAAGAACGAGGCGCTTGATGACGGGAGTCCACCACGCCCCGTGCCCATTTATTATTGTGGCGCACCCGCACCACATCACCTGGTTTCAGAGGTGACAAGCTCTTTGCTGATCTGTCGTAGTAGTGCTTTTGCCTGTTCTGTCTTGCCTGCAGCTGTGGCCTACCAGCTACGACGGTTGGTCGCAAGATTTCCGATGTGACAGGTAGTTTGGTTCGCAGCACGCGGCTCATCAGCAGTTGAGCTGGGCTGAGGTTGCAATCTGCAATCGGCGCATTCCGGTACTGCAAGAGAGCGATGTTCGGGTCAGTCCCACCCTCTTCCGCTTTTCGTAGGAGTTTCTTAACTGTCTGGATAGCACGCTCAGACTGCCCGTTTGATTGAGGATAGTGAGGACTTGAGGTGGTGACAGTAAAGTTCCACTCGTCTGCAAAACTCTTCATTGCACCGCTGGCGAACGGCATGTTATCAGCCACCAACTCTTCCGGAATACCGTGACGGGCAAAGATTGATTTCAGTTTAACGATGACGACGGAGGCGGTCTTGCCATCGAGATGACACACCTCAGGAAATTTCGAGTAATAGTCCACAACTAAGAGGTAATCCTTTCCATACAACGTGAAGATGTCCGCACCCACCTTCTGCCATGGGCGCTGTGGGACGGGATGTGGCAAGAGCGGTTCGGCCTGTTGTTGGCGATGATGAGCATTACAAATAGCACAGCGCGCCACCATATTCTCAATATCACGTGACATGCCCGGCCAGTATAACGTTGTCCTGGCCAGGGCCTTGCATTTGTCCATACCCAAATGCCCTTCGTGAATGCGGAGGAGCATGTCTCGACGCAGCGCACTAGGAACAATGACTTTGTTGTCTAGGAGGAGAATTCCATCAGCTTCATAGATATCTGAGGCTGTCTTAGCATAGGGTTGCAACTCTGGCGGTAATGCAGACTTGCCCTTGATGCCACCAATGGTCAATAAATGAAGCAGTCGAAACAACAGAACCGAAACCTCTGTTCATCTCTACATGCAACCTGAGCACCAGTAAAAACACATGTTGGTACAGAGAGTTCGACGTTCAGGGAACACTAATCAGATGCAAGCTTGACAGCGGTGCTGAGGCGAATGTGATGTCCGCGGCAGTATTTTCCATGATCAAGAACCCGCCCATCCTTCGCTCTACATCAGTCGTGCTTACAGCTTACAACAACACAATCATGAAACCCATGGGTGTCGCCACCATATGTGTTTGAAATTCAGAGGGCAGGAACATTCAGTTGAGTTCCTCATCGTGAAGCACAGAGCCGCCACCTTGCTTGGCCTTCCCACATGTGTACAACTGGACATATTGAGGCTGGTTGATGGGATCAACCTTCAACCACCCACCACCCTCTTGGCAGAATACGCGGATATTTTCGACGGACTGGGATGCCTTCCTGGTGAGTATCACATCACCGTTGATCCGTCCGTGGCTCCAGTGATCCATTCTCCACGCCGTGTTCCACTGTCTCTACAGCCAAAGCTCAAGCGCCAACTTGACAGCATGGTGCAGGCTGGAGTTCTCATCAAGCGCGATGAGCCAACTGACTGGGTGAGTAGCCTATTGCTGGTTGAGAAGAAAGACGGTTCTCTTCGTCTCTGTCTTGATCCACGAGATCTCAATCGAGCCATAAAGCGAGAGCATTATGCAATACCGACTAGCGATGACATCACTGCTCGTCTGCATGGGAAGACCATTTTCACCATCATCGATATGAAAGACGAACTGTCTAACTAGTGGTTCTGTTATTCAAGTGTCATGTCCACCATGTCCGGTCATGCGCGTTGCTCACAGAGTTCGCATTCCCCGAGTCTGACCGCCAGTGACGTATGAGCTACATTATTATTAGGTGCGGATATTGCCTAGCGCCATATCGCAAGTATATCACATATGGTATATACCGATGATGATGATGATGATGATGATGATGATGATGATGATGATGATGATGATGATGATGATGATGATGACGATGACGATGACGATGACGATGACGATGACGATGACGATGACGATGACGATGACGATGACGATGACGATGACGATGACGATGACGATGACGATGACGATGACGATGACGATGACGATGACGATGACGATGACGATGACGATGACGATGACGATGACGATGACGATGACGATGACGATGACGATGACGATGACGATGACGATGACGATGATGATGATGATGATGATGATGATGATGGTAACAATACCCAATTTCACAAATGATGCAAGTCTACCACTCCGCCTCATTTGCTTTTGAAACAATGGGACCAATTAACGCCAATTGACCGGCATTTATCGAACATCTGTGTCGTCTCTTGGGCCAAATTTCGGGCGAGCAACGAGAAACCAGTTTCTTGTTTCAGTGAATGTCAGTCATAATTTAACGCTTCAATTAATGCTGATGCCTTACACAGCACTTTTGTTCCTCTAGTTCTTGACATGGATGGCCACTTTAGAGTTTAAAATTGTTTAGTAATGTCTAACACTTGGGGAATTATAACAAAATTATTATTATAATAGTAACAATACTAATTATACTTAACCAGGCTAACTCCAGAACAATAACTCTTCTTTGGATAATTCCTTTAGGAACCCTTGCGATCATTTTTGTATTGGGCGAAATAAATAAATCACATTATGGCTCCATAGATTCTCACAGAACCCAATGATAACTGATGGGATGGTTGTTATCGATGCCGATGTCGATGTTGGTGTTTATTGGAAGATCTGAGGATAGTCGAATCTATAGAAGGTCCGAATAAGTTTGATTGAGCACACTGGCAAAACGATGATTATAGGCTACTAAGCCTACTAGTAATAAATAGTAATAGTATATAGCGAGAATTTATATGGCGCCGTTACGCGGCCATACTGCTAAGCCTATAAGGGCGTCTCAAAAACAGCTAACTGCGGGACAAGCCTTAGCAAATAAATAAGATGAAAGCTTTGATTTGAAAGAGTCCACAGAGGCGGCCAATCTAGGCTAATGTCCCGTGGAAGACTGTTCCAGCATCTGGGACCAGCAGCCGAGAATGCGCGATCGCCGAAACGTGTCCTCATCCTCCGCACACGAAGATCGGTCTTTAGGCCTCTACAGGAACTTAATTAAGCTATTCATCAATAAACGGTACAGAATCATACAAAGAAGCTGTCTCGTATGACGACTGCGTAGAACTGCATCTCGAGGCCACCACTACAGTCTTATCCTCGTCACATCTCCTGCGATATTCTTCACCATCTACTCCAAGGTCATCCTCCTCATTGGACTTGCAGGGACGTAAGAGGATCGACGAGGAATCGACCTGAGCTTCCGGTAGAACTGAGGGCGGTCCGTGGGCTTCGTGCAGCTGCAGAAGACGGTGCATCTTCTGCTTCTCCTCTCTCAGAGTCGCTCGGTTGACTTCGGCGAAGGATCGCATGAAGGTCTTCAGCTCGTCGTCCGTACGACTGCCTCGGACCGTCGATGCGATCAGAAGGGCGATGCTGATGCCGTACAGAAGGACGATGACTATGGCGAAGTACATTGCACCTAAGCATACAATTATACACAGACTTCGTAAAGGCTACGGGCAATAAATACAATAAGTGCAATACAATAGCTAAACAATGTAAGAACACGTCTACTACAGTGTAGTGTGTGTCATTTTCCGTGGTGGGCCCAGCTGTCTGGAATGGCCTCCCTGCGGATCTCCGTTCGCTTCCCCGTGACTCTCCTGGCTCTTTCTACCGTCTTCTCAAGACCTTTCTCTTTGACCAGGCCTGGGTTGGGAGCGCCTCTGAGTAGAGATCTTGAAGGGGCGCTATATAAATTCATGTGATTGATTGATTGATTTATTGAGTGTTGTTAAACAGAAAAAACAAAATTTGCATATTAGCCTATAAAAAGGAATGGAATGTTCGGAAAGATGCAGATTTTGGCGCCTGCAGTCATTTTTTATCGTACAGTTCTACACTATAAAGATGCCGCTCTAAATATGCAGTTAAAATTAGAAAACTGATTTTTCTTCCAATTGTGAGTAATATGCTACACGATGGAGGATGGGAAGGGAAAGAAAGGGTTGTGGTGCAGGTATAAAAATTCCTTAAAAGAAGTCTTGTTTGGCGCAATTCGAGATCTAATTCTATTTAGCCTACGGTACATAAACTTAATATCAATATTTTGTTTCTTTTGCCATGCATTACAGCCCACGCATAATTCACAACTTTGCTAATTCTATTCAGGGTGAGAATTGCAGGGGGTTTTAAAACCCCAGTCTTTCTTTGAGCCCCATAGTAAAGTCTGTTTTTCACACCCCAATTCCAAGTGGATAATGGTCCAACCATCCAGTTCTTTATGTTCTCTGCCCCACGGCAGGTTCGAACTTCCGACATCCAGTCCAGTAGTTTCTGTCTTTGTCTTCCTCTTTTTCTTTTTCCCTCCGTTCTTCCTTCAATGATCACTTTCAGAAGGGATTCTCCTCTCAGGATGTGGCCTATCCATTTCTTTTGCCTCATCTTTATTGTATCCAACATTGCTCTTTCCTCTTCTACTCGTTGTAGCACCTCCTCGTTTGATACATGTTCAGTCCAACTAATCCTCTCCATCTTCCTCCATAACCACATTTCAAACGCCTCCAGTCTTCTAGTATCTTCTTTCCTCAGAGTCCACGTTTCTGGTCCATATAGTGTTACACTCCATATCAATGTTTTAATCATTCTTTTCTTGAGATTCCTACTCAATCCTCCTCTCAGCAATTCTTTCCTCTTCATGAATGCCTCCTTTCCCATTGCTATTCTTCTCCTGATTTCGCTATACCATCCAGTTATGTTTCCACAATTCGTAGGTCTACACTTATTCTATCAAACAATTAGGTTCCAACCTTCCAGTTATTTTTTCACAATTCGTGCACTGATTCTATCAAACAATTAGATTAGCTAGAAATTCGACCGTGCTAATTCCGAATTAATTTTAAATTGAAAATACATCGCCACAGGCATGGCGCCATTGGATACCTGCAAAGGCCTAGGCCTATACTATTCAATAAACAAAATGGTTATCCGATTAGCCAAATAAGCGGCTAAACGACAAACTAATGTAAAACGATCGACTTATTTACATCTGAGCGTTGCATTTGCTCCAAAACTCAATAGATCAATAGGCCAGATTCACGGTGGACCATCATTAGGCCAGCTATACACTACCGTGTTTGCGAATGTGTGTTTGCTTAGATGGGAGTTGAGTGCACAAATTTAACAGCATTGCAGTCCTAATGCATTGGCTGTTAAATTTGCGACACAAAGTGCACTCACTCATGTGCGTAGGTCTAGACTTGTAACGTTGTAATTTATTCTGGAAATCAATGAAGTGATGAACGAGGAGAGAGAGATAGGCTTACTTACGGACTGACAGACATGCACACAAAGAGACAGAGATAAAAAAAGAGAGACAAACAAACAGACAGGTATATAGAGAGAGACAGAGAGAGAGACTGAGAGACAGACAAAGACGGACAGACAAGCAGACATAGGCATTAGGCAAACACTGCAAGCAGTCAAAGTGTAGCATGACATATAATTAGGCCTAATTAAAGTGCCGATTATAATTATTTGTATGGTCAGTTGAGTGGGAGGCAGCACATTATGTGCTAGTTCACTCATATCGATCTGCGACCAATGTTCATTCAACACAGTGAACATGTTTAGAAAAAGAGGGAAAATTAACAATATAATGGGCACACTTAATTAGTTCCCAGCGATTTCTAAATGTCATGTGTATTGTTTAAGCCTACCATTGTCATGGTGTTCTTAGTGTGAAGAAATTTGTTAAATAAATCTAGGCCTAAATGTATGACAGTCGTTAAAAACCGGTGTAAATTTTCCAGTTGTGTAGGCTACATGTATGTGCCCCTAGATCTTGTCCTTGTGGGCGGACGCCCAAGGCACTCATGTTAAAGCTTGTTCCTGACGAGGTTAGCTACAATGTGGTCGGCTTCTAAACGATTTGGTTTTTTTGTTTTTGTTTTTATCTGATTCATCAGATTAAAGCATATCTGACGCTATGCAGTATCAGCCTTTTCTGTGGTTGGCCGATTGTCTGTCTGGAATGAACTTCCACAGTATAGCTAAATCTGCTCCTGGTTTCGTAGGCTACTGAAGGATTTTTATTCAACCCCAAACTCTGCTCTTTTGACGTGCTAGAGTCGGAAGCGCTTCTGTGTAGTAGCCTACCTTTGAAGAGGTACTGAAAATTCTTGAATGAATTTAATAGTCCGCCGTTTAAGTCGCTGTAGGCTACCTTACAAAAGTGGAGCATACTCAATTATTGTGCAGTTCCCGAAGAAAATAGCCTACCTTTGTCGTCGTAGTCCTTGTTGGCTAGATGTGCTCCATCGCCCGATTCTCGTCTCATTGGTAGAGGGTTCGAATCTAGATTCCTTCCCACTCCATCCCCCTCCTCCTCCGCTTCCACCGAATGGAAGTAGGCGTAGAACACGGACGTTCGGTTGTTACGACGCAGACGGATCAAGTAGTCCGGACTCGGAAGAACCGGAAACCCGGATGAGGAGGATGACGATGACGACGATGTGGTCCCTGCTGAAGTTGCTCCTGCTGATGATGATGGACTTGAGATGGATCGGTTGAGAGCGTCGTCCGGTGATGACCTGTATCCGGGTTCCAGCGAAAATCCATCAGTTCCTGTGGAGATGCTCTCAATGGTAGAGATCAACATCGTCATCATCATTATCACCATCTTCGTCATCATCATCATCATCCTCACTGTCGTTGATCTCTTCATTCTATCGATCTCTGCCTTCCGCTATTCCAAGTCAATTTACCATTGATTATGAACAGAGCATCAACTCGTATGATCCAGTTGCATCATTCCAAAGGTCGACTCAACCTCCCACTCGTCAGATGGCGTTGGTAAAATGAATTATATATTAGGCCTACGTGACGACGCCTTGCATGGCTGCCAGACAGTTGACCTCGATTCTTGTAATAATTTCTTATTATTATATCTGATCGTTCTGTGAATTTTTAATCAACGAACTGCGATGAGTCTTTTCGAAACTAAAGTGATCATCGATCATAATATCGTAGCCAACGCCACTGGTTGCACTCTGCCAGTGCCAGTCCCAAGCCTGGATAAATAAGGAGGGCGTCGCTAATGGTCTTTTTTACCACACAGTGACGTTAAACTGCAACTAGCCTACTACTACTACTACTACTAATATCGTAGCCAACGCCGACTAATGGCTACAGTTTCAATCGCCTTCAACGCGCATTCCATACTGGTTTGAAAGGCAAATTATTATTGTTTAAGCCCTTTTAGATCCGCGAAGCGCATTTTGTCAGATAACAAATCATAGGCGATGTACGTTGTAGGCGCTTTCATGCAGGCATGTAATATTATATTACTAAACAATCATACATGTAGGCTACATGTATAGGCCTACAAACAGTGGCGGCGCCAGGATTTCAGTTTTGGGGGTTGAATCTTCACGGACACGGAGGAAATTTTCTATTTTTATCCGCCAAAATTTCTGACGACCTTTTCTTTTTTTAGTCAATTGGTGATTTGGTCGAAATTTCATGATGCATTATGTAAAAAACCGGATGGCCTTTTTTGAGGGGCTTAGTCCCCCCCTTAGCCCCCCTGGCGCCGCCACTGCCTACATACATATATAATAAATGACCATAATAAATATAGCCTATAGTCCTAGGCCAATAAGCCTATACGGTTGGCTTAGTTATAGACAGCAACATATTAGTAGGCCTAATATAATATTATCTTTTTTGAAACAATCCGGTTGACAGGCCGCAATTACCGATTACAATAGATATTTCTGCAATTGAAACAATTCACAAGAACACAAAAGACAGAAGACATAAATCTTAAGTGTACTAGAACAGACAGACTTCAAAAGGCCTACACGGAGCTAAAAGCTTGTTTGGGCGCGAGCTCGTCTCTCTCTCTGTCTGTCTCTGTCTGTCTGTCTGTCTGTCTGTCTGTCTCTCTCCCTCTCTCATCACGCTCTCTCAGGTTTATGCCAGCGTACGTGTTATCCAATACGCTACCGGGCCCAAACCTGTCGATGCAATAGCAAACATAATTATTCTTAATAATTCACATTAGACTTAGATAGAACCTGGACAGAATTATAATGGGCCATGCTCGCCATAATTATATTTTATTATCGGTGTAGGCCTACTGTTAATATTTATTGCCAATATTGATCGGTGTACGCACTGTAGGCTTACGTAGGCCTACGTTGATCTCGAGATGGAGAAAAGCCTTTAGGCCTATGCGATGTCACGCATGACCGATTCTTGCCGTGCAATCAACGACGCTAGGCTAATTAATTAAACAATTAACTATTCAAAGGCTTATGATTGCGTTGAGAGGTAGAATCACCCGCGCCCCCCGACTGTAAGAAGATTATGAAGTCCCCTATTCTCAACCAGAAACCATGTAAATAGCAATATTGAACAACCGACCTTTAGACATAATATATAATAATTTGCGATGTCAACATAATGTTATTGTGGAGACCGCACAGAAACCCTGTCTTGCATGATCTCGTTTAGTCATCTGCAGAGACTATTAAGGATAAAATACTATTTAAGGCTGTACCGTAATATAAATAATTGGTTAGGCCATATTGGAATACTACAACCAGGTATGGAATCTGTATATGAAGCAGCAGGACATTGAGGAACTGGAGAAAGTGCAAAGAAGACCTCGAAAATGATACTATACTATACTATTTTGGGATTTATAAAGCGCCCTCACAGTACAACCTAATCAGAGGCGCTCCCAGTATGATATGGGGTTACAAAGACTTCAATCATGAAGCAATGTTGAAAAGGTGTGTGGGCTAACAATATCTGGAGAGACAGACGAGCAGAGGAGAACTAATTGAAGCGTAATTTTTTGTAGAATTATAAGATCATCACTGGAAAGAAAGCACCACATTGGGAGAGGTTTTTGAATTAGCACCAAACAAAGCAACCCAGAATCACAGGTTCAGATTGTTTAAGAAACCGAAAGGAGCATTAGGACAAAAATTCTTCAGAGCAAGAGCTGTAGACGTGTGGAATGGTTTGGAGAACACCACCACCACTACCACACCATCATCAAATGCACCACCACCACCACCACCACCACCACCACCACCACCACCACCACCACCACCACCACACCCACCACCACCAGTGGCGGTGCTAGGATTTCAGTTTTGGGGGAATCATATGAATCCTGTGGGAGGAAATTTTCCATTTTCATCCGCCAAAATTTCTGATGACCTTTTTTTTAGTCATTTGGCCGAAACCGAAATCTCATGGAAAATTTCCATTTCATCCGCCAAAATTTCTAACAACCTTTTTTAGTCATTTGGTGGTCGAAATCTCATGGATGTATTATGTAAAAAAAACAGATGGTCCTCTTTTTCTAGGGGGGCATAGCGCCCGTGCCCCCTGGCGCCGCCACTTACCACCACGACCACCACCACCAGCGGAACCCCTCCCAGCTACCCTCCCTGAGGTCTCCCGAGTCGTCCATTTGGCAAATGGCATTGATAAAATCAGTAGTAGGACAGGATGGGCTGCTGAGTTCAATTCGACTCCTGTAATAACTTGTGATCATCCACGACACTCTGAATTGTAATCATTTTGTGTTGTATCCGTTTGAAATTAAACAAAGATTTTTATGTTTATAATTAACATTGAAAATGATAAAACACATGAGATTTCAACGCATGACCACCCAAACAGGGAGTGCCTCTGAGGAGTTCTTTTGAAGTGGCGCTATGTAAATGTACAATTACAATTACACCCACCCAGCCAGAATATCACTCGATCTAAGAAGTTGTTGGGTTAAAAGCCTGCAGTTTCAATTTCATACCAATGAAGAAAACTCGAATAATAGTAATTTATTTCAAATGCAGTTAAGTGAAAACACACAACAAAGACTAGAATTTCACAAATTCACAAAAACCCGATCTCAGAATGATGACAAAGGTGAAACATTCCAAAAGGTCGTGAGCTGAACCCTATCAGTTTACAAAAAGAATGGCTTAAATTAGAATCATACACAACAGCAAAGATTTTGAACGCACAAAATGAATCCCGAGGAAATTGAAAAACCAAAAACGCGATCGAACTCGAACCGAAAGAAAAAAAGTACATTTTAAACCAGACAGGATAACTTTACGCATATATCTAAATGTATAAATTTCAATTAATTTAAATGTATAAAAATACGTACTCCAAAAAACAACAAAGAATCGCTATGTGACGAATTCTACAGAGAGATCAGAATCTAACATTCAACAGCTACGGTTACTAAAAACTCCGCTACATTGAACATCTCGGTATACACTGCTATTCAGCAGAAGAAAGAAGTGAAAATCTCTGAGCAAAGATGAAAGCAGATCTGTAATTCAAAGAGTTGAATCTCATTTACGTACGGCATATGTAGCATGTCAGAAAGGCACAAGTGCGTCATCGGTCAATCAAAAGATAGATAACCAGGGATGCCACTATGAATTTTAAAAAAGTAAAATCCAGTCGAAAAAAGGCTAGAAAAAGCTAGATCGTAAAATTACTTTTTAGTCTTTTGGCTCCCAAAATTTCCAGATTTTCCCTTTTTCCACTAACATTTTCTGATCTCTCGCTCCAAAATCTCAATTCTTGCGACTTTTTGCTCGTCCTTCCTAAATTTTTACCTCGAAATGTGCTTTTTTACCTTTAAAAAGTAAGAAAAACCACTGTGAGAAAAAACTAGATCCTGGCAAAAAAAAACCTAGAAACCTACACAAAACCGAAAAACCTAGATCTAGGTGGAAAAAGCTACGAGTGACATCCCTGTAAGATAACTCAGATCAAAAAGAGCATCACTAAAAGACAATACAAAAGAAATACTTTCGCTGTAAATTGCACCTCTTTGGCTACGTTATAATTATTGTGAATAGGGCGGCAACATTGGAAGCTCGTCCGGTAGGTAAAATCAACTTCAAACATTCGTAATATTGGCCAATCCATATAATTACGTACGCAATCAACTCCATCACCTTTGTTCAACGCGTGCATTTTGTGGAATCCCCCAATGCAAGCGTATATTAATTACAATGTAATCACATGCCATTGGGCGACTATAGGAAAATACAGTCATAAATAGGCAAATGCGGACGTCACAATTATACATTTATTTTGCATGCGTACATCATGACACCCCGTCGAAAGCACCCGTACGCAAATCACTCAGATCCGGTGGCCCTGCCCCTTCTTGTATACATAAATATGGACCGCTTCTAATTCTTCCACAGAATTCAATCCCACCCATAGGTTGTCACTGCTCCCACTATAACAACCAATCACAAATTCAAGCCCTGCTGTTTGACAGCCACAATTCATTACCAATTACAGCCTTCCAAAAGGGGCTATATAAATGAATTAAAGCGAGTGCCAATAAAAAAATCTAACTAAGTGTATGTATATACAAATCCTTCAAGCCTACATCAACTAATAAATTACAATTTCTAATAAATTACAATTTCAAATAAATTAGCAGACATTGGTTCTAACGATGAATTTAGGAAAATTGAATGGCAAAAAAGAATAACTCGTAATAATAATAATAGCAACAATGACAACTCAAGTAGTGTATAACTGATAAACGCTAACAGCAGAAGAAGGAAGACGTGACTAACAAATAATTTCAATTCCTAAATAAATAAATAAATCCAAGGAAATTGCATAAACGATCGTTGGTGAAAACAAACGTGAAGATATGCACAACTGCAATCTTTTCAGATTCACTGGAATCTAACGGACAGAATCCACGAATATTACATCCACACAATGGACAGCAATATGTTACAATTCAAGACATCGGTAAATGGAGGAAGACAGACAGACAAACAGCCAAGACAGACAGACAGACAAGACAAGACAGACAGACAGCTTCTCAAGCTAGCCTGAAAAACAGCAAAAGTTTCTTAAATGTCAGCAACTCTTGTTTCGAGCCTTGACAGAAACGGTGGACGGGGAGGGGGTCGGTCCTATCCCCTGCCTTCTTATCCTCACACCAACATTGTACGATCAGTGTACTCATTATAGCAGATGCAAATCAAGCTGAGGTATTGACAAGAAATGTCTGTCCTGTGGGTTTGATCCTCCAACCTTTGCGTTTACTAGTCCAGCATGCTAACCATTGGGCCATCACAGGCACCACAGAGTTGGAAAGATACGGTGGGTCATCGAAATATGGATTAAGGGAAGCGAGTTAAGTCCAATGTGGATACAAGCATTTACAAGTTTCGCAAATAATATCTGCATCGGCACATGAATACCCACAGATAATGCTGTACGAGGGGCAACAATACACAATGACCTAGGTTAATTTTTGAAGGAAAAACGTCAAACAGGAAATTAAGGACTTGGACTTTTCGTACAGGTTTCAAAAATACAAAATTTGAATCATTTTCTAGTGCCATTATTGCTTTAGTGCAAAGAAATTTGTTAAAAACCAACAAGTAGCAGTTAAAAAATAGGTGTTAGTTTTATAGTGATGGACAACAAGTGCCACCCGACTTCTAGTCCCTATGTGCCAGCACACGTGCATAAATCAGCACAGCCTGTGCCTTGAACACAAACTTTAGTCAGACAGCAGAATTAGAATTGCATTACATCAGTGGTTCCCAACCTTTTCTGACTGTTGGGCCACTTTTTCTAAGTTGGAGGACACGAAGGCCACTTTTTCTTAGTTGAAGGACATTAGGGGCCACAAGGCTAAAATTTAATTAACTAAAGGCGTATGAAATGGTTATAATTGAATCAAACTATAATGTTTGATGCGATTTATTAACGTCCAAATAAAATAATTTGTAATCGAAAAGAATTATATATTCTATCATGTCCAAATTGTCGATTTTTACATATATTTTTCGTAATTCATTGAGACTGTGGGCCATTTTTGTAGGCCAGGCGGGCCACTTCTGGCCCGTGGGCCACGGGTTGGGAACCGCTGCGTTACATCATTAGTGGCCGTTCACCATAATTTTTGCAGGGCCAAAAAATAATAATAATAATACTATGCCACCGACTACCACACTGCAACAGTCGTTTTACATTGAGGTGCACAACCACCTAAACAGTTTGAAACGCAAGGACAGCAATGCAAAAGATATAAATATAGACGAACGAACAGTTGAACACAAAATAATGAATACTATGTCGCATGCAGAGACTAGGATATTGCACCTGAAATAGAACAATAGAAATAGAAGAACTCGCAGAAGAACATATAGAACACATCGTGTATATCTTATATACAATTCTAACTCTCAGTAACTCATCAAAGTTTGCTATAAGTAGCAGAATCGTCCACACGTTACACACACACTATCGTCACATCATACATTCCCACGTAACTCTCAATCATGCACAATTTTCACATCGCACACAGGTTAGTTACACAGATGTGCATACATCACACATCTCTTGCCCTGTCCGTCCTCAAATGCATATGGTAAGCAAGTATCCCAAAGCAAATAAGATGCATACATTGCCACCAGCTGTGCCTGCACGTTGTCACACAGATAGTACCACAAGTAACACTAGAAATGCATTTGTGCATGGTTACTTGCAAGCATTCAAGCCTACATGTATGTACATGACAATCTGCACATCACAGACCCCGCCCATTAGAAGTCCTTGCAATAATGCCATATCCATCTATCCATACGCAATGGGAAATCCAATATGACTCTGATTCTGACATGATCCCAAATTCAATCCAAGCTTCATGAAAAAACCATAAAATAACACAATAACCATCCCAAAAACACCATTGCATGAACGTTCCACGTAGACATTTGCCTATTTCACCACAGCCTCTTAAAACATCGCTCTCACACGCACATCAAATAACCTCTTACGCGTAACACACACAAAAACCTACCGCAGACATAATCGAACCGCAATAATTACAAATTTCAACAATTCAATCTAGTAAGTACGCAAAAGCTACGCAAATCTAAAGCAGGAAGAAGCCAAGCAAAGGAAGCATTACATTACATTACAAACTCATCTCCGATCTCAAGCAGTCTCCGCATTCAAAGCCGCAGCTCATTGGCGACCTTAGCCGCTATGTTTTTGAACCCGATGGACGTGCCGCAAATCCGCTTGAAGCGGACGCCGTTGACCGAAAGCCTCGGCAACTTACAGACCTCCATCTCCCACTGGATGAGCGTGTCCGAGTTCGGATCGCCGTGGATACAGAGCAGTAGGAAGCGCTCACGCTGCTCATAGTCACAGTTGTTGAGACGCAGAACGCGGCCGATCTCCTGAATGATCTCCTCCGGATCCTTCGAGCTCGTCGTGTTCATGCTCCACGTGAAACGCAGCGCTCGCGGCTTGGCTCGATCGCCGCGTTCGACTCGCGAGCCACGGCTTCCGAACTGC
Source organism: Lumbricus terrestris (assembly GCA_949752735.1). NCBI lineage: Eukaryota > Metazoa > Annelida > Clitellata > Crassiclitellata > Lumbricidae > Lumbricus > Lumbricus terrestris. The sequence continues at coordinate 23,478,134 of OX457051.1, forward strand.
TCGGGTGTTGGCAGGTTCAGCAATTTGCTGCAAGAGAAGTTGAGTGTTTTTAAAACGTAACTTGACTTTTTGACGGATTTAGCAAACTTATTAGGACTTCTTTTATTTCTTTATGTGCACTTTTTATTCAATCAATCAATAAAACAATCAATACATCCATCAATCAATACAGCAATCAATCAACCAATCAATCAATTAGTGTTGCAACTATTTCTAGTGGAAAGTTGAAGTCTGACAGCGATCAATATGCATGTTTGGAGTTCAATACCGGATGCTGCTGTAAACGTCAAATGTGATTTCATAATGTGGGTCAAGTCAATCAATCAATCAATCACTCAATCAATCAATCAATCCATCCTCTCTCCCTCCCCCACCCACCCATCCATCCATCCATCCAAGGAATTTATGGCGCCCCTTCAGATAACTATTCAGAGGTGCTCCTGACCCAGGCACAGCCAAGAGGTTTTCAGTTTTCAATAAATGAGTTTGACAGGTCATGTGGAAGGGAATGCACGCCAAAGGAATAAACGAATGAATGAATGAGCAAAAGAAGAAATCCAACCTCTTGCTAAACTTTGACTCCCTCCACCACCCACCCATCCATCCAAGGAATTTATGGCGCCCCTTCAGATAACTATTCAGAGGTGCTTCTGACCCAGGCACAGCCAAGAGGTTTTCAGTTTTCAATAAATGAGTTTGACAGGTCATGTGGAAGGGAATGCACGCCAAAGGAATAAACGAATGAATGAATGAGCAAAAGAAGAAATCCAACCTCTTGCTAAACTTTGACTCCCTCCCCCACCCACCCATCCATCCATCCAAGGAATTTATGGCGCCCCTTCAGATAACTATTCAGAGGTGCTCCTGACCCAGGCACAGCCAAGAGGTTTTCAGTTTTCAATAAATGAGTTTGACAGGTCATGTGGAAGGGAATGCACGCCAAAGAAATAAACGAATGAATGAATGAGCAAAAGAAGAAATCCAACCTCTTGCTAAACTTTGACGTAAGTCGTGTAAGAAACGACATGTGGGAACCGAAGTATCTCGTTGTGACGGTCTGAGTCGTGCCAGAGTTGCATTCGACTCCGTCCGACGCTCGGACAGCCTGGCTGTCCTGAGGAGCAGACGATGTTCCATGGACGGTGACACGGATGCCAGAGCCACGTGGAAACTGTGCGGTGCTTGTGTGAGTTACTGGCGTACACGGAGTGGCAGGTCTGCAACAATGTAGAACTGTCAAGATCAACTCACACTCTAAGCCAGCAGTTCCCAACCCGTGGCCCGCAGGCCAAAAGTGGCCCATCAGGCCTAAGAAAATGGCCCAGATCTCTCAAAGAATTAACAAAAATACATGAAAAAGGACAACTTCGACAGGATAGAACACATCATTACTTTCTATTACAAATTATTCTTTTTTGGTGTATATACATAACATCGAACATTCTATTTTGAATCAATTACCGGTACAACAATTCTATATGCTTTTAGTTAGTTGAATTTTAGCTTTGTGGCCCCTAATGTCCTTCAACTAAGAAAAGTGACCCTCATGTCCTCCAACTTAGAAAAAGTGGCCCTAAAGGCAAAAAAGGTTGGGAACCACTGCTCTAAGCAGTCCATACGAACACACATAGCAAAAATAACATCTAGTACAGCAGAAATTTACTGCGGTTTAGTTTTGTTTTTTTAAGACGTTTGTTGCTACTGTTTCTCCCAACATCTTACAGGGACGACTTTGCACTTAGTTTGACAGGTCTTGAGGAAGGGAATGGGGTGCAGTGGTTTAGTGGGTATGTTCGTCGCCTTGCAGCCGAAGGGTAGCAGGTTCGAATCCACCTCAAGTCGCCGCGTAGGGACCTTGGGCAAGTCCTTCACTCGCAATTACTCATTGCATCGGCGTGAGACTCCGATGCAGTGCCCGCTCTGTAGTCGGGAGCGCCTCTGAGTAGAGAGATTGAAGGGGCACTATAACAAGTGCAAATATAAACTTAGGGCCCGTGCTAAGCGGGATTTTCTTCCCTTCAGGGGTTCCCCATAGTATCCATTCACTGCCTATATTAAACAATCCGTTTATCTTATTGCAGTTTTTCAACTGCACATGATTATTTGGGAGGAATAAATTAAATGAAATATGATTGAAATCAATCAAAAAATCTTTATTCCATAGAAAGTTTGTAAGAGAATGCACACGCAAAAGAACACATCAAGGTTGAATGCACTGGGAGCGCTTCTGAAAGGCTCTTGTTGCGAGAAGCGCTTTATAAATGGTCAGAAACAATACAATACAATACAAAAGAGATGAATTCATTCAACAGAGATCAATTTTACAATTTTATTCACGCAATGACCGGATTGCGGCTGTATTCTCCATTGTGTATTTAAACAATGGTGTAACAGAAGCTACTGATTAACACTCTAATTAACAAAGATAAAACTCTATGAAAACACCATGCAAAGAATCAAGATGGTAATCTTAATTCTCGTTCCAAATTTTAAAAACTAACATTTCAACGAAGTATGATACAAACCGAAATGATTCAACACCGGCTGAGGTCGGCAGAGGTGGGCGTCTAGACACAACGTGTGAGGTACTTGCAGAGTTACCGACAGCTTTAGACCTTGGCACCATTGTTTCAGCCCTGAACAATCAACAGTCAAACAGACTATTTTAAAGCTATGATAATTATTAATACATTTGAGTATATAATATGTATGTATGTATGTACGTACGTATGTACGCATGCATGCATGCATGTGAGTATTTGCTAAAGCGCCCATTCAACATTCCTACTCGTAGGCGCTCACAAAGTCTACAGCATGGACAATGAATCAGAGTTTCACGCCAAAGCGCATGAGCAATAGCGAGTGAAGGACTTGCGCAGGGTCATTACATGGTGACTTGAGATGGAGTCAAACCTGCAGCTTTTTAGTTCCAAAGCACCAAACATACCCCTACACCAACACGTCCCACAAATTGTCGAACAAATATAAGTGTACAACATTGGGCAACAGTAAGCACACGAACTTAACCCTAATCTAAATCTAATCTAATCTAGGCCAGTACTGATCAGCGTTAGTTTTTCAATTACTAGACAACTGCAAGTCTATTGTTCTGGCAAACACTATTATGCTACAAAATTGACGCCATCTCACCATAAAAGCTGTAACGATCTATTTACACAAGCCAAACTATCAGCTTTGTCTAAAAGATACAACAAATTAATATAAACACACACAAAAATATGCAGTGCCATGCAAGAATGTTCATAGAAATCCTAGTCAATTGAACTCTGGTTCTGTACATCAATATAATATTAACAATCGGTAACTGGGAAATGACAAGTGACACGTAGGTTTTCCACTTTCAAGTGCAAAATGGTCAACATATGTTCTTACCTTCGCAGAAGTGGTGCGGGTCGTTCTGGCACTGCAGCTGGTTCCTCCTTGGTTGACCTGGAAGACGAGATGAAGACAATGGGATTGTTATCGTAGTTCGAGATGAGTCGCTGCATATCAACGATCCTCGGGTTCGGAGCGATCTGAAGTAGAAACAAAGGAAACATGATCACACCGTACAATGATTATTAGATAACCTTAGCATAAAATTATTAGTGTCAAATTAATTAATTAATTCATTCATTCATTCCTTCCTTCCTTCGTTGATTCATTCATTCATTCAAAGGTGAGGCAGAAGTATGCATGTCAAAGAGTGAGCAAATAAATTGTTCTAAAAACTGTCACAACAAGCAACAGTTTAAAAAAACAGTTTAAAAAAAACATATCGATGGCTTAGAGCACAGACGTCGTATGTGCAAAAAACAAAACTTTTCAGGAAGTAGAAAAAACTTTTTTTCAAGATACATGTTCCTTTCTCATAAAAAGTGAGATAGCCAAAATGTTTATTTTGATTCAGCAAGTGACATTGTCAGTGTTTTTTATCCAGCAGCATAACGAAAAGACTTTTTCAATGTAATTAATGGCCAGATACGACATCTGTGCACTAGATTATGTCGTATTTGTGGCAGAAATTGCTGCACAAAATGTCGTATCTGTTGCAGATACGACGTTTGTGACCTTAAAAATGCAGATACGACATTCAGATTCTAAACGATATGAACGATATCTTAGTGCCTATTCGTCGTATGTACATACAACCTTTGTGAGGCTGTGAAGAATAATTTTACGCATCGAATAGCGTCAAAAAGTGATTTTCTGAAAAAATTGCAGATACGACGTCTGTGCTCTAAGCCATCGATATCTTACCCACAATACATAAAAACATTTATCATAAAACAAAAACAGCCTACACAAATTGCACATATTAAGTCATTTTTTAAAATAAATTAACATCACTAATCAACAAGGAATTCGATTAAGCATCATAATACAGAGAGAGACCTAGAGGCAGAAATTAAAAATTGCTCATCTACGCTAAGACTTTAGTGACCAAAGTGTAGTAAATAGAATCGTAAATCCTATGCCACCACCCGGTTAGTAAAGGGTTAACACATTAACGATATGAGCTGCACTGGTTCCCAGTAACTTTCAGACTTTTCAGTACATGCTCGTTGGTAAAGGATTACAAATGCTTCTGGTTTGATACCTGAGCTGACTCCGCAGGTCCTGGAATAACTGCTGGACTGTGAAGTGGAAGCACAGTTTTCGCCATGCTTTCCTTTGGCAGAACTTCGACACCACCACCGGCCTCAGGGCGTCGAATTTTTGGCACATTGAGTATTGTCACAGCTGGGTTTAAAAGAAATATCAAACTCACGCTATACTCAAATACAATGTAATTAAAAATTGGCAAGTCCTATGGTTGTATGAAACGAATGAATTTTGAAGCTACTTAACATTTGAGGAAGTGGTCTTTTCAAATACATGAAAGCCAACAACAGTGGTAAAAATCGGCAGAGCGGTCAATTGGCCTGTAACACGAACTTGAGACTTCACTTAGGACGTCACCATGTAGGAATCTTGGGCTTGCAAGTCTTTCACTGACACTTGCTCAATGACATCTATATCTGTCAAATGGTCGGGCATGCAAATACAAACTTTGGGCACTGTTAAATACCATTGTATTCTACTGCAAAAGTAGCCATAATCTGAAATAAATTGTACATAAATGTTAATACACACAGGCCTATATGACTCTTCAGCCACGTTCACAGTGCTTTTGAGAAGTTTGACACACAGTACTATGGAAACTCTCAGATGTACACATACCTGAAATGTCCAAAATGTAGTTGTAATGTAACTAGTATTAACAAACTAATTGGCATTGACAGCAGATAGTCTTGTAAAGCATCACAACGCCATATAATTGTCATAATCACAGTTACAATTACAATGACAATACCAACACAATGTCATACCGTAATTTCTTTCGGACTTACCAGTTCGTGCAGGACTTGCAAAAGAAGCGCTTCTGAGGACACGCGGTCTCTCGGCTTCATTCGTTGGGGATGGAAGCACAATTGTCCGTTCCACACGGTTTCGTGGAACCATGTCTGACTGCCTCAGAGACAGACTGCTACCAGGTCTCGTCATCACAGCAGGGCTGCAATCATACTGACCACACACAAAAAACAAACATGATATATTATTATTGTTTAAATAATAATAATAATTCATGTAATTTTCAAGGAGATGAAGACTGTTATCAGGGCGAGAGGATGGAATGTATATCATGGAGAAGAGTTAAAGGACATATTTAAGCTTACCAGTTAGCTTTCAAGGGGTAAAAATGTGACCATTCTTTTGTATGTGGATGTTATGTGTCCATCTAATTTATAAAGTTATGCTGAACTTATGCATTGCGTGTTGTCAAATACGTATGTCTATGCATGTATCTGTGACTTTATGCACTCATCTAACTTTTGCTTCCACTCTTCGGCTAAGATTAGTTACGATTGGCATTTGATATGGTATCTGAGCAATGAGAGATGCTTAGGGTTATGAGGATTTAGCAAATTCGTATGCATTCAAGAAGCAGAAGAAACCGCAAGCAACCGCACGGAATGGAGAAATCTTGTCGCACAATGTTCTGGAAAGAACTAAATGAACCGAGAGAGAGAGAGAGATACATTCAATAGAAAACGCACAACAGTCATGACATTAAGGCAGCAGAAAACCTCTCCAACGTACTATTGTGGATGGATCTGACGATCTTTCCAGAAGGAGATACGTGGCGGTCATATGATCGTAACGTTTCTGAGCCAACGACTGCTCAACTTCCGATCGCACATATCCCATGTCCACCATTATTCCTGCTCGGAAAAAATACATGACACAACATTTGGACAAAACATCCAGACGAGTTTCAACATCACTGAAATATAAAAAAAATCTCATCACGTCGTATCAGATTCACTGTTCTAAAATAATGGTGACAGGTTATTAAACGCTAACTGGGAGAAGTTGGTAAGCAATAATCCAAACAAACACGATACATTGCTTAAATAATAATAATAACATTCGCTTTTCAATTCAAACTGACAAGTATGCAATTCAAACTGACAAGTATGCAATTCAAACTGATAAGTGTGCAATTCAAACTGACAAGTATGCAGTAAAAAGCTTACATGATTAATGATTATATTAGTAGCAGAAGCTATAGAAAACTGTTGTCATTATAATGGTACATTACATTACACCACAAGTGCAATACAACAAGACTAAAGAAAGACTAAATTATTATGCACCATTGCCTCTCCATAAAATATATCCTAACGTAACATCTTACATGGTATCAAATGCACGGTAAGAGCAAGCATTTCAAATTCCGTATATTCTACAGAATACATGCCAATACAAGAAACTGTTTATAACATGCAAAATTTCTTAATTGGCTTATTCATATATTCTTGCACAAACCAGTCGGAAACTTGGATCAAAATTTCAATACGACTGTAGAGCATGACGATACTCTAACATAACTTCAAAAGATGACACCTGATAAACTCGTATTACTAAAGGTTTCCACTGCAGTTATATAATAAGCGGAAGGTTTATTTAAGACTGGCATAGATTTCCAATTCTTACCGATGATCCTGTTCTGAATGTGGCACTGTGGTTCTATGTATGGCTTCAGCTGATCATCCTCAAATCCGCTGTTAATCCAGGCATCGTTCATGGCATTCTAAAATGATTAAGCCATTGACATTCTTAAAATGATTAAGCCAATGACATTCTAAAATGATTAAGCCATCACAATTCAGTTTATGATCCACATAAAAAGTTCAGATGCCCAAGACACAATGCTGATGGTCTCAATAGAAAAGATTGGATTGATTAATTGATTGATCTCTGATTAATCTATTGATTAATTGATTGATCTATGATTAATCTATTGATTGATTGATTGATTTACCTCCAAAGTCATTCGCTTCAGTGGGTTGAGAACAAGAAGTTTCTTCAAAAGATGTTCACACTCGGTCGACATATAATACGGTATGCGGTATTTTCCTCGTAACACTCGCTCTCTCAACTCCTACGAGAAGAAATCAACAATCAATGAAAATTCCTCAAAATAATTTATACATCCACTGATTCACAAAGGTTATATGCAAAGACATTTTTGAAAGCTATGAACCCAAATATACGAGCAGTGTTACAGCCAAACTAGCAGGGTCATTTTTAAGGATTTTTTAGAACTGCACAACCCCTTCTTTCCTTTCCCATCATCCATGGTAAATTACTTCCAATCGGAGGACAATGACCTTTTTGCTACTTTTAACTGTACAGAAGGGCATCTACAAATGCACATTTTGTGTATAACTGCACATTAAAAAAGCACTGCAAACTAGCTGTTTATGAATTCTTCTTTAAAATACACAAAAACTGGCTAAAATCCTGCTATTATAAATGTTCTTACAAGCACAAAATTGACTCAAAGGTTTTAACATTTTATAAACCGGCTACGCTGAATTTGTCAAATACTCGTAAGGCCGATATCTCGGCATCGCGTCTATACTTTATCACTGTAAGGCTCGTGTTCCAGCAATGGTAATTAGGTATGTTTATTTCAATCCCAGCATTGACTCAAACAGGAGGTAGCCTACTTTTAGTCTTATTAGGTCACTTGATGCTCAATATTCTCGTTAGAGAGTCAAGACAACAACCTTTAGGTTATGACCATCGAACGGCAATGACCCGCTGACCAACGTGTAAAGGATAACACCGAGACTCCAGACGTCAACTTCAGGTCCGTCATACTTCTTACCTAAGTCACGTCACAAACGTGAAGTCAAACCAATAGCAATACAATAGCAAAACAATAGCAATACAACAGCAAACCAATAGCAAAACAGTAGCAAAACAATAGAAAAACAATAGCAAAACAATAGCAAAACAGAGTCTTCTGAACTTTAAAGTGGTATAGGAATCCAGCAACAAGAACAGTACCGTAAAATTATGCTGAACACCACAAATCACCTATTCTGTCCAGGAAAATATCAATATGAGAAATATTCAGAAAGCAAATTTATTAAAAAGTCTTTTCTTGCAGCAGCTTCTAGTAAAAAAATGTCAATAACCGAGCTCACAAATAATACTTAAAGCTTTCACAGATATTCAATTCGCTACATTATGAAATGGATATCTACTACTGTATAATAACCTTGAAAAAGTTCAGGGGCTGCATAAGGTGGGCTTCCACAGAATGTATCCAGCTTGTTGCCCTCCGCAAACTCATTGCTGAAACCAAAGTCGGCAAGCTTGATGTTCAAATCCGCGTCAAGAAGCAGGTTTTCTGCCTGTAAACATTCAAAAAATTTCATTGTAGCTTGATGTTCAAATCCGCGTCAAGAAGCAGGTTTTCCGCCTGTAAACATTCAACAAATTTCATTGTATCTTGATGTTCAAATCCGCGTCAAGAAGCAGGTTTTCCGCCTGTAAACATTCCACAAATTTCATTGTCAATCATTTTCAATTCGACCTGACAGGGCCAAGCAACAATCAAGCAGATTGGTTTTTCAAATGCTTGTGGAAGAGATGCAAAACAAAAACCAAGAAGTTCATTATGGAGCCTGCTAGGCAACTTGTTTCAGAAAGATAGACCGGCCATAGCAAAGTTTTTATGCAACACTGCGGAAGTTCGAGCCATCAGGACAACCCTGGAGGTCACCTTGCATCGCAGAACGAATGAACCTATCACCTGGAAAGGATACCCTTTAAATAATCATACGCCTATAGGTCACTGTCATAACACACAAAATGTCACTTGCTTTGAAAGGAAACTGAGGCCAAATCATATATATATATATATTCGTTTAATTCATGAAAAAAGAGCTGGTTGACACACCGCAGCCTGGTACATAGTGACATTAAGAGATACAAACATGAAATTAAAGCGCCTTTCTAAATTGGTCATTGTTAATCAGATTTAATCATGGAGAGTTTTAGACACATTGAAAGCATTTCAAGACATTATAGTCTACAAAATGAAGAACAAATTTTAAAAAGTAAATTAATTCATAATAAATTTATAATAAATTATATAGATATTTGAGCTACTTAAACTAACAATAGGCTCTAATAGTGCAATAATTTATAACAAAAGGAAAAATATCAATCTTCACAACATGAATAACAGTTTAAACGCTACAGAAAATCAAATGGAGAATTACTAACTTTGAGATCTCTGTGAACTATGTGCTTCCTATGAAGATAATGAACTGCAGATACAATCTAAAAGTATGCACAAACCGGCTAAATATCAATAGACATATCAATTAACAATAATTAATAACCATTATAATTACAACAATTTGTATGGCGCCATAACAAAGTCATGCCATTACAAGGGCGCCTTACAAAGCAGCTAACAAGTGTGCAAATTAAAGTTTTAACAACATTTACTATTCATCACCAGTAAAACATGATATTGTGTAGGTTAATTATTGTGTAGGTTAATTATATTTATTACTGACGCCTATTCAATTTGTTTGCATTGTAACTAAACACAGTTAAACAAATTGCAGGCAACTGATGCAAATCACAACATTAGAGAATTTTAAGTCTGATATTTAAACAAATTAGGAACGAAACTTTTCATGATCGCTTACACTGCATGAGATCATAAAATCAAGTCATCTCGATAAGAAAATTCTTATATCTGTATATCTCTTCATGCTCAGAAATGAAAGTCTTAGCCTACAAAAAAAACTGAAATAACAAAACCCAATTCCGCATACCCCAGGAAGTGAATTTTTTCAAACAGTCGGATGATAACTGAGTTTTCAAGTACCTGTCTGAACTTTGCCCTGGCTTCTTTTTCTTTCATACGACCATGTGCCACAAGGTAGTCAAACACTTCACCTAGCATAAGTGAAAGGAGCAATGCAGAAAACAATATAGTAACACTGCAAAACAAAATCAAAACACACGCAATACTGTGAAGTTAGAAAGTAACAGAGGCAGCGGTAGCCAAAACAATTGCCTATCAGGTCTCCTACCCCTATCACATCGTTTATCTCCATTTTTATAAACAGCTGTTTCTATTAACAGTTGCTCCTATAAAAGCTATAAACAGCTGCTTCCATAAATAGCGGTTTCTATAAACAGCTGCTTCTATAAACAGCTGCACTCTGCTTTCCAACAGTTATTAGTAACTATAGTCAGGATGCACTTCAGCATCTTAAGGGCTTATACTTTTACAAGTAACTCAACATGGAACAGTCTCTCACTGGAAATCATCGGTTACCTAGGGCTGGCACATCAGTGTTTTACAGGCTCCTGAATGAGTATTGCTATGACCATGTTTGAACTGCCTCTGAGTAGATTTTAATATTGGGTGCTATATAAATTCTCGACATGAATGAATGAATTTATAATTTTCAGAGGACATATATGGCGCCACACATCGAAACCAGCATTAAGGTGATTTTCCAACGTATTGAGTTTGATACATCATTTCAAAGGCTTTGTCTCGGTTTTCAAAATGGCACAAAGTTATTGCTCTAGCTTTATTTTATATTAAGGTATAAGGCAAAAAAGTGATTCCATTAAATTAATTAACTAATTAGCTTAATCAAAGCAAAATAATACGCACATCAAGAGCATTAGAACAGCTTTAAAAACAAACTTTAAAACATTTTAAACATATTTTTAGATTAAATTCTACACAAAAATCAACAGCATACTATTCCCTAAATATCTAAAGATCTCTGATGTGTAATTTCCGACTTAATCCTGATTGCGGTCTGGACCGCCACATATATTACCTCCACTTGCATACTCCATTATAAGGTACAACGTCTTTTCCGTCTCGATGACTTCGTAAAGCTTAACTACAATAGAAAAAGAATCATAATTGCAAATTTGCAATCGCTAATTAACTGCAACTATTCTGACAATTTCAATATCATTGTCAAGAGCAAGTTACTTTCAGGATGCTTCACGCTGTCACATTTCTATCAGTTGCTATGAGCAGCAGATTCATTTCAATAACACTGTGTGATAATAAAGATCATCAGTGTTGCCCACCTCCTTTATCAAAGCTTGGGACTGGCACTGCCAAAGGGTGTGTAGTGGGGAGTTACATAGCAGATAAAGCATCGAGCATTTTTACAACAAAAGGCGGCTTTAACAATCTGCCTATAAATAACTGCTTATTGTAATAACTGTATACAGATAGCATATATTTTAATTAACAGTAATAAACAGAAATTTTAGAAGAAAAGACTAAAACCTCAAAATATCACGATAAAACCAAAAAATCCGTAAAAACCCAAATCAATACTTAGCTTAATGCAAATAATTAAAACCATAACCAAATTAAAATATGCAATCAACATGCAAAAAATTAGTTTCGAAATATCACATTAACTTAGAGAACATTGCATTTTGCAAGTTATGTATTATAAACTAAATTTTGGGAGCAGCACATGAAATAAATAAAAATAAAAATAAAATAAAACAAATAAACCACACACCTATGTTGGGGTGATTGAGAAGTTTCATAATCCTGACCTCTCGGAAAAGCTGTAAAATCCAGACAAAGCTCTTGAGACTAGCGGCAAAAAGGGTTTGCTATATTAACGCATAGCTAATTTTCACACTGACTGAAGTACTGGATAACATTCTAATGTACTGTAAAAAATGCAACTCACATCTACATTGAAAAATCAGTCAATATATGAGCTTAACAAACCACAAAAAATTACCACAAACAATTTGTGTCGCTCGCTTACAACTAACACTGCCACAACTCTGATACAAGCGCAGCACGACAAAGGAAGCCTGTAACAAAACCATGGACCAATCGCCAAGAAGGCGATTCAGTTTGGTGACTGTGCATGTGCGGTGTATGTTCGAGGCGGTGAGATTTGTTCCTTGTGGGCTCAAAGGACAAGGAGAATTTTCCTAAAGTGATCTCAGAAAGTCCATTTGAAATTTTAGACCTACAGCCACAAATATCTCAATTTGACCAAGACAAACTAAATATCTTGACCAGGTCCTTACCTCAAAATCATAAACAAGAAAGCTGCAGAGAGAAAGTTCAACATCAAACTTATTTAACACAAACAATTGATTCGTTTATCTTGTTCATTCAGAAAATCTGTAAGAGCATCTTCAGGATCTCTACTCAGACCAGCAGTCCAGCATCCAACTTCAGCCTAATAGAAAAGAACAGACTTTGTAATGCTAAATAAAAAATAAAGCAATACAGATCCAAGGATAACCAGCTGGGAACCAGAGATTTAGAGCTAACATCTACATGTACATCGGTAAAATGTTCAGTTTTGACTGGGTTGCTTTTTAGCTTATAAATGGAGTTTATTTCTTACAGTACAATGATGCCCGTAATATAATCCTCTACAATGTGGAATAAAATTTTACATAAAAACTCACCTTCTTTAAACTTGACTGGTTCAACTGCGTCTTATCGATGATTTTAATCGCAACCTGAAATAGAAAGTAAGTCATGGATATCAGTTAAAGAACTTCTTGTCGTGGTAGCAAAGTAACATCAGAAAATTTTAGTCTAATATCTTCATGTAAAGATTTTATCTTCCCAAAAATACAGCAGTCATTGTATCATATTTGATCATATATAAAAATCCTAACAAATGCCAGAAGAAGTTCCAAAAAGTAAAAAGCGTAGATAACCTAACCTTCACTAACAACTCAGATAAGCTGATCATTAGCAACTAGCATGCAGCAAAGGATCCATATTTAGCCATTGTGAAACAAAGACAAACACTGAAACAAATATAAACACTGACACAACGAGCAAAGGTAGCATTCAAAGAATCAGAGTAGCAACATAATTATATATCCTCTAAACAGTCAGCTAAAATTAGCCGAAATAAAACTAAATTCCACTTCATTTTTGGAACCATAAGCTTACACAAATCTACGAACATCAAACAACGACAACATGTGCAACAATCATTCAAATCCAGCTTACTTCCTGTCCTGTAGGCATGTGCTTTGCAAGCTTCACTTTGGCAAAATTGCCCTTTCCAATCGTCTTGATCGGTTGGTACTTTCCAATGCGTGACTCGTCGACATCAGGAATTCGCGACGAAGATGATGAAATCCTTGAAATTGTCCTCTCATGAACCTGCAAATAATAATAATTATCATTATTAAACTGTCATTTATATCGTGCCTATACGAACACAGAATCTTGAACGAAGGCGCATAAAATCTTGAATGAAAGCGCATAGAATTTTGCACGAAAGCGCATAGAATTTTGCACGAAAGCGCATAGAATCTTGCACAAAAGTGCATAGAATCCTACACGAAAGCGCATAGAATTTTGCACGAAAGCACATAGAATCTTGCACAAGTGTATAGAATCCTGCACGAAAGCGCATAGAATTTTGCACGAAAGCACATAGAATCTTGCACGAAAGCACGTAAAAATAGGTCAAAATTTTATCAAGCATACCAGAGAACTATATGAAACTGTTTTAAAAACATATTATAATTAAAAATCTCAAATGCAGAGAAAAATGCATGCATAATGGTTTGCGCCTCAAACAATTTCAATAATAAATAAACATTTCTCATCACAAGTAATGTAGTAAAAGGTAAATGTACACAATTTTATATAACGACCATATGGGCTTGAAGTTGACCCTGTTAATTTTCAATGAATTGGTCAGGCGAGATTCTTAACCACAGTTGCCCACTTGAATTGGCTCCATTAAGATCCCATGCAATAATGCTCTTTTCTAGCATGGCAGCTGGATAAAATGTGCAGAATAACCTTTCCTAAATATTCTGTATTCATCCACATTTACATAAAGAGCACAACAAGAAATTACATAATAAGCTCAATGCTATACATGCTATAACATCCCAACGTTTTTAATTTTAACGTCAGCACTACCTAGAGTTTTGTGCTGAAGAATCTTAAAAAAGATTCAGCTGAGAAGCATTTAACTACACACCTTCGACGGCACATTTCGACAAACTTTCGAGTCGGCAGTGATGGATTCGAGGACTGGCTTCATCGGTGCCATCCACGTCCCAGTCTCCGCTGCCATAGGACTCATCATCTTCACCACTTAACACGACGCTGTCAAAGCAAATAACCTCAGTGATGATGGCAGATGACAGAAAATATCTTTTTCATTCATTCATTCCTTCATTAGATGCATTTATATAGCGCCTCTTCAAGGGGGCTACTCAGAGGCGCTCCCAACCTGAGCACGGCCAAATAAAACTGTCTTAAGATGAGAGAGGAAAGCCTGAGAAGGATTTTTACAAAGAGAGCGGAGGGTCAGAGGAAGACCATTCCAGGTTGAGGTCCTACCACCGAGAAAGTTTTATGTCGTATACATGTTTTAGCTACCTGAAGTAAGTGTATATATGTTTTTATGTTCCCTCAGAGCGTTTGCAGGCCGCTCAGTAACGTACGTGCATACTTTGTTTATTTATCTACACTGAAGTGATTGTTCATTAGGCAAATCTTTTCTTAGCAATGCACCTTCACATTTCCATCATCTTGTGTGTTTACAAAGCTTACAGCTGCCTGCACTAAGGCAGAGTTGCACAGCATGTTTTCTGAAGCAATCACATGGCCTCGATCCTGCTCGTTGCTCAGTGAATTTCCTGAGTTGCTTGGCTAACAATTGATGCTAGTTCGAATGGGATGTCACACCATATATAGGTCTCGAGAATGGACCTAGCCAGCCAGAGATTCAAATAAAAAATAAACCAGCACTAAGAGGGGAAATGGCATCCTCCCGCACAGAAGCATGAGGAACATATTTGTAGCTAAGCAGGCCATTCAAACCAGCCCACCCACTTCAAGTGGTTAAAACAACCAAGGGACCATAAGGATATATGATGTACACATCAAACTACACATTCATCTATCACATGGACAACTCCCACCTGAAGAAGCGCATGGGAATTTTCTGCTAAAAAATTCTGTGATTTTACCATGAACAACTCTTGTAACCTGCACCAAAAATGTCCTACACCCAACGACAGTGGTAGTGGGGCTCCAAGTTGTTTGTATTTCAACAAATTTTCTGTGAAACCCCCATAGCCTTCCAGCACATAGATTCAGTTCACTTCAAACTCATCTGCAGCTTTAATCTCAAATTAATTATTCATAACGACCCTACTTTAAAACTGACACTGATTTCATTCATTATGATGATGACTCAAACAGTGCCATCAAGGTTTCTTGTGTTTCTTGTCTCCCATCTTGGCATTGTGCCCGATTTTACAGTAACAAGCACAGCCTCTTGGGAGTCGAGTGTAGTCCCGAACAGCATTATGTAAATTTGGCATCTAGTTGGAATTCACAAATAGTCACTTTGCATTCCTATTAATATAGTAAAATTGCTCTTTCATGCAAAATACATGAAACACACATAAAATTTCGGCAAACCTCCGAACTCCGGTCCCAAATTATTTCGCATGGCTTATCACATAGATATGCTTCTCCAATGCTTTCTTACTCACCCTCATATACAATGACGTCATTATTGAGGCCATTTTGGTTACCATGCAGTACATTCTGAGTACATTCATCCCGCTTCTTGTTTTGGTCTGAGGATTTTCATCTGTCATCCCACTTCGTGGTTTGTTATCAATATTTTCATCTGTGACTAAAATACTAATCGTTAATTACCGCATGCTTGATAAATGGAAGTTGGATTGATGATTTTCATTCAGGTATTTCAACATGCATCCAGCTTCCATTTCTCAAACGATGTGCTGAGGTTGTTAAATATTATTGGCTCACCGGCAAATGGTGAATGGAAGCTGGATGAAGGTTCCTTATAAGTGAAATAGAAGCTGGATTGACAAAAATAACGCTTGAGAACTGGAAGCCAGATTAATGATACATCACTTGAGAAATGGAAGCTGGATGCATGTTGAAATACATGAATGAAAATCATCAATCCAGCTTCCATTTATCAACCATGCGGTAATCCCTTAGAAGAAAAGAAATTAACGACGCTAAACTGCGACCCCAAAACAGGAAGCGGGATGATTTTTCTGATTTTTTTGAGTGCAATAAACGTTTTCGGCAGTTATCGACAAATGCTGTGAAATAATTTGGGACCGGAGTTCGGAGGTTTGCCAAAATTTCCATTGCTGTCCTTCTGGTACAGGGCTGTTTTTAAGGAATTTATAGAACTGCACAACTCCTTCTGTCCTTTCCTCATCATTCATGGTAAATTACTTCCAATCGGAGGACAATGATCTTTTTGCTAGTTTTAACTGCACAGAGGTGCTTCTACAACTGCACATTTTGTGTACAACTGCACGTTTAAAAAAGCCCTGTTCTGGTATAAAGTAAACATTGAAATGAACCTAACACAGACCTACATCTTCATGAAGGCTTACTAGCTGTCATTTAATCTACAGCCAGAGCCACAAATTCTACTAACAACCTAATTTGGGAATATAGAAATTGGTAGATGTTACTGACGGCTCGGTAGCAGATCAACAATATGGCCGCAACAGATACAGGCAGAATAGAGCGGTCTCACCTACGGTGATCGATAACCCAATTATTCCGCTTACTAATCAATAGTCAAAGACCACGAAAAGATATATTTTCAAAAATATTAATAAGCTTAAATAAGCTAAAGAATACACCAAAATCGATTAAATGTATTTTTATTATGCATACAAGTGGGCTAAGTTTGGGCTTGTTTTGGCAGGCTATGTTAACAACCCACGTTAACTACATGCGGGAGAACTTATTTTTTAAGGTTTTTATATTGTAAACACACACATGAATGCTTATTCATGTTAAACAAGTAACAATATTTTGCTGAATTAAAAAATAATGTGTAACACAATGTTTGGACACTTGAATGGAGGTTTCAAACCAATAATACTTGGTATCTAATTTCCGCTGTGATCGCCGTAAGTGAGACCGCTCTAATTCTGCCCTATCTGTGGCGCCCATATTGTTTATTGCTACCGAGCCGTCAGTAACAATAACCTAGAAATTTATGGATATCCAACTACAGATTAATTTTGTACAGCAATATTTATCTTTGCATTGTACGTTACAGATACAGAGCGATAAGGCCTGACTTTCCTAATATTTGCAGCGCTGTATAAATGCATGACAAGCGAGTCGTTGAATGAATGACTAAATCACCAAACAGTCGACTGGTTCCAGTTAACAACAACTCCGTCGTTTCAACCTTTCTGTGAGCGGTCACGCACCACCGATCCGGGTTTTAACCAGATTCTCCATCCCCATTTACGGGCAACTTAATTGTCAGCTGTCAATCAACGCTCGTCGCTGAACTTGAAATTATCCTTGGCAAGATACCGCACAATGTAACGTCATCGAACCCGTAAACCAAGACCAAGATACAATACATACTTGTAAAATCGTTACGTTTAACGCAAGAATTTATGTATTTGAATGAAACTATTAAAATTACTAAATTTTAATTTTAATACAGCGTTATTTATCATGAAACTGCGAAACACACCTTCACACTTGACGTCACAAAATTCGATGAAGCCACGCAGCGTATATAACCTAGTCAGCAGTGCTAAAAATAGTATCGGACATCTTGATAGTTACGATAGTTCATGGCCAACTTTTCGCAAATCTAAACTAACGATCCCCGTAAGGATACTCTTCGAAATATAAAGACTATTCAATTGAACAATTCACACACTAAAAAGAGAACTGCAGTTTACGAGTGTTTTACCTGAGACGACAGCAATGTCCTAGAATATTACTGTTAGCATCCCTTGAATGACAACATTCATCCCTAGCACGGTCGCACCTCCGCTGCAGCACGCCTCAGCATAGAACTAGCAATAGCTAACTAGTTGCAAGCGTTCACAGTATTTCAATGTCGCCATTTTAGGCCTAGAGGCTATATACTGGGTATCCGTAATAATAATATTCCTTTTAATGATTCAATCAATCATCGCAGTACGGTTGTGTCATTAAAATCGTACCTTGTTCGACTGCGCGATTCACAGCTTGGCTTAATTAAAGCGTTATTGAGCATTGAGCATTAAAGAAATGAATCTATACGAAACCATAACTGGCATATCACATCGAACACACAGTAATAGGACCCTAATAATAATTATTTATAGGTCTAACTATAGCTATACTTGCAGGGTCGCATTAAGGATAGAGTGCGGACCCGGGTGCTGTAGTTAGGCCTGCCCTTCAATGTGGCCTTTTCTTATAACCCACCGATCCATCACACTCATTTTTATTTCAGCGGGCAAAAGGCGGATTAAGGCACATTTAACATGTTCCGTCGAACAGGGCCCCGTGCGCAAACTTTAAGCAAAGATATTCTAATATCTTTGCTTTAAGACCTCACTCATGAAAAAGAAACAAATTTCAAAAGCTCATATATTTGAAATTTGCTGATTCCAGTTGCAAAATGGGAAAACTCAGAACAAATCATTTCGAAACCACTCAATTAAGTTTCATATATTTTATGGAGTAGGCCCTAAATATAGGATATATATATATATATATATATATTATAAGTCTTAACATTTATATGCAACCAAAAGTCCATGTAACAAAGATAATCGTCCTTACAGCGAGTCAGCAACATGCTTATGCATGAACATTGAGCAGACCTATATGCCATAATATGACGTAACAATGGTAAGCTATTTGTAGAACAAAGAGGGCCGCGTCATATTGCGGAATTAGCCATATAATATTATCGTAGCAACGTAGCATTAGGCGGCATTTAGGCCCTATACACAGCTAATGTCTAATGACGTCACATTAGTGTTGTAGACCAGATCGACCTATAGGCCTACATGCTAAAATGATGTTGTCATAATTACAGATCTCGAGCTATAGGCCTATACGTTCTTAGCAACAATTTGACAACGACAAAGCGAAGCAACAACATTGCATAACTAGAATAAAAACCGTCACAACATGAAGTTCATTGAACAAATTGATTTAATGTAGCATCATGATGTCCAATGAAATAAGTGACGGAGACTAATAATATCGTTTTTGAAACAAATAGAATGATGCCGTCACAATAGAATGTCTATAGCCCGAAGCCAATTAATCCTAGAAGTTTCATAATTTTGTTGTGATTCTGTGAGGCTGGGCTCCAATGTTCTTTCTGAACAGGAATACCACATAATTATTATTTTGTTAAACTGGTCCTGTGCGTGACCCTAAAAACTGCGGGTCCGGTGCCGCAGCGCTCTTACCACCCTTCTTAATGCGGGCATGGCTACTTTTGATCTAGATTTCGCCATTGTTTATTATTGATAACGACCAAGTAGTTGGCCTGTATCTAAGAAAAATATTAAGAAAAGGAGATGTTTCTTCCACATAGACCTAAAGTAGACAAGTTTCATGCGAATTTTTCCCTTAATTAAACATTAGGCCTAACTTAAGTATACGTGTTGGTCTATGAAGAAAACGGGACTGAACTTTTCAACAGCGCTTACAAAGCAGCCCACAAATTATGACACAACTCATTAATAATTGTTAGGCCTGATAGTAATGGTAGCAATTTGAACCTATCGATCATTGCTGTTAAACGAAGTTCTTATCAACATTTTAGGTAGTGGCGGTGACACGAAACGGAGTATCCTCCCTGAAAGCTATATCCGGGGGATAAATTAATCTATCTCCCCGGGTGGAATTGACCGGTCTATGCTATCCGGGTGGATAAACCATCCTATCCCCTTTTTTGAAAAATGCGCATAATAAAAATAATTATGCTGTCATCAAAATTTAAAGTGACTCTAATTGTTTTAAGTGCCCTAAGCAATGCTCAGATAAAGGCAACTCGAATATATTTAGTGACTGAGTGTTCTGAAGTGTTTTAAATGTTTTAAGTGCTCTAAAAACAGGGCAAAACAAATTATCTAGCAGGAATAAACATACCTGTTAGTGTCATTGTTCAAAACAAAGCAGATGAAAATTAATTTGCAAACAAAATACACGCGGAATCGGTTTTTTCGACTTTTTTTAATTTGGGGGGATACAATATTAATACGGGGGATACTCTATTTCGTGACAACGGCACCACCATTATAGGTCGCGGTAGGTCATTATTTTTTACCTGCATATTTTGCTCTTGACCTGCCTTATGAGTTATAGGCCTAACGTAGGCCTATGACCTGCCAAAAATTCCTTTAAACTCCTATTAAACTTCTTTGCACTTAATTACTTCGACCTGCTGTATTGCTCGGGTACATTGACCATAGCACGACCTAACTGCCTATATTCAATCAATCAAACAGTCGCAATTTATATAGCGCCCCTTCAAGGTACCTACTCAGAGGCGCTATTGTATCCTATAGATCCAAATTGGCGCCACCGCTAATTTTAGATCATCAATTTCAGGCTATCGCAGATAAAAAATATTAATTGTAATGGCCCTGTATGAATAGACCTTGGTGTGATTTCCATCACCGCTAATTAATTAATTAAGGTCATAATATAGGCCCTATATGCCTAAAGAGGGGCAACATGACGCGAGACAGACTCAAACAGAGAGTGGCGCCGGACACCTAAGGGCGTTTAGCCCAAGGATTTCGATGATGATGATGATGATATGCTTACAGTTCGTAGGTAGGCTACACAACAGAAACATGTTAAGAGCTACTATACGATCCCCGTTGTAGCCTAATCATTGGCTACTCTTCAGCGCCACTCGAAAGCCAAGCGCATGGCTCTAGCGTATTCACGTGCGCTACGTCATGTCAGAGAGGTGGAAAAAAGAGCAACTTGAAGGAATTTCAAATCTGGTTTAGAAAATCCAATCGAATCCGTAAAGAAAAATCATGGTTCATCGTTTTATCAATCAATCAATCAATCAATCAATCAATCAATCAATCAATCAATCAATCAATCAATCAATCAATCAATCAATCAATCAACCAATCAACAAGTCAGTCAGTCAATCAATCAATTAATCAATTGATCGATCAATCAACAAGTCAGTCAATCAATTAATCAACCAATATACTTTTATTGATCACCATAATACAAGCATGTCTTTCACACAAGAAAACTGTAGTAGGCCTATCATAATGGTAACTTAATACACGGTCTAGAATTACGCGACCGCTATAAATTCATCCGAGCAGGCTTACATGTATGGTTATCGGTTTAATTAATTGATGCAGTGCTGCAAGGCCAAGCAAGACTCGACACAAAATACACACGCTGCAGCCACTCAACACACACACACGCACACACGCACACACGCACACTCACACAGCGTCGTCAAGTCTAGTCTGCAGGGCTCAACGTTAGTAGCAGTTTCCTGCAATCTATATAACACCACCACGCAGCTACTTCTCTTGCTGCAGTTCTGCCTCCTTGAGCACGTTGCTAGTTGAGGGAGGAGTGGGCTTACGCCGACGTACATCAGTAGTAGTAGGAAACCACATACGACGTCATGATTTGAGTCTCTTGATGCGATATAAAATTCAGACATGTAGGCCTATAACAGTGAAGACGACCGCGTAATTTTCTGCGCACACATGCGGGTAAACGGAGCTGTCTTTTATACGCTTATGTCGTAGGTAGGCCTACTTCTGGCGTTTTCCCCCTAATCTCTTCGTCCAATATTTTCTCTGTCGCACGCTTCTCGAGGCGCGGTCGATATATGTTACCGGAGACTGCTCGGATCCTGATCGACGTTTTGCGCCGAGCAAACGACGATGCGTTGAATGCGTGTAGGAATGGATCGGTGGATTGCATGAAGTCGTTAATTTCTTCTGCGGTCTTTTTAGAGTCTTCGTCTCTGTAGGTTGCATGGCGAATGGAGTCCTGTGGTGAATGACTGTCAAAGCCTTCATAAGGTAAGAATGATTGGCGCGAACATGCAGACTATTATGAGCAATTTCACAGCTCCATGCTGTTAGGGTCTACTTTGCGATGAAATATGTCTGAAAATTCACTCATTCATTCATTAAAATTTTTTATAATGCTCCTTCAAGAAATCCACTCAGAGGCGCTCCCAGGCCAACTACGTAGTGCTTGTAGACAGCACCGTGCTTTCTCTGTTATTGGCCCCATGATACGGGATTGGCTCCCACTATCTATTCGCCAATTTTGCCCTATGCCTAGGATTTACTCGGATGCGTTTATCGCAGCCTTAAACCAGAACTTTTAAGCTGAGGTTGGGTCGGGAGCGCTCCTGAGTAGTAGGCTAACCTTGAAGGGCCTTATACAAACCTTTGTAATGAATGAGTGAATGAATGAGTAAATGAATGAATGAATGAAATGAATGAATGAATGAGTGAATGAATAAAATGAATGAATGAATGAATGAATAAATGAATGAATGAATGATTGAGTGAATGAATGAATGAATAAATAGAATGAATGAGTGAATGAATGAATAGAATGAGTGAATGAATGAATGAATGACAAATGAATGGAATGAATGAATGAATGAATAGATCTCAGCAACTTGCAAAAAGTGTTGGCATTATTTGGCATTATTTCTTTTTCGTGCGACCCTTTTTTTAGTCATCTTGAAATTCTGGAAATTTGCCCTTGCCCTACTCCATATTTTCTTCTCTGCACAACAATGTACAATGCACATACCCTTCCTTACATTTCGCTCTTACGGTCTTACCGTCTTGCGTGGTAAATCGGCTGCAGTTAGGCCTACCTTTTTCTAATGATTATCACTGCACAACATTGCTTTTACAACTACATGCAACTGCACATTTTGGGTAGAATTACACGTCAAAAACCCTGTCACAGAATAGATAACTGTGACGGACTTCGTTTGCGAAGATAATCCATAATGGTTTTACAAGTAGCCTGTCGTAAACAAATTAACATAGATACGCAGAACAAAGACTTTGTCAAAACAAGCATTAGGCCTACTAATGGCTGTTTTCATTAACCACACTACATTTGTAAAAGACTATCTTTAGAGGCGCTATTTTAATTCAGCCTACAGGCTGAGGCACTCACTAGTGGTAGGCCTACAAACACGAAAATGGCGCTGGTGAAAAACTAGGACAGCCGAGCGTTTGCAATAATTGACAAGTCACATCACTGAATTTTGTAGAGACCATGTGTATTGTGCAGTGTGTAGGCCTACGTGCCAGTGGTCAATTCGGTTTAAGTTAATTTACGTAATTATAGAAGGCGTTTCGAGCATTAACCACCCCAGTTGGAAGGATCAAACGTAAGCTACAATCAGTAGACCGACTTGACGAAGACGGAACTTACAAATAAAGCCTATTCCTATGACGCGGAAAAATGACAATCATGGAGCAATATTCGACACGTATAGAATCGATACGGAAAAGACTCGAGAATAATAAGAGAAAATTAAATTCTGTCATCGACACCGTACAAAACAACAAGCTCGCATGTCGCATAAAACGATTTGCGCTACATAAATAAACAAGTCACATGATAACACACGTCAACACACAACAGAACGAAGGATATTCCGCCATGCACCAAAGAAACTAAAACAAAAACAGTTGCAGCGATAGGGCCACTGCAAGGTGAAATTGCCAAGGTATGCTGCGGGGCAAATGTCCTGGTAAAAAGCCGGAGACTTTATTTCGAAACAAACTCTCCACGGGCGGATCTGCTGAAGAATAAATTCGCCGCCCGGAGAGCATATTCTGAAATAAAGTCTCCGGGGAGAGAATATTTCCTCCGTCGACGAAATAAAGTCCCCCCCCCGTTCAGTGTGAAATCGGCTATAACCGCATAAAATTTATAGATGCGCATATTAATTAAACCGTAAGTTTACGCTACTGAATTATTTTACAAGAAAACATTATGTACTTTCCCATCAGAAATTTTTTCCAATACAGAGTTTCAGCCAGGGAGACTGTTTCGGAATGGGGGGGGGGGGACTGTGTGTGTATCGTGGGTAGACTTTATATCGTGACGCGGTGTCACGAAATAGAGTATACCCCGTGTTAATTGTATCCCCCAAATTAAAAAAATTCGAAAAATTCGCTTCCGCGTGTATTTTTTCTGCAAATTAATTTTCATCTGCCTTGTTTTGAATAATGACACTAACAGGTATGTTTATTCCTACTAGATAATTTGTTTTGCCCTGTTTTTAGAGCACTTAAAACACTTAAGAACACTCAGAGTCACTAAATAAATTCGAGTTGCCTTTATCTGAGCATTGCCTAGGACACTTAAAACAATTAGTCACTTTAAATTTTGATTACAGCATAATTTTTTTATTATGCGCATTTTTCCAAAAACGGGATAGAATGGTTTAACCCCCCGGATAGTATAGACCGGCTCATTCCATCCGGGGGATAGATTAATTCATCCCCCGGATAGCTTTCAGGGGGATACTCCGTTTGGTGTCACCGGCATAGTAACTTAAGAACACAATAGGTCTATAATGCAAAGCAATCAACAGCTCATGCAACAACGAAAGCGGATTTCACTAACACATGGATCTTTCAGAACGGAAAGAATCGAGACTAACATAATTTATACTGCCGTTGTCATGAAACGGAGTATCCCCCCTGATAGCTATCCGGGGGGATGAATTAATCTATCCCCCCGGATGGAATTAACCGGTCTATACTATCCGGTGGGATAAACCATTCTATCCCCTTTTTTGAAAAATGCGCATAATAAATATATTTATGCTGTAATCAAAATTTAAAGTGACTGTAATTGTTTTAAGTGTCCTAGGCAATGCTCAGGTAAAGGCAACTCGAATTTATTTAGTGACTCTGAGTGTTATTAAGTGTTTTAAATGTTTTAAGTGCTCTAAAACAGCGCAAAACAAATTATATAGTCGGAATAAACATACCTGTTAGTGTCATTGTTCAAAACAAAGCAGATGAAAATTAATTTGCAAACAAAACTACACGTGGAAGCGGTTTTTTCGACTTTTTTAATTTTGGGGGGATACAATTAGTAGTAGGATTAAGACTATTCTGGAACATTTGACCATAACCATGGTTCAACTTTTCCAAATCACCCATAACCATGGTTCAAAAATGTGTCGACCCATAACCATGGTTCAAAAATGTGTCGACCCATAACCATGGTTCAAAAATGTGTCGACCCATAACCATGGTTCAAAAATGTGTCGACCCATAACCATGGTTCACAAATACAACCATCCATAACCATGGTTCAAAAATCAGCCTACCCATAACCATGGTTCAACTTTTTCCAACACATAAATTTTTTTTTCCTACTTTATAAAATAACAAAAAAATATATTTTCTTGATCCGTCATGCATGAAACCCAAACCATGGTTAAACTTCTACCAACCAACCCAGCCCACGGTTAAACTTTTACCAACCACCCCAGCACGCGTCTATGACTCATCATGCGGGGAATTTCCAGTAGTTTCGATGATGAGTCATAAGGTGGGTGGGAATTACCTATCATCACATGACCACTAAGTCTTCATTATCTACCCACGAATTAAAAGACTCTGGGTATCCAAGCCACTTCACGAGCGATTTCTTCCCGCGTTTCCTGATAATCTTTTCTATTCTAAATATTTCTTGAGTCGTTTTCTGTAGCTCCTGTTCATAAAAACTACCTTGTATTTCCTCACCATTTGAATCAGTAATCTTATAAGTTGGCGGAACCGTGTATTGAATCTGGGATACTGTAAATACCTCCTCAGTCCATCTAGCTGTGTATCCCTTCTCAAAAATATTCTTCTTCTTAGTTATTCTGACTTTATCACCAATTGAAAACTTTGGTACAATAGGCTCTGAAATCTCTTTACCGTTTAAATTCATAAATACGGCCCTTTCATTCACTTTCATACTAGCCTTAACGGGTGTCATTTTACTGGAAGAATGCCTTGTATTATTATAATTGATAACCATTTCATCTAATATATCGATGTATCTTCTCGTTGAATTAGCGGTAAAGTACTTGAACATTTTATCTTTCATCGTTCGGTTCCATCTCTCAACGACGCAAGATTTTTCTTCATTCTCAGTAGAGTACAACTCAACCAAATTCTTTACATCCTTGTTATAAAATTCTTTCCCTTTATCAACCCATAATTTAACAGGCTTCCTCCCACCCTTGAGTATCTTCACGAAACCGCTCGCTGTAGATTTCCCACTCTTATCATTCAATGGTACAATCCAACCGTACTTGGAAAACACATCTATAACGGTTAACAGGTATTTCACACCATCGTTATCTTTAGCGAAGGCCTGCATATCGACTAAATCAGCGGCCCATATCTCATCTATCCCACTAACATACACCTTTCTTTTTCGAAAATGTTTAACCGCGGGTCTATGCAATTCATTCGCCAGTTCATCAGTCCACTTTAGCGTTTTTTCTTTCTCCCCACAACTTTGCCGTTTTTTGAAGGTAAACCTAACCCGAGACTAGCTTTAGTAGATAATATAGGTTTCACTATAGCCCTCTCTATACGTTCCCGCAAGCTAGGATTAGGAATGTTGTTCAAATCATTAATCATCGCTCTATCAGCAACATTCCTAGAAGCTGTATCGGTGTGTTGATCGTAAGCCAAATCGTGGTGATAAGCGGCGTTATCTACCCTATCCACAGGTTTACTCCACTCTTTGAAAGTCCCGTCAGGATTCAGCCTCAAATCTAGCCTAGTACCGGGACCGAGAAACTGATGGCCGGGTAAATGCATCTCACCGGGGAACTTAGCCCAAGGTAGCTTAATGTTACTAGTAGCTGCATTCAACGAACTAACCAGATCTCCTCCTTTAGTGGTGGAAGCTTTTACGAATTGAGTTTTAGTTTTCCCACATACAACGCAAACGCCTCGAAGCATAGATCTTCCGTTATTAGCGACGGCGTTCTGCACATCTCTCGTTTCAGTCTGTTTTTTACACTTTACGCAATACATCTCGCTTTTTTAATACATAAATAAAATGGAAATCAAAGATTTGAGTTGGGGATCCGCGCTATCGAAAAGATTTAATAATCCTTTGCTACCTAAAAGTATACGGGGGCTGATAATCGGAAAGTCAGGCTGTGGCAAAACGACGCTTCTTCTGAATCTATTACTAAGGCCGGACTGGTTAGACTATAATAACCTCCAGGTATTCGGTACCTCTCTGTTTCAACCTGAATATCGTATTATTAAAAAGGCATTCGAAGAAAAATTGCCAAAAGAATACATCGTTTGGTTATTCGAGAAACGAGAGGAAATCGTAGGACTAAATGCGTCGCCAGCCCACGTTATGGAAGAAGTGGCTAAACAATCAAAAGCCAAATCCGATATAATTGCCAAGTTCTTTGAAAAAGCCGAAGACGTACCAGACCCGAGAGACTTGAGTAGCGTAAAGAAGAATCTGATGATTTTTGATGATTTACAATTGGAAAAACAAAACAAGTGTGAAATGTATTATATTCGGGGAAGGCATAGTAATGTGGACTGTTTTTACCTCGCACAGAATTATTTCAAACTGCCTCGGCAAACGATCAGAGAGAATGCAAACTTTATTTGCCTGTTTAAGCAGGACTTGAAAAATATCAATCATATCTATAACGATCATGTAAGTACAGACATGTCGAAAGATGAGTTTAGAAAACTATGCAAAACGGTGTGGGAGCAACCTCACGGATTCGTTGTTATAGACCTCAGTAGCGAAAAGTACAATGGTAAATACCGCTGCGGGTTCGACACATTTTATGTAATCGAGGATCCGCTGTTGTAAAATTATTGCGTATTAATAAATGGAATCATCGCTTCTCAAACAGATAGCTGATAATACGGAAAAGATAGCTCGTAACACGGAACCAAAAACGTCATTTTACATTGTGGCAAGCGGAACGAATACACGAATCAGATCAAAGTTTAATCCACCTATTGAACTAGACAAAAATAGAAAATACGAAATGGCCTTCGTAGAACTCGCAACATACTATTCTTTTCCAAATATCGACGCTACAAACAACAACTTTAGGTATTCACCGAATGGTGTGAGCCCTTGGTTTAACATAGAACTACCGGAGGGATGCTATGAAATAACAGATATCAACAACCACATACAGAAAATCATGAAGGAGAATGGACATTACGACAGGGTAAATTCAGAGTACTGTGTCTCAATAGAACCAAACACCAATACGCTGAATGCTGTGTTAAATATAGCAGGGGACTACGCGGTTGATTTTACACCTAAGAATTCGATTGGAAAGGTTCTAGGTTTTGTAACATTTATCTATCATGAAGGATATAACGAATCGAAGGACACAGTAAAAATAATGAGTGTCAACAGTTTACTAATTCTAAGCGACATTATCGGATCTTCGTACCTTAACGGAAAGGCGATAAACATGATACATTCTTTTTACCCGAACGTAGCCCCGGGGTACAAAATTGTTGAAGTGTCGCATAATTTAATCTATATTCCCATTACGCTATCTTCCATTTCTACGGTGACAACGGAGCTCACAGACCAAAATGGGAAACTGATAAATCTTAGAGGAGAAGAATTGACGATTCGTTTTCACATCAGACAAGTTTGAAAGTTTTTTTGTAAACTAAAATGAATCGTTACACGAGCGTAAAAGTTAATATTTCGGAAGCGCAAGCAGACAAAATTAAAAAATCTCATCAAGCAGGGACCGGCGCGAGTATCAAACTAACGCACGGTGATATGGTCGGGAACCATGTTTTGTTTCTCACACAATCGCAAATAAATAAAATGACAAAGGCGTATCAAAAAGGAACAGGCGTTGTCATAAAAATGAGTAAAACGCAATTGGAGAACAATAGAAAAGTCGAAGGAGGATTCATAGGCGCCATTCTTCCGTTTCTAGCAACGATAGCGAAAACCCTTATACCTAGTTTAGCGATGGGGGCTATGAGTGGCTTAGGTTCTGCAGCCACGTCAAAGATTGTGGATAAAATCAGTGGATCAGGTGTAATGTACGTGGCGAAAGACGATATGGGGTGTAAGATAAGATCAGCTGGGTCTGGTTTGTACATGTCTCCATGGCCAAAAGGCAGCGCGATAACGGCAGACGGGTTGTATATGAAAACAGGGTCGGGATATGTGCATGGTGAAGGACTTTTGCTGGGTCCTAATTCTCCGTTTCAAAAGATTCCATTTCTCGGTATGTTATTATAAACTTTTCTTTATAAAATGTCGAGACCATTACACAAATTTGGAACTAAACCAACTAGGCAGGTCGAGGTTAGAATGCAACCCGTTTCAGTCCATTGGAAGGTGTTGAGCTACGTTACTCACCAACCAATTAGGCTACTAGGAGGTGTAAGGTGGGAGATTTTTGCGCAAAATGTTATAACGATACAACCAAAAGCAGCAAATACGCTAACTCTTGGACTCGGTGTAGAAATGTCTGCGGGACTTTGTCTCATTTCCCTCAAACAGAGTATCAAAGAACTAAGATGCAGTCTACAAAACGAAGTGGTTTCGGATGATGTGGTTGATGATATCATAGTCACTATTCAAAACAACTCCGATTCAGTGGTAACTATCAACGCGGGAGATTCGCTATGTCATGTAAATTATCTAATCTAAAAAATATATCGCGTAAATAAAACGAATGGAATACGAAGGCATCAAAATAGAACATTCACTCTATCCGAAGCTACCGTCAGCACCGGAAGGAGAAATACATATCGTCACAGGGTCTGCGCAAACGTATCGGCTTCAAAAGATTGGTGAAATTAAGAAGGAAATCGAGCAAGTACGTGACAAAAGAGCGGCTTTGAGTAAAAAGTATCACAGAAGTGTAAGCGTAATCAGCACAGTAGGCAGCACCCTCGTAGCGGCTGGGACGGGACTCGGAATTTCAGGAATTGCAGTATTATCTACTATAGTCGCGGCACCCATTGTCGTTGTTATGGAAGGAGTGGGAATAGGTATGGGGTTGCTAGGTTTAATCGGTGTCTATATCAGTAAGAAGCTTGCGTTGAAGGCTGAGAAGCATGAAAAGATCAAAACGCTAGCCGATGCGAAACTCAACACGATCAGCGACCATATTTCAAAAGCTCTCATGGATGATAACATTTCAAACGAGGAATATTCGTTGATTCTGAGCGAGATTGAAAAATTCAACGGCATGAAAGAAGAAATTAGGAGTAATATTAAAGTTGCGATAGACGCGATGGACGAGGTGACGAAACAATCACTCATCGATCGTGGAAGAGAAGAAGTCAGGCAGCGCTTGCAATCCATGTTTGAGAAAAATAACGAATCTATCAAAAAAACGACTAACGCGAACAAACATGAAATCATGTAGACGTATGTCGTTACGTCTGGAAATACGTCTAACTTATGTTTTTTCACACGTCCAAAAACACGTCTGAAAATTTTTTTTTTCTTTTACTTAAAATGTCGTTTCAAAAAATAACCGACTCCGTGGAAATAAAGAAGAATATTCGTGAATACTTTTTAGAGAGATTAGGCTCGGGGCCACAAAGTTTAATCAACGACTATATCAGTGATAAGCTTAATTCGGAGACGGAGGAGAACAGAAAGATCAAAAAGCTAACTGACGCGACAATCAACGCGATCTTCGACCATATTTCAAAAACTCTCATGAACGATAACATTTCAGATGAGAAATATTCGTTGACGGAGAGCGAGATAGAAGACATTAGGTTTGATATTAAATCCGAGATGGAAAGGGCAGAAAGAGACATGCGATGTACGAGATGGTTTTGGAAACAAAGCTATCAAACAGACATACGTGAAAACATGTAGACGTATGTCGTTACGTCTGGAAATACGTCTAACTTATGTTTTGAAACATGTCGAAAAACACGTCTGAAAACATTATATTTTTCTTTTACTTAAAATGTCGTTTCTAAAAATAACCGACCCCGCGAAAAGAGAGTTTATCGTTGCGGAATTTCTGAAAACAAAGAAGAGTATTAATCAAAACTTTTTATCGGATATATTTAGTGATTCGGGGCTGCAAAATATAATCGACAGCTATATCGGTAAAAGGCTCATGACGAAAGCTGAGATGCTTGAAACGATGAAATCGCTAGCCGTCATGAAATTCGACACGAACAACGGTTATATTTTAGACGCTCGCATAGATGATATCATTTCAAGTGAGAGTGAGACGATGCTGAGCGAGATTGAAGAATTCAATAACAAGAAAGTCGCGATGGACGAGTGAGAAGAAGTCAGGCAGAAAAACAACTAACATACGTGAAATCATGTTGACCTATGTCGCTATGTCTGTGAGTACGTCTAACTTATGTTTTAAAACATGTCCAAAAACATGTCTGAAAACATTATATTTTTAATTTTAAAATGTCGTTTATAAAAATCAGCGATCCCGAGAAAAGAGATTTTATCGTCGAAGAGTTTCTGAAAACCAAGAAGAATATTCAACATTAGATCGGAGAGATTGGGTGAATCAGGACTACAGCAAGAATTAACCAAGTTGTACAAACCTATCGTCGATTCCCAATCTGCAATTTCTAAAGAGCAAAATGCCTTATTGTCCGCTATCAAAGAAAACTCGGTAGCTACTTCAAACGCGCTACAGACGATACAAAAGCGAGTTCAATTTCCTCAGTATCCTTCGATTGAAGCGTATAGCGATGACCCGGTAGAGGATATCAGAACTTTAGAATTAGGGGATGTTGCAACCGAGTACCTTCATCAATACGCCTCCGATAAAAAAACCGCAGACACAACGTTCGGAATAAAATCCAAAAATAAGCAATTCTACATCGGCGACTCTCAGGTTTCGATTCAAGGAAACGATGTGACGGTTGGAAATAAGACGTATAGCGGAACACCGGGACTTTGGGAGTTGTTGACGATGAAACAACCTAACAAAACGATATACGATGATAATGATCTAGCCGATTACGAAGAGATTTTACACGCGACGAATGCTATGAGACAGGAAAAAAATCCTAACAAACCCAAAACATCTGCGGGCGCTAAATACAAAGAAATTATCAAACCGATATGGGAAAAGAAGGCTCTTGGTACCGTAGGCAAAGGTGTCGGCGTAATCGTTATACCCGAAGATCCGAATGTATTGGTGAAACAGCTAGAGCTCAGATTTCATAGCTACAAGGCAGGCAACACCGGAGTAAGGAACGAGATCGTGGCGATATGCGACGAGTTACTACGGCAAGAGGTGGTGACTAGGGATGCTTATAAAAATTTAATGTCGACTTTATAAAATGCTGGTTATTACGAAAAGGAGATACAAGAAACAATACGTTATCGGTGGATCCGGAATATTCGATACTATTTCAGGATTTTTCAAAAGAGTAGTTTCATCGAGCGCCGCCAAACAGCTAGCATCTAGAGCCTTCAGTGCGAGTAAAGACGTGGCTAAAGAAATTGGGAAAAAGGCTATCGATGTCGGGAAAACAGCCGCAACCGACGCTGGTAAAAGATTAGTAGAGAAAGCTGCGGCTAAACTGTTTACTGCTCCAAAAACTCCACTTACGCAAAAAAATATAGACACTTTAGCTCGACTAAGTAGCATGGGGACGAATGTGGCAGACACTAACATCAATAATCTCATGTTGGGGAATGGTTTGAAAAATGTCCCGTCGATCCAAGATTTAGTACGCAAGCGAAACGGCGCGGGAATGAAGGTCGCGTAAAAAATATTATATCGCGTAATAAAAATGCAATCTGATATTCTAAATTTTACCGAACAAGCTCCGATCGACGTAAGCATCGAGCGCTACGAATGTCACGAGTATGAGCCGATATCGGGATCGAGTCTAAACACCGCCGGAGATATTCGAATAAACATCGAACAGGAAGATCTATTCAGTCACCCTGCAGAATCTTACCTATTGTTCGAGGGCAGATTGACGAAGGCGGACAACGCCAGCACCGCGTACGCTAATGCCGATGAGGTGGCCCTTACGAATAATGGGCTCATGTATCTTTTCCACCGAATTGCATACAAGCTAGGGAACCAAGAAATTGAATCGTTAAATAACCCGGGACAGGCAACGACGATGCTAGGATTACTCAAATACCCGAATGATTTTCAACTAGCTCAAGGTTTGAATCAGTTGTGGTACAAGGACAGCGGAGCGACAGCCGTTAGCGGGGATAATCTAGGTTTCGCTATTAGACATTCGTATCTTATTCAAAGACCAAATGCTAAAGGTACTTTTAGCTTCATCGTTCCATTGAAACATATTTTCGGATTTTGTGATGATTATGACAAGGTTATTTATGGTATGCGGCAAGAATTAACTCTAGTTCGTAGAGCCGACGACGACGCAATTTTTAGACTCGCCGCCGCAGGTGCTGGGAAAGTTAGGCTAGACAAAATCTCGTGGTTTATGCCCCACGTTTCACCCGCGGATATGCCTAAATTGGAGTTGTACAAAACAATTGAGTCGAAGGCATCGTTACCAGCCGCGTTCAGAGCTCGTGTATGCGATATGTTTTCCGTCGCGCAGACGACTAATTTTTTATGGCAACTTAGCGTCAAATCATCGCCCGAGCAGCCTAGATGGATTATCGTAGGATTTCAAACGAATCGAGACGGCAATCAAGAACGTAACCCAGCGATATTCGATCATTGCAACCTCCAAAATATGTACATCATGATGAACCAGGATAGATACCCAGCTGTCGATTATAACCTATCATTCCCGAATCAAAAATTCTCGCGAGCGTATCGAGAAGCGGCCACGTTTAGTGAGAAATATTATGGGACGGACCAACTGGTATCGCAAAGCAATATCACACCCTCAGACTTCAAGGATTTGTTCCCTATTATGGTGTTTGACGTGAGCAAGCAACCCGAGCGAGTAAAGTCGGGGACAGTCGATATTAAAATCAAAGGTACTTTTACTGCGGTGCCGCCGGCTGGAACGGAAGTTTTCGCACTGGTGATTTCTGACAAGTTACTAAGGTTCCAGTCGAATGGTCAGAAATTGAGCGTTGTGATAGGATAAAAAAAATATCTTGTACTATAAAATGAAACTGACAGAATTGAAAACGCTGGTGAAAGAGCACGGTATCAAAAGATGGACTCATCTCAACAAGCCTGAACTCATCGATCTATTGTTCGAGAAGGGTGTACTCTCGCGTGATATCGCCGAAAAAGAGAAACAGCGGCGAAAACCGAAGGTGCCAAGCACGGATGAAAAATATGACAGATTGAAAAAAATCAGAAACCAACCGAGACGAGTAGATATATTAGACCGAGAAACGGGTGAAGTAAGCTCGTATTCATCGCTTTACAAAGCAGGTAAAGCACACGGGGAAAGCGCGCGGACAATCTTATTTTTCAATGGTCGAGTATGGAGAAACAGATACGAAATTAAAGTTCATGAGAAAGAGGAGGATTTGGTAGAAATTTAAATTCAAAACTAAATGTGGTTTCGAATTTAGGGTCGTAAGTATGCGGCTGAAAAGTCATGACCATCAATGTTTGAGTCAACGTCTGACCCAACAGCTATCTCGAGGTAGTCGGTATTTGTTAATCGAACTAGGCAAGTACCCGATGCATTATTATTCGCTGCGGCTGTACCTCCACCACCAAAGTCACCTCCGCCACCGGGCATCTTCATGTAGTACACCCCATTTTTCATCAAAGAAACAGTACCGCTAGTTCTTTCACTATTAGCGTGAAATTCCACAAACACCGTAACTATATAACATCCGGCTTTCTTAGGAAAGAAACGTTTCGAATTGATGAAACAATTATCCTGATCAAATCTTTCTCTTGAAAAATTTACAATCGTCGCAGTGCCAGCGGGGATAGCCTGAACAGCGTGGGAGTAGGCACTAAACGCCGGGCCAAAGAATCGGTTGGTCGAAGCAATTTGTTCGTCGACATATTTTTTATTAGTCAAATGATTATCGTTGGATGGAGTGCCATTGTGATTCGTTATCAAATCATAGGCTTGTCCGTAACTTAGAGCCTCATCCATTCCTGTATACGGATTATTCGTTATAGGAAGGCCCTTAATGCAGTTGCCATTCATATTTAGATCTCCAGTAGCCGGGTTTGCTCCATCTACCCTTAGAAAAGTATTGTTGACTTGGGATAATGTGATACCCCCTGCTATTACTCGTGGCGCTGATCCACCATCCATTCGTCCAAAAATATCAACAGGCATTTTATAATGAGATTATTTTTTTCAGTCGCTATGGTCGTAAAAATGCGAGGGAAAAGTCCTTAGCTACTATACCTACAGCGGCGGTTGAATAAACACCTATCTCGAGGTAATCGTTTTCGGTTAGATAAATTATAGTACAACCTGTTGCATTGATAGCATCGGCACTTGACACACCCTCTCCACCCGCAATTTGCATATGCACCCCTCCATTTTTATACAGGTAAACGTAACCCGAAGTAGCAGCACCGAATAAAGTAACAGCACCTAATAAACGAAATTCTATGTGCGTCGAAACGAGATAGCAGCCGGCTTTATCAGGAGAGATCTTATTCCATCCTACGCGATGGTAGATATCTCTTTCGAATCTTGCTATATCGAAAGAAACTTTTGTGTATGTATTAGCGCTTATGGTTTGTGTAGCTGAAGTGTACATGCTAATCGCGGGTCCGATTGCTTTCGTGTCGACATATTTTTCGGCCGTTGCATCGACGTATTTCTTATTAGTCAAATGATTGTCGTTCGACGGTACATTATCGTGATTCGTTATTAAATCTATAGCTTGCCCCCGACTTAGAGCCTCATCCATTACTGCATCTGGAGTATTCGTTGTGGGTAGACCTTTTATCACGCGGCCATTCATATCTAGATCTCCAGTAACAGGGTTTGCTCCATCTACCCTTAGAAAAGTATTGTTTGCTTGGGATAATGTGACACCCCCTGCTATTACTCGCTGCGGTGATTCGCTAACCATTTGTCCAAATATGTTTACAGGCATTTTATTAGTATAAATTATTTATAACTTCCTGAAATTTACAACCGTCTGACACAGTCTTTTTTAGGACGTATAGGCATAGATGACCGCAAAAGACTTCGCCATCGGGTTGTATACGCTCGCTGTTGTAGTAGACGGGGCTGCGTAAATACTTTAGCAGTTCGGTAGGAGGAGGTAGGCCGTAGCTGTCGAAATATATTTTATCCTTGCCATTCTTTAAAAAACAGCACCAATGGGTCCCTCTTCCTTGCGAGTCGTCCAAATTTAGTATCCCGCACTCATTTCGGTTAGGTTTCTTCGGTAGTTCGTCTCGTAAGAAGACGCCACGGAAGTTTGGGATATTTAGTTTCTTCGCAGCATCGATCAACTGTATGTTGGAAAGTGGGATATTTGGAAGTACCACGCCTTCGATATTTATGTTTTTGTTTGTCTCAAAGCTCATTTTTTTTATATTTCGCTTAAATATTTTATAAAGTCAAACGCTTTTTCCCTCTGTGAGATTTTGTTCGCTTTTTGTATATTTTTTTCCAATAGCACCGGGTGTATATTCAGCCAATTCACAGCTTTATCAAGTTCTTTTTCATCGAATGATGATATTGGTAAAACAAAATCGAGATGCCATACCGAGCCGAAATTGTCCATGCTCATACCCTCTTCGAGTTGGAACTCGATCCATTTCGTAAATGTTTTAAGACCGATACCGATTTTACTTTTGAGGCATTCTGGGATTTCCATTTCACATTGGGATTTCTTATCTTTAAGTCTAGTTGTATATTCCATTTTTTGAGCTTCTACGCGGGCGAGATAATATTTATGCCTACAATCTTTGCATTCGTTAGCATATCCATCTTTCTGAAATCGATTTTTAACGTATTCCGATATGTTCTTCTCTATTTTGCACCGGGTGCATACTTTTCTATCCTTTGTTTCTCTGTTCTCTAGCATTGCATATTTATATGCACGTTCCTTTGCTTTGGTATTATGACACGTTTTGCAGCTCGGATAACTTCCGTTCTTTTGTCTTTTATCTTTATGAAATTCGTTCAAACTTTTTTCAATCTTACAGCAGCAGCAAATTTTTTTGTTTTTTGTTTCCCTCACTTCAAGCTCCGAGTATTTTTGTGTACGTTCCTTCGTTTTGATAATGACACACTTTTTACAAGAAGCAAAATAGCCGCTCTTATTACGTTCGTTTTTGTAAAATTCAGTTAAGCTTTTTTCCATTTTGCAATTGGCACATACAATTGAGTCTGTCATTTTATATTAGGATATTTTTTTTCTTTATTTAGTTTAGTTTTCAATCGGCCGCTATTCTAAATGTTTTAGAAAATAATACGCTTTCACTTCCTGCATAACATATAACCAGGGATCTATTTTTTTCGATTTTTGGTTATTTTTATGTGGGAGCAAAGGACGTAAATTCACCCAATTCATTGCTTTATGAAGCTCTTCTTCGTCTAGTAAGTTGAACGACGATATAGGTAGCACATGGTCAAGGTGCCAAAACGAACCGTAATTTTGCATAGTCATCCCGTCTTCCAATTGATATTGAACCCACTTAGAAAAAATTTCAAAGTCAATACCTATAAGTTGCATAGTAGTTTGCGACTTCGATTTGCCTTTTAATGCGGCGCTTAGCCTACTCCGCATATTTTTTAGTAGTTTATACCCTGGGTCATATTGCTTTCGGGCTTTAGAATACACCCTTTGATATTTATTTTTGCAATCTTTACATTCCGCACCAAACCCGTCCTTACAACAGATATTTTTTACAAACTCTGAGATGATCTTTTCGTTCTTGCATCGACTACAAACTTTTTTATCTTTTGTTTCCCGAGTCTCCAGTTTTGAGTATTTTCGACTAACTTCCTTCTGTTTCATATTTTTGCATATTTTGCAGCTAGCACCATACCCGTTCTTGCCAAGTTTGTTCTTATGAAATTCGTTTAAGCTTTTTCTTATTTCATATTTGGAACACACTTTAGAGAGTTCTTCCATTTTATGTTAATATATTTATTCTTTAGCCTGAATAGTTTTCAATAAATAGTGGCCGTAAGCCAACGTGCTTATACCATCGTTCATTATCGCTCTTTTATCATCTTCAGCGGACAGTGCAACTTTGTTTACTTCTTCGGTGTAAATTTCGTGAAGATGGGATCGAATCACGTTCATTTTTCTCGACTGTTCTTTCCTTGTAAACAGGCAGTTTTTGTAGTCTTCATGAGTGATAGATTTCTTAACAACATTCTTCTTTACACCTTTGCATTTCTTATGGTCTACACCCGCCATTTTGTAAGAGTACAACTTGGATCTCAAACCCACAAACTCTTCAATCTGTTTACCCGCGGCCTCGTCCTTAAACATACCGATGACCTTTTTATTTACCCCTGCTTCGATGCCGGACGGATGATCTTTCGCGTAGTCGCTCGTGTCGAACATGCTTCTAATATCGGGTGCTATATCAGCGAAAAAATCGCAGGTCTTTATTTCATAGGCTAACGAGTCTGTATCGGTGAATAACAGTTTAGCCCTATCCCCATACTTGGTCTTGATGTAATTGTAGTGAAAAGAATACATGAGCGTTTTACTCAAGTCTAGGATGCACATTCCTAGATATATCGGCTTGTTATAGAGCAACGAAGTCTTTTTCATGTGAATGGCAATTAGGTTCTCGTCAAAAATAGTCCGACTGCCGTAACTCGTTTTAGCCGCTAGTTTTATGGCTTGCTTCTCGCTTGAGACCAGCTTAATATCTACGCGGGACTCTATATTTTCGCAAGTCTTACCAAACACGCTATTGTTCATAAGTTTGAAAAAGTCTTTCTCGAAATCGTTTGTGGCTTTAGTCCTCAGGTTAGTATTTAGGTCGATATATTTTTTCAACCAGGTGCTTTCTTCAAATTTAATTCCTCGATGAATTTTGGTAATCTTCAAACCTAGGCTTTCATACTGCTTCAAATTTTCATAATGGGTTATGTACTTTACTTTGTCATTCAGGTTTGGGATGAGTTTAGGAACCGTTGAAGATTCAGGCGTGATATTCTCAGGGGCAAGAGGGTAGTCGTTGTGAAGATCGTGTAAATCTTTAGGATATTCCAAGTCCACCTCCAATATACTCGGTAACGATCTCCATGCGTTTAGCTCATCATCAGTCATCCACTTGAACCCGTGAGTTGGTAGTTTCTTACACATTGCCCATCCGTATAAATTGTTAGCGTCCAAATAGGTTATAAACGATGAAGGTTTGCTATCATCAAACGTGGACATGTACTTGTTATTTGCCTGCCCATAACGATGCGAAATTGTGCTAACACCACCTCTTATCCCATGCTTGACCATTAGTATCATATCGTAATCGCTCAATAATTCTAACTTTACTCCAGTCAACTTTAATGAAGCATCCCATGCTAGACCGGGTGAAGTGTAATACCAGGCGGGATCTAGGTTGTAGTTCTTCATACAAACGTCTCTAAAGTTTTCGAATACATCAGCGAGTAGGAGAACATCGCTCACGTTATATAAATCGTGATATTCTCTGAATGTTTTGAAACCGAATTCTTTCCATACTACCTGTGCGTGGTTGTAGTCTTCGTCACTGATGCCTGAGTCGTTTAGTTTTGAATAGAATGCTGACTTTGGTGGTAGTTCTGTTTCATTCAATTGATCAATGGAGCGAACGTGGTCGTAAGGGTACACCCCTTTTCTCAGCAAGAGATCGAGCTGATTGCCGGAATAGTACTTGCTTATATTTTTACACTGGTCTTTACTTAGGTTCTTCGATAACGCGTCGAGACCCGCTGGCATGAATCTAAAACTATCAATGAACCGTAATTCACGCTTGACCTCTTTCTCTTTCCCTTCTTTGTTAATAAACTTATCGACTACGATCTCTCGGCTAAATGAGGTATAGGGCCTACTTTTCTTCATTGCAGGGGATGCATTTAATCTGTTCATTATCACCACCTCGTAATTTCTTCACGAATAGATGGCTATCGTAGCCGGTTAGATTATGGAATACTACTGGGAAAAACTTGGGGACTTTATACCTTAGATTACAAATCTTATGAGCTGCGCCTCTGAATTCCCCAGTAAGATGACAATGATCTCTTACTCGCATGTCATTATCATCATCACCATCAGAGAACTCACCCCCGCAGATATGGCAAACAGTAGCCGAGTCGAATAGCTCCTTGTCGTCCTTTCCAAATATCATTTTCTTTGGGAATTTAAATCGATTATAAATATCTTTTATATCCACTATAAGACTGTTAATAAATATCTGCGCTACATCATCGTCTTCGCTCTTCGCTGTAAACGTTACAGGAGCTTGCAAATATAGGTCATCATCGAAACATTTTATGTGGTAACAAAACGAGCTAGGGGTATGTTTCTGGTATTTATTGGTGTAAGACGTGCTGGGATCGGGTTGGCATGTATCGATCGGTTTAATGAAGGATTCGAAATCCGCATAGATAATAAAAGGTACTCTCATTTTTCGAAAATAATTTTTAAAACTCAACATAGTTCCTGGGCTTGGGAGTTCTATTCGTTGGGCGTCATGTTGCGAACAGTACTCGATGTGTTTTTTAAGCGAGTCTTTCGTTCTGTAACCGATTAAACATCTTCTACAATAGTGCATAGAATTTACAGATTTTTCTGTTCGTGCCGTCATCAATCTATTAAAGTTCTTGATCCAACAGTAATGCTTCTTTTCATCGTCGGAAATAAGCAGTAGATCTACGCAGGTATCGCTTTCATACTTCGAAATATATATTGGGTATACGCTCTTTTCAAAGCCGAATACGCTAACGCTAATGTTATTACAACGCTCAAACTTATTTACAATATTAGCATCAGCAGCAACTGGGAACACGATACCACCCCAATCGAGTTTCTTAGATTGTTCTATCAGGTCTTTAGTGATTCTATGCGGGTTATCTTCAGTTGGATTCAACGCCCTTGTAATACACCATTTGAAACATTCTTCGTCTTCGTTTTTCATGTTTACAATAGCCTTTTTATTCGCTAAATACTCGGGAAGCTGAATATATGAACTACCTTTCAATGGCTTGTATACCACTGTATCGATATCCAAGTGCAAAACAGCCTTGAATCGCCAATTGCTGCCCCGCATCTGATAACTAGCCATGCTCTCCTTAATTTTATCCACTGCGTTGGTATATATTTCCTTCACATCGGTTGCTTCTAAAATAATATCAGTCTTTGATTTGAAATTAGGCTCAGCCGTTGTTATTTCACCGGATTTTATGTCTACTTTCTCCATTACACACATGAGATTGAGTTGAACTTTTACCCCTCGATTTTTCGCTAACAGCCTAACTACCTGCGATCTTACAGC
Source organism: Lumbricus terrestris (assembly GCA_949752735.1). Taxonomy (NCBI): domain Eukaryota; kingdom Metazoa; phylum Annelida; class Clitellata; order Crassiclitellata; family Lumbricidae; genus Lumbricus; species Lumbricus terrestris. Next base: position 23,519,767 of record OX457051.1, read on the forward strand.
CTTGAGAAAAGATGCAACATCGATCCTGTTGTTGCCCTCGATCGTGTATCTTTTTGTAAACCCTTTGATGGCCGTCGCAGTCTCTTGAAGTTTGAACCTATGAACGGGTGGTTTGATTTGAGGGGGTAACTGACTAATCTCACTAGTCAACCAATCCGAAAAAGTAGCTTTATTTTTCCCCACAAATTTCCAAGTAGTAGACAATAATGCCGTAAGTTCCGCTTTTCCTAATCTTGAGTATCCTCTTTGACCTCTCTTTTTTGCAATTTCTCGCAATTCTCGTACCGTGCCTCTCTGTTTCGTAATTTCTGGTAATTCTCGTACCGTGCGGGGAGTACGCGTTGGAGCCTTGATGACTGGGGCCCGAGCGTTTAGTAGATCTCCATGCTTTATGAACGCGATAAGTTCCTCTTTTGGTAGTTTTGAGTATCCTTTTTGTCTTCTTTGTTTTGGAATTTGTCGCAATTCTTTCAGATTATACGCTGTGTAGTCCATTTTATATTGGATTTTCTTGTCTTTAAGTCGAGATGCATATTCCATTTTTTTGTTATTTTATATACACAAGAGAAAAAAATTGTTACGATTAAGTGACTCATCGATACCATAGGAATTTCCCAATCACCCTATGACTCATCATCGAAACTACTGGAAATTCCCCGCATGATGAGTCATAGACGCGTGCTGGGTTGGTTGGTAGAAGTTTAACCATGGTTTGGGTTTCATGCATGACGGATCAAGAAAATATTTTTTTTTGTTATTTTATAAAGTAGGAAAAAAAAAAATTTATGTGTTGGAAAAAGTTGAACCATGGTTATGGGTAGGCTGATTTTTGAACCATGGTTATGGATGGTTGTATTTTTGAACCATGGTTATGGGTCGACACATTTTTGAACCATGGTTATGGGTCGACACATTTTTGAACCATGGTTATGGGTCGACACATTTTTGAACCATGGTTATGGGTCGACACATTTTTGAACCATGGTTATGGGTGATTTGGAAAAGTTGAACCATGGTTATGGTCAAATGTTCCAGAATAGTCTTAATCCTACTACTACAATTAATACGGGGGATACTCTATTTCGTGACACCGTCTCTCAAAATACTTCCATAAGCTTAGTGGATATTTCATTGGCGCCGTTTCAAATGCACTTCACGGCTTTCATTGAGTAAATAATTTGGTAATCATATCTCGCACTTGTAGACTATAGGATATACACACTGTACAAGTGTATATATAGACATTTTAAAAATACGCAGCAGTCGCAATTAAACACAACGGCTGCAAAGACTTGAGGATAGTAGCCTACACGACTTCAATGTTATGTTGTCATGCGCGTAGCCTACATGCATGACACATTCGTTGAAGCCTAAATATTTTCTTAATTTCTAGCATTTGAAGAGCTGAGTTCCAAAACCTGTTAAGTTATTATTATTGGAATAGCCTACTCTGACTCCATCTACTCGGTCTCAACTTCTAACTGGTAATCCCTCCTCCTCATTTTCTTTCCTCAAAACTTTTTTCTTCTCTCGTGGAGTTGTGCACTGGGAGCGCCTCTGAACGGTTCACCCTAGTAGAGTCGCTTTATAAATGTTTTAATACAATACAATACAATAATCATTGTCACAGAACAGGTTTTGGAACTCACCTCATAATTTGGTACAGCACCCCTTCAAGTTGTCTACCCAGAGGCGCTCCCGACAACAGCGCAGACACTGTATCGGAGTTTCGCGCCAAAGCACACGAGTAATTGCGAGAGAAGGACTTGCTCAAGGACTCTAGGCTTGAGGTGGATTCGAACCTGGAACCCTCCAGCTCCAAGGCACCGAACCCACCACTACACCGCCTCGCCCCCACCTACACGTACAATGCAAGATCTTGTTGGTGAAATAATCGTACAACGAATGAATGCACACTTATCTGACATTGTCCCACGTATAATATCATGAATGTCTGACATTGGCAAACATTAATTTCTTTTAATCGAGCCGTTGTTATACTCTGCAATGTTTATATGAAAGTGTCTGCATCGACAAAGCGAAAGCATAGATCTGCATGACGATAACGATCATGAGCTTTTTATCAACGTTTTATGCAAATAATCATAGGAATCAGAAAGATATAAATAGGATATACTCCTACTAATCCTATTTGGATTTGGCTCAAGTTACAGCTTTATATACGATCCACGGTAGATGAATTCATTTTGCTGGATGATAGGCTATTGTTAGCAAAGTCCTATTATGCGAGGTCCATTAAACCTCTGTCTCAAAGGCGTTTACTAGGCCTACTTATGTTCGAAGCCATACAAAGCCAAGCTTTATTTCTTGCTGTAGCAGGTTGATAACAGCAGAAAATATGGAAAGTAGTTTGTGTGGTTTCAGAACGGGCAGCATAATGATTTGAAAATTTAACTTTAATTAAAAAGGATGACATCCTGTAATACGAAGATAGACATATATATTGCTAATAAATAGTGACTCGTCTGCGGATCATAATGGCCGGTTAATCTGATTAATTCTATAGTTCCACCAGGATCAGGGCATGAACAGCGTGGAGAGGCAAAGGGCGTCCATGGCCAGGCTAGTGGCGTAGACAAGGGGGTTTCGGGGGTTAAACCCCCATTGGCCTAGGAAAAAGGGTTTTTAAAGGTAATTTATCCACTTAAATAAGAAAAAAACAATTGCTTGTAGTAACAATTGTTTTTCTTACTTTATCCCTTTGTTACTTTATTATCTTTTTATTTACTGTAATACTGTTGAGTTGGTGTCAGAAAGGGCATCCGGCCAAGCAAAAGTCCTGGCTACGCCACTGCCACCAGGATCAGGGCCTGAACGGCGTGGAGAGGCAAAGGGCGTCCAGGCACTTTTTTTGCAATGTAAGCACTGCATGGTCAGGATGTTCCTGATAACCGAATTGTATTATGTGCAGCTATCCGTTCCGAAGTTCCATTTGGTCAACATCTGTTTGCAATATAACCGATGCTCAACTGCTGCAAAATTATGTAAAACGATTAAGCTTAGAAAAAGGTTTTTGATTGGTTTTTGATTGGTTGGTTGGTCGATTATTTAAAAACTAACAACATGCACATGCAGCACGTGGCTCCGTCATTTATTGCAATCGATAATAATAATCGTTTCAACTGGGATCGTTGTCGAGAATCTAAATTCGTTGAAAAAGCCAATTAAGGATTTGAATTCGATGAATAGAATTAAAGATAAGAGATAAGAAATTGTTTGAGGAGAAAATATTATGTAGCATGACCTTTCGTCGTATAACGAACGAGACAAGAATAGCATGCAACTGTAATATATATATGAGACCTATATAGCATGCAATTATATACAGGGTGGCTCCAAAAAATGTACCACCGGATAAAATGCGATATCTTCGCAACCGATTGAACTTTTCTGTGAAAATTCCCCAATTTGTAGGGGAATGAATTTCCAACAATCCCTGAAAGTTTCATTTGAAACTTTTCATGTTTGCCAAAGTTAGGCCTACAGCTGTTCAAACTTAAACTTTGTTTTTTTCAAATTTCCGCGTCAAATGATTTCACTTTTCAGTACGACCTCAGAATTCGGTTTTGCAGTTTATTGTAAGGTATAATGGGAGTGTCCACTCGCTACTTTAACACGAGCTCGAATTCTTTTGTGAAGCTCAGTATGGCCTTGTTGATCGGGTTCTGCGGCAATTGATCCCACATTAGCAGCAAGACTTTGCTTCAGCTGGCCAATTTTCTCCAACTTGGAGTGAAAATGTCTTGCAGCGTCCCAGCATAGCTCCCCAGACGTGATAATTAAAAGGGTTAAGGTCTGGCGAATTAATCTTTGTCAAATATATTTAGTGCAGTTGATCACAATAAGGTATAGCGCCATCATAATCAACCTTGCCCTTCGAGCAAGCAGGCGCACCATCCTGCTGGAAAATAAAACCAGATTTTAAAAACATAACTGCAGTCTTCAATGAGTCTGGGTAAGAGAGTTCAACGATAAGTTTGATATTTAGCCTGCCAAATAGGTTTAAGTTCAGTCTTTTCTTGCAGCAGTGACACATGCCAGCTGATCTGATACTGAAACCATAATGTGCTTTGCAAACTTGACCCTATCGATTACCAAGAGAATTTGGTGAAAATCGCGCTTTTTCTCCGTCAGTCCAAGCGACCTCTTCCTGTTTCTCTTCCGACATCTGATCTCCGTTACATAAACACGTTTACAGATAGTCTTCAATGTGCTCAGGCTCCACTTTTCACTGGGTATTTTGCTATGATTACGCGATGTCCCAGTCTCTGTTCACACAACGTCCGAGTTCCCATTTTATATTCTGCAGAAACTTTACCCATGACGTTCAGTAATGGATTCACGAATTGAGACTTTAATCTATAAAATATCACCAAATACCAACAGCTTGCTTCATAAACAGCTTCTTTACAGCTCTTAGTGAGGTCATCCTTTTATGCGTTGTAATTTGCAAAAAATCTTAATGAAATCACATGTATTGGAGCATGATTCTGCGGATATTTGGAAAAACGGAGTTTTAAATTTGAACAGCTGTAACTTTTGCAAATGTGGAAATAATTTTCAAGTGAAACTTTCAGGGATTGTTGGAAATTCATTCACCTGCAAATTGGAACATTTTCACAGAAAAATGTCAGTCGGTTGTGAAGTTAACGCGTTTTATCAGGTTGTACTTTTTTTGAGCCACCCTGTATATGAGACTTATACAAAATTATATGAGATATATTGGATAAAATATATAGTATAGCCTAGAGACAGAAAGATAGACGGACATACAGTGACGGAGAGAAACGGGAGAGACATAGAGAGACAGAGAGACAGAGAAAAAAAGAGAGATGACAGTTAATTAATACTATAAGTAATAATGTTAGCAATCTTCGTTTCTTAATTCAATCTAACACGAAGGCAGTGTGTGATTACAAGTCGTTGTATGAACGAATGATCACAAGCTATCACGGGAATCTTAATTAAACTGCTTAACAGCCAGCTATGCAAGGCATCGTCATTCCTATTATTCATTTTACCAACGTCCTCTTGCGAATAAAGGGCTGGGTGGACCTTCTGGATGATAATTATATACCCCGGTATACTGGGAATCTAACCCGCGTCCATAATCTTGTGCCAGATTGTTGCCATTACCCTTAACCACTAAACTACCTGCCGATCATTAGACTTTATTTACTGCTTTAAAATTTCTTTTATCCCATAGCCATCAGCTGTTGATGAGAACTGGTAAAGAAATTAGTTAACAAAATGAGCAGAAAAGAGATCGGAGATAAGCTTGATATTTTTTGAAGTTAATACTCCGTTATACGGGCCGTTTTATTGCAAAGGAAACAGTCTTGAGTAAACTTAAACGCTGAGATTGTTTTTCTAAGATACTTAAGGATAGAGATTTATGAATCATTAGGAGGTTATCTGTGCTGTTTAATACTGTACATTCGTCAGTATACATCGCATACTTGCAAGCAACATAGCCTACTGCTGCAGGAAGTACCACACACTTTGCATGCGCGCTCAACAAAAAATGCTTACTCAGCTTAGTTGTTATTTAGTATCTACTATAATAATAGCGAGCCGGTTTTTCTGGCATTTTGCCGTCTCTTACGCATAGTCTCTCTGTCTGTCTCATTCTGTCTGTCTTATTGTCTGTCTGTCTCTTTTCGTCTGTCTGTCTTTCTCTCTCTGTCACTCTGTCACTCTGTGTTTCTAGCTCTCTCTCTCTCTCTCTCTCTGCCCGTCTCTCTCTCTCTCTCTCTCTCTCTCTCTCTCTCTCTCTCTCTCTCTCTCTCTGTCTGCCTATCTCTGTCTCCGTCTGTCTTTGTCTCTTTGGCTATCTCTCTGTTTCTGTCTCTGTTTCTGTCTCTCTCTGTCTCGCTCTCTGTATCTCTCTATCTCACTCTGTCTCTCTCTCTGTTTCTGTCTGTCTTTGTCTCTTTGGCTCTTTCTGTTTCTCTCTCTGTCTCTGTCTCTCTCTGTCTCACTCTCTGTCTCTATCTGTCTTTGTCTCTTTGGCTCTTTCTGTTTCTCTCTCTGTCTCTGTCTCTCTCTGTTTCACTCTCTGTCTCTATCTGTCTTTGTCTCTTTGGCTCTTTCTGCTTCTCTCTCTGTTCCTCTGTCTCTCTCTCTCTCTGTCTGTCTATCTGATCCCCTTCCCATTGCTCATGCATTACCACTGCCCCTCAATACTCAATATCTCAAGGTGGCAAAATCATCGTGAGTCATTGCATCCTGCTTTTAAGCGAAGTTCTGCCCGATTGTTTCTATGCACTATAACCGACTGCATCATTCTCATTTCGGTTACTAATTTGTAGTTTTTGCTTCACGGCCGTTTTGAAGAAGCCATCATTTATCTCCAATAATCTTTGATCGTCCGCGAAAATTAATGCCGTGTAGTACTACTACAACATCTTAAGCATCGAAAGAAATGAAAAAGCAATCATTTACTTCCATTCTTGTTCCTTCTTCGGTGAAGAGAAGTCATTGCGTTGCTGGTTCGTAAAGTTTATGAGTCATGGTGGTCGATCGGTTGGAGCGTTCGGCTTGTATCGCGGAGAGTAGGGGCAGTGGCGTAACTACGAACTCGGGGGCACCTAGACAAAATATGAAGGTGGGCCCTCTCCCTACGGTACTTATTGAAATGTATTATTACTTATTAATTTACTGAAATGCTGATGTATATGAACAAGATGCAAGTACAAATTACAGTAAACTGTAAGTTCTAACAAGGCTGAAATGACAATTATGACATGTGCGACTGAAGTTTTCGGATTCTTGCAAACTCGGGGGCCCCTCTATGGCCTCTACACTCGGGGGCCCCTAGACTTTGTCTTACCCAGTCTACCCTATTGTTACGCCACTGAGTAGGGGTTCGATACTCGTCCGAGGAAGTTACTGTGTGTGGACCTTGAGCAACTAGTAGTACACTCACAATGTTGTTGGTCAGATAACTTACACTTTGTATATTACAGTTGCGTCGACGAGGCGTGGAACTTCTGGGCTTTGTACTAAGGGCGACATGAAATAATTATTGCAGTTGTATTGAAAAGTCTGCTGGTCTCATGATGGCCATTTTGTAGGTCTAATGCTAAAATGTAGCGAGTTAAGTCGTTCTCGCGCTCATTTTAAGAATTATAATAGAACAGACGCTTTGGTGCTCATTTTAAGAATCTTAATAGAACAGATTCTTTGGTGCTCATTTTAAGAATCTTAATAGAACAGATTCTTTGGTGCTCATTTTAAGAATCTTAATAGAACAGACTCTTTGGCGCATTTTAAAAATCTTCGTAGAATAGACTATTTGGTGCTCGTTTTAAGAATCTTAATAGAACAGTATTTTTGGTGCCAATTTTTTAGTCTTGATAGAAGAGAAGTTGTAGCATCTATTTTACGAATCTTAATCGAACATCTGTGAGCTTTCTGCAGTTTTTTTTCGAATTTCCAGCATGTGATCAGTTGCGCAGCTGTAAAGGTACAGTACATAATTAAATGCTACACTTACGAATAAAATCGACAAGAGTGATGACAAGAGTGATGCTCGCATGTATGTTTATTTTTCTGGTTGTGAGGAATGATCAACTGAGCACAAAGACCCGCAAACGCACACGCGCGCACACGGTGGTGGAGCTAGAAGACGATATCTGAGATGGAAGACGCCATGATGATCGCGCCTGCAGCATCGAGCACACCCCTGTCCCCCACCAACGAAATGGTCGATCCAGCTATCGGAGACGCCACTCCCCGCTGCGCCATGTTTGCCTTCTCCCTCTCCTTCGTCGTCATCGGATTGACCTGTGCTTTCGGCCTCATCGGGAACTCCCTGGCCATTGCAACCCTATGCAAGGATCACAGCCTCCAGAAGTCCGTCACGACCTTCCTTCTCAGCGTCTTGGCCGTGGCCGACCTCGTCTTTCTTCTCCCAGTCATTGTCGTCATCATGATCCCCTCCTATTGCGCTTACTATCGATCAGTATGCGTCTCGCCCATACTGCGCGCCATTCCCTACATCGAGCAGTACGGTTGGTCGGCCGCGAGTACATCGCACATGTTAACCGTGTACTTGACGGTACTCGTAGCCCTGCATCGCTACGTGTACGTCTGTAGGCCAGAGGACGACAGGAGATACTCTGGTCACCGACGGGCGAAGATCCACGTCGCCTTGGTCGTCGTCTTCGCCTTCGTCTACAACTTGCCGAGGATCTTCGAGTACCAGATCCTCCCGGTGTCGCGCGAGTCGGAGAACCTCACGCAGGAAGTGGTCGGACACGTCTGGCTCGTTCCAGGCGCCAACGGATCGGCGTCCTGCTGGATGAAGATGGTCTTCACGGAAGTCGGTGGATCCGTCTGGTTCCAGATCGTCTACAAGAACATCTGCTTCTACCTGTTCATGTTCCTCATTCCACTCGCCGTTCTTGTCATCGTCAGCGTTCGCCTCGTGCAGGCTTTGCGCCGACGAAAACACGCGAACAACCAGAATTGCAAGCAGCAGACGCGCGAGGACAACGTCACCTTCGTACTCGTCATAGTCATCGTGTTATTCCTCGTCTGTCAGACACCAACTGTTATCCAGCGCCTCGCCCTGGCCCTGTCCGGCAACGAGGGTCTGGCCTGTGGACATACCTACTACTACATCGAACGTTCGGCCGACTATCTCGCCGTTCTCAACACCTCTCTCAACTTCATCGTCTACGTTCTGTTCGCCAGGAGCTTCCGCCATATCCTCCTGACCGAGGTGCTGAGACTGAGGCGTGGTGGCACCAATGGAAACACCGGCGCTCTGTACAGCAGCGAGATGAACGAAAGCTATCGACTTAGTTCTGGAAACGTCAAAGATCCGTTGGCGTTGTCCTTGGAACCGACGGTGGAACCGGCTCCAGATGGCGAGCCAGAAATAGTTCAGGAACAGGAACATGCGTGATCGCCGAGCCTTTGTGTTTCCGCTTAGGTACGTTGACTTTGGAGCGCACTATGGAACAGATTCCAGATGGGAACCCGGAATCACAGAGGAGAAAAAGTTTAGGACTGTGCATAATCGCCAAGCGATGATTTCGCGTGTATAGGGTGTGTTGACTTTGCAAGTACACTGAAGAACCGATTCCAGATGATAATGAACCCGGGATAATGCAGGAACGGGAGCAGGAACAATCATGATCTCCGAGCCTTGATTCCATGTAGGGTGCGTTGAACTTGTAAACCACCGTATGACTGATTCCGGATTGGGAACTTGTAAACCATCGTATGACTGATTCCGGATTGGGAAATTCCGGATCATGAAGAAATAAGAGTATATATAGGACTATTCATAATCGCAAAATCTCGGTTCTGCAATCTGCATATAAGATGCGATCTTACGAAAGAGAAAAACTTTACTCTATATTTGTTAGGAGAGAGTGCCTCTCAACGGCAAAACATTCTCGCGTGTACGTTGAATTTATACAGGAAGAGAAAAATTCATGATCGTTGAGACCTGGTTTTCCGCTATAGGGTTACGTGACTTTGTAACCGACCTTGGAACCAGTGCCAGAAAAGGGATCATAGAGGAATAAGAGTCCAGGACTGGTCAAAATCTTGGTTCTGTGGTTGTATGGCGAAATCTTATAGGAAAGAGAGAATCTTCACTCTGTACTTGATAGGAATGTCACTCATCAACAAAACATTCGCCTATAGTACATTCATTTAACTGCTGTGAATAGTTTCATAATCGCAAAATCTCGGTTCTGCAACCACCTAGATTATTATTATTAGTATTATTATTAGTATTATTATTAGTATTATTTATTTATTTATTTTTTTTTTGCCCCGAGGTATACAGGATCCCTCAGGGACTTCGCTACCGCCTAATATAAAATCACAGTCTGGAACGGCCCTATTAATGATGATGTATTATTAGTATTATTGTCATCATCATCATCATCATCATCATCATCATCATCATCATCATCATCATCATCATCATCATCATCATCATCATCATCATCATCATCATCATCATCATCATCATCATCATCCATCATCATCATCATCATCATCATCATCATCATCATCATCATCATCATCATTATTATTATTATTATCACTATTATTATAATTATTATTATTATTATTATCATCATCATCATCATTATTATTATTATTATTATTATTATTATTATTATTATTATTATTATTATTATTATTATTATTATTTATTATTATTATTATTATTATTAAGCTTATTATTATTATTATTATTATTATTATTAAGCTTATTATTATTATTATTATTATTATTATTATTATTATTATTATTATTATTATAAACATTTATTCAAGAAAAAGTTTTTTTTGTCAATTACATTCGAACCACCCTAATGTCTAGGCTATTATCGACATATTAATGTGCCACACAGTCTCATCTGCTGCAGGTCACTTCCTTCTGCCTTTCCTCGGCTCGTTTTGCCGGATTGTAAATCTCCTTATCGTGTCGATCGGGGAGCGGTGGCAATGTTCCAGAGAGGCAGATGGCGTTCCCCCGCTGAAGAGCAACAGAAATCCGTTGGAACAAGTATGACGTTTCCATAGGGTCATGGATAGCGGCAGCAATTCTCCTCCCCAAATCAGAAATGAAATCCAGTCCCTCTTTGCACCAAGCGCCGCCGGTCTCCAAGGCGACCGCAACAAACGCGTGGGTACGGGTGATGGTGGAATACTTGATAGTTTTCGACGCAGCCGCGCGTTCGGCGGCTTCGCCAGCTCCGATTGATGTGTGTGGAAGGTGAGACAGGGCGAAGGTGTCGGGCACTGTCACATCCCATGCCAGGCATCGTTATTATTATTATTATTATTATCATTATTATTATTATTATTATTATTATTATTATTATTATTATTATTATTATTATTATTATTATTATTATTATTATTATTATTATTATTATTATTATTATTAAGCTTATTATTATTATTATTGTTATTATTATTATTAAGCTTATTATTATTATTATTAACCTTATTATTATTATTATTATTATTGTTATTATTATTAAGCTTATTATTATTATTATTAAGCTTATTATTATTATTATTATTATTATTATTATTATTATTGTTATTATTATTAAGCTTATTATTATTATTAAGCTTATTATTATTATTATTGTTATTATTATTATTATTATTATTATTATTATTATTATTATTATTATTATTATTATTATTATTATTATTATTATATACAGCGTAATAAACAAAACGTTACCGTCTAGTAGATACGAAGTCGAACAGACCATAGAACTCAGTACGAACGACAGCACGGCAGACAAGGCTAACGGAGCTAAGGAAGACGGATGAACGGCCAGACCGTTTTTATATAGCTCCTCTATTATTATTATTATTATTATTATTATTATTATTATTATTATTAATTATTATTATTATTATATAAATAACGTAGCTTATTATTATTATTATTATTATTATTATTATTATTATTATTATTATTATTATTATTATTATTATTATTATTATTATTATTATATTATTATTATTATTTAGGCTAGGGGCAGGCCCGCCGACAGAAATTTCGGGCCCCTGGGCTGAGCATTTGCAGGCCCCAAACTATATTTAGACTTATTTAGCAAATTTACACAAACAAATAAAAATAACGATAGTGTGGGTATGAATGTACGCTGATGCTTGCATTTATGATTTTTATCAGTTCTTAATGTTAAGAATTTAATTTTCAAATAATAATAATATTAAATCCAGAAAGGTTAATTGCTAATTGCTTGGCCATATTATGGCCATCAACAAGCAGTTAGCCTTTCTGCAACAATACAGATTATCTCTTTTAATATCCTGGTAGTTCTCCATCTTGTCTGCGAACCTAAAATAATGCACTTCGGAAATGCTCTTTCTTCATCGCCTGGAAAATTGTCCGAATGTCTTGGAGGACCGTTTATTTTAAGCTGCATAGCACTAGTCTATTTCGTCTCAATTGTTTGTGTAGCCTATAGGCCTAAACGCGGGCCCTGGTGGCAGAGTGCCAACATCAAAACAATGCCTCTTTACAGTTTCCATAATTTCAGCATTTTCATAATTCTTATTTATAATGTGTTCATTTTGGAATTAAGATATTAACACCACAAACTTCATTTTCATCCATTCAGTTAGGAAATAGCCTACACAATCATCATGCAGGCACGTAATTCGATCACTAGAATCAACCGATGTAGCCTACTCGTAGGCCTAATTACTGGTTCTGATTGCATGCCTTCTTTTGAGATTCTGAAATGAGATAGTGTGCGACTGTATAAGCTGACCAACTTTTGTCTTTTCAAACTTATTAGCTTTTTCCTTTTATCTTTGTGCTTATAAAATATTCCATCGTTGCGAGATAAATTTATCATTTAGATTTTTGTTCACTTGTGATTGAAATCTGACAACGCATAATTTAGCAAAGGAACGTTCTGAAACGGAAGTGAGCGTATTCTTTGGCAAAACACTGATAACTAGGGTAATGGACAGTAATAATCACTGTCGCCCGGGCCCCCTCCGGGCCCCTAAAAGTCGCCGGGCCCCTGGGCATTTGCCCCCCCTGTCCCCCCTCTCGGCGGGCCTGGCTAGGGGCATGGTAAAGATAAAAGCATCTGATATCGCAAACGACTCTGATGCCGTGTAGGTTACATAAAAGTTATGTTTCTGCTTTGATCGTCTGGCTGCATCATTAGCGCTGAAAGCATTAATTTTGGATGAGCGAGATGTGCGTTGGTTATAATATCAAAGACGTAAAACGTTGAAAGAGAAACCTATAGTAGAGGCTATATCGACATTTCAGCATCTTTGAATCAAGATTGGACTTTTAAGTCTCGTTGCAAAATCACGTTCATCGTGATTTCTTTTTTCCAGTACCGTGCGAATAAAAAAAGTAGGCCCATACACTTATGCGTAAACAAAGGCAATACATGTATGTATGTGTAGGCCTATGCGTGTAAAAATGTAAACAATGTGTGTGCCTAAATATATGTGCCAAATTCTTCACATAGGCCTACAGTGTGTCTAGTTTTTTACAATTTTTTTTCTTCAAATTTTAGGCGTAAAAATATTGCTAGCTAATTGACAATTAGATGAAGGTATTGCTGGTGCGCTTCTTCAAACTGGTCCGGCAGCCTGAAAGTCATTTTGGCCGATGCAGGTATGAGAAGCAAATTTAATAACCCTTCACCGCTAGAGGGCTACTGTCGCTTAAGCAAATAGGGACGGCAGTCTGGGAGATAAAGGTCATTCCACTGCAGCTGTAATCGTCTCCAGTGTCCATACTTAAGGTCAGCGTCTTTTTGTCGAGTATATGTAATATAGATTCCTGGATAATTTGACGTTGCAATTTTGACCAGTCTCGTTTCAATGCAATAATATTAATCACATATGAATTATAGACCATATAATAATATATATCAATGACATGAGGCTGGATAAAACTGTGAACATATATAGCCTATGTATATAATTAATTAATGTAGCCGCTCGGATAATAGCCATTTGACATTCAAATGGTTGGCCATATATTGAACTTCACGTTGGACGAGCAGCATTGAATGTCGTGCAATAACTGAGCAGAAAATCCTTATAAGATTCGTAAATAGCTGACCGGCTGTGTTCTCTCCTCTTCATGTCGACAATTTATATGACTTCAACACCATGGAAACTTCAACACCAGGAAAATCTGCAAATTCAAATAAAATTCTTCATCCACAACAACCAGGAAAATGCATAAACTGTTCAATACCAAGGCCAAGTTCAAGTATATTTCCATATATCAAAGGCTAACCATAGTCTTAACACTAACCCTAACCTTAAATTATATGC
>OX457051.1:23538626-23548626 GCA_949752735.1 Lumbricus terrestris
CTATGACCAATAAACTCAATATTATATTGGCTTCTATAATCATGACGCCAGAGGTTGTTAGAAATCGGTCGCCCGCTTTCAGACGGAGTTTGGTAATGGATGATGTTTTTTCGGTCTGTAAGCGAGTGTTATTTGCCAGTCTCTCAACCCGTGCCGGAAGTAGGTTTATTATTAAGACCCACCTGAGTATATTGTATGCATATACATGTATGTCTGTTTGCACGATTGTCTGAATGTGTATATTTATGCAAGTTTATATGCGTGAACGCGTGTAAGCTCATGTACGTTCTATGTATAATTTCATCTGTATATATGTGCGGATGTGCGGATGTGCGTATGTATGTATGTATGTATGTATGTATGTATGTATGTATGTATGTATGTATGTATGTATGTATGTATGTATGTATGTATGTATGTATGTATGTATGTATGTATGTATGTATGTATGTATGTATGTATGTATGTATGTATGTATGTATGTATGTATGTATGTATGTATGTATGTATGTATGTATGTATGTATGTATGTATGTATGTATGTAATACATACATACATACATACTATGTATGTATGTATGTATGTATGTATGTATGTATGTATGTATGTATGTATGTATGTATGTATGTATGTATGTATGTATGTATGTATGTATGCATGTATGTACGTATGTATGCATGCCTTAGGTATGTGTGTATTTAAGTGTGGATGCATAATCATGTATGTAAGCTACGGTAGGTATAATCCGGGACGGCATGCCCTGCTTGAGTCACGCATAGAACCATATAATTATTATATGGTTCCCAGGACACGAGTCGTTTAAGATAATAAGATACAAATATTTGTAGATTAATTCTAGCGGTGTCTGCATCGATTCGTTGACTTGATGTTTGCCGAAAACATTTTCTCTGCTATTATCACTGCGGGCAAATTTATGTCCGGATGTGATTTAATAACATTCAAATTTTGTTTGATGTGCTGATTAATGTGAAGAGTTTTTTGACTGCATGGCTGGCACAGAAAATGAGTCTTCGTGGTGTTGTGGTTAGTCTGTTAGAATGGGTCTATTGGTATAGCCAGATTTCTCTTTGACTGCATGGCATATCCTTGACGAACAGGTTACGTGTCATTGTCAATAATTATTATAATCTCAGCTATAGGTCTACGTGTGGGGCGCGATGGTGTAGTGGTGGCGTCGTTGCCTTGAAGCCGGAAGGTTCGAGGTTCGAATCCACCTCAAGTCGCCGCGTAGGGACCTTGGGAAGTCCTTCACTCGCAATTGCTCTGCGCTTCGGCGTGAAACTCCGATGCAGTGTCCGCTCTGCAGTCGGGAGCACCTCTGAGTAGAGAGTTTGAAGGGGCGCTATAACAAGTGCACATACAAACAAACAAACAAACGTCATGCAGACGGTCTTGGAACCTTTTGATTCTTGCGTTAGTTGTAGATTATGTTACGTAGTCTATGCATGCATGTATGAAGGGGCAGTTCTGAGTGTAACGGACTCACATAGCTGCCAGGCAACGTGTAACTTTCTCGGTTGTAGAACAGCCGTCCATCTGGAATTACCTTCCTTCAAAACAGTGTTTATTACATTTGACCCATCAAACTTGTTTCTTAAATCTCTTAAGTTTTTTGCCGTGGCTGGGCTGGGAGCGCTCCAGATTAGGTCTGTGGAAGGGGCGCTATAATACTAGTCCCTAGAATGAAGAAATGAATGAATGAATGTGTATTATGTGTGTGTGTGTGTGAGAATTCTAAGAAAAAGACAAGGCACACCAGGTCGGTTAGGTTCAGGTTAGGCGTCGTTAGGGTCGGTTAGGATTAAGAATAGGGCTAGTGTCGTCATTCGATCCCGGATACTATAAGTTTTGCCCCTAAATGACCTTACGACGCCTAACCTGACCCTAACCGACCTTCACGACGCCTAACCTGAACCTAACCGACCGTCACGACGCCTAACCTGATCCTAACCAACACTCACGTTCCACGATACTACATTTATGCCCATTCCAATTTTGCGTGTAATGTGATTTTATAGATATTTATAAATCAATTACAAAGCTCTTATTTTATGCATCCATAAGCCAATCGTGAGTTTGAGTTTTAATTTTTAATCAACTCACTACTCTATGATTCTAAACAGCTGTCATTGTTACACAGATTCAATAATTTAATCCGACACAACCGAGCATACGACACAATCAACAATCGTTTCCATGCCAACGGGGGCCAGCGACACGTGACAACATCGACGGGCCAGTGCGCATGCGTGCTCCTTAGTTGGCTGCGATTGTTTTTTCGATCCAGGTCACGTGCTTCGAGACAGCGGTGTAGATTCCTGGGTAGCCAGACCTGGCGCATCCGAATCCCATGGACACGATCCCTGCCAGGATCCAACGCTGATCCCGATGGTCGTAGTGGACCATTGGTCCACCGGAGTCGTACTGAAGCAGACAAAGACTATTATTTATTTAGAGTTCTATTGATAATTAATGTGGTCGGTGAAAAATAAATATTAATAAATAATGATCAGAAATGGCAGACTTTTTCTTCTGCCAACTATAAGCAGGGTCTACAATAATCTCTCTGGGAGGTATATGGCCCTGAGTGCCCGCAGACATTTCTGCAGAAGGGTCAAACATTATGGTCACGGTAAAATTTGCTAGCACGAGCTTGAAAAAGCAAAACAAAAAATAGAAGAAAATTTAAATTTAGTGGGAATAAATCTTTTTAAACCAAAATGCAATAATCAAAAAAGGTATGAATGTTCAAAGTGGCAAGTGCCCTATATGTGAGCAACCGAAGACAGGAGAGGGTGGAGAAGAACTGTCCAAAATGCGACCAACCCTCGTGTCGAGGAAGGTTGAAGATAACATAACATAGCCCTACATGTGCAAGCGCCTATCATGGTGAAAAGAGAACTAACTCAGATTATCTCAACGCTCGTAAATAAGCACGTGCCCTGTGCTTGACTTTCGATTGGCGCTTTCGAAATGTGGAGATTACGATCTCGATCTCAGAGTGGAATGCAATTTCTCGACACAGTCTCCTTCTGATTATACGGAAGTCCTTCTCTGCTTCCAACTTTGACTGTAACACGGTAATCACTTTTAACGACGACGATAAAACTCTACGTGCGGACAAGCCACAGCAACCAACGCTGCTCGGGTTGCCACGTTTTTACCTGCCATCGTTCGTAGGCTACGCGGAGGAAAAAACGTCTTAGATTTTATTGACAGATGACATAGATGAGAGCGTGGGAACCCGGATGCAAATAAACCGCTGCGGGCGCCTTTAGCAAAGGCAGAACGTCTGTTGCTGGCCAGGTCCACCCCACCCCACCCCACCCCACTCCCCCGTTGCCATGGTTTCATCGGGTCTGCTGCGTGATCTAATTGCATTCGACGATGAAGATGTCGACGACTACGACGAGGCGGTGATGACGTAAATCAAGCAGCAGATGGGAGTTTCACCAGACGGTTTCAGATTGCAATTTACAAGGACGACAACGATGTTGCCACGTCCCAATTTCAGGCCTACACATTGGGGACTTATAGGCTGCATGAACGTCCTTGGTAGAGAGTGACACGGGGACAGAAATGTGTCCACATTCCCACCCCGCATGTGTACTTTTAACCCCATCCCCTCCCGTCCCCGCAGAACTTTGTCCCCGCCCCTCACCGTTCCCATAACCTGCATCCCCATCCCTTCACCATCCCCGCTTAGTGAAGTTTCATCCCCGCAATGTCCCCGCATCTTAAAATTGATAAATATAAACAACAGCATTACCATTGATATGGTCGAGTATTAATGAACTGTAACAGTAACTACGGTACTACTATTTTACACAAAAATTACTTCTACTACTACATGTACTCCTTGGCTAACAAATAATACAGTGAAATAGGCTACAGTATACGTTATATTTTAACAGAGCAAGGTTTTAAGTGGTTCAGAAGACGCTGGGTCTGTGTTAGAACCATTGTAAATAACTGTGAACTCTTATATAATAGCCCAATTTTCCTAGCTTCTTCTTAAATGCTGTAGTGACTGTACCCACTGAGGATGCAGCGCTGCCCTCCAAAGCGTTCCACAAGTCTGCAATTCTAGCACTGATCAGAATTTCTGTCCTAATGTTCCTTTCGGTTTCCTAAACAAGTACGATATTGATACACTTATGATACACAATCATTGTGGCGAAGTGACACAGAAATGCGTTTTTGTCAATATTTTGTTGCTGATAATAGACAAAATGTTGATTAAAAGGAATTGCTTTTGCTTCAGATTAGCATTACCACGATGCCATCATGAAGAAGTATCACTTGTAAGAAAATAGGTCTATATTCTTGACTACACCACCTGCGAACGCGTAATGGGACACGCAACATGATGTTATAATACATCAAAGTAATGGTTAGTAATTAGCATTAAAATTACGAGTTAAGCTGAGATTTAAGAGATTTGCCGTAAATGAACGGAAATCGGTTCAATGTCGATTGTTCTGGTTTTATTGAGAATGCCAATGGCTTCAAATCTCCGGATTTGAACCCGATGGATTGATGATCAATTGCGGAGAGATATGCTGGAGAAATATCACAATCTGCAGCCAAAACCAAGAGCAGTATGAGAATTGATGGTCGCATTGGATTTGATATGGGAAGATTTGCCCTTGGCACGCGTCAAGAACTTTGCAAAGAGACTCAAAAGAAGCTTTGTCAATTATCATGGTCGTGGGCACATTGAACACAAGTTGTGAGTCACTATCAAGTTCATTTCCAAACAGTTATTTGAGATATGACTTAATAAAATCGTGTTTTTGCTACGTTTTGCTGCGTGATGTTTTTGAATCGTCGAAAAACGGTGGGTGGCCTCCCTAAAAGTGGTATAACTTTTGTTCTGTTTAAAATTCTTTGCTGAAATCCGGTCCTCATGTGTAGATATGAATTGCCTATACGCCTGTAAAATTTCATTTCGCAATTCTTAGGTTTCGCCAAGATATTGACAAAAACCAAGGGGTCCTTTTTGGCGCACCCTGTACATTCATATAATTACATGAATCGATGATTTGTTCAAGCAAGAAATCTCGCAGCTAATAAAAGCAGAGTTCAAAGGTTCGACGCATACGCAAAGCACAGGCGTAAATAGCATCTTCAAAGAAACTGACAGAGCCACATTCAAACGCACGTACATAGATCGGCAGGCATATCTAGACAGCCAACAGACAGATTTAATGGGCGTTAATTATTGTACCTGGCAAGCGTCCTTCCCTCCCTCCTGCAGCCCCGCGCACATCATATCGTTGCCAGTGCGAAGATTCATCTTCGCGTAGAGCGGTCCGTAGATAGCGTTGCAGAAGCTGCTGTTCAGTATCGGTAGACGAACGTGTCTGACAACACTAGATATGGCTCCAGCTACACGGCAAAAAGAACCCCACTCTCATTAAATTAATTATTATATTATGTATGCGTTGTAAACAGCAAGGCGGCCATCTTGCTTGTTAGAGTTGGGAATGATCAGATTTGCACGTGCGTATACGTGCTAACTGGCAAGTGCAACATGATATAATGACGGGCAATTAATTATAGGCCTCAAAGCATCGTGGTTAAATTCAGAGTGAGTTCCTAATATAATAATAGCGCACTACATTTCACGTGATGAACAGCACTGATGTAGTCCATTTTGTAGCCTATTTTGTAGTCTATTTTGTAGCCTATTTTGTAGTCTATTTTGCATAGTCTATTTTGTAGTCTATTTTCCATTTTGTGTGTATGCAAAACTCTGTGCACAAGAAAATTACCAGAATACTTTATCAGTTGGTTAATTTAAGATCTGAGGCCATTGTAATATTTTTGGTAGTAGCCTATGCGAATTGTGGAAAAATAACTGGGGTGGTGTTTGACCATGATCCGCGTGGAGTTGGGGGTGGGAAAAGCAGACTTTACTATGGGGCCGTAAGAAAGAGGGGGGGTTGAACCCATTCATTTATTCATTTATTTAAAGTAAAGGTAGATCTATAATTATGTCTATATAAGAAATAAATGTATGATGCAGCCATGTAATCAACATGTTTCTTTCAAACCAATGCGTTGGTGTAGGCCTACATAGCCCAGGAGCAACGTTGTCTGCAGGACTGATGAATTGCGATGCATATCGCATCTGCCTCGTTGTTACATGTTTGACGACACTGCCATGTCACATATGATTAGTGTCGCCAAGCCATTTAGGTCCCCGTGGACGGACCGTGCTATAGCCCGAGATTTCAATCTCTGAAATAGCCACCTTCGGGAAGCGTACCGCTGCCTGCACGCTCTCTTTCACAGAGTCGCGCGGCCAATTAACGCTCTTACCGATGTAGCTATATAAGCGAACCAGTCGCGTGCGCGTTTTCCTGAGCAGTTGGTCGTTATGCTGATCTAAGTGCCCAGAGCAATTAATCAGATGGAATGTCACGAAGTCACTTGACCTGCTCGTTCTATGCTGCTTGCACAGTATTGCTTATACAATAACTGTCAATAAGTCATCTTGTATTCAGCGGAGCAAGAGACTAGAGACTGGCCCGGTCATGTATACATCTGTAGATCTGCATGAGCGTTGGTCGCTTCTCACGCAACCCTGTGAAAGGGAACGTGCGGACCGCAGTTCACTTCCTGAAGTTGGCTTTTCAAAAAATTTAAATTTAAATCTCGTGCTAAAACGGTCCACATACGGGGACATAAAATTGGCGTGGCGTCCATTCAAACGGGCAGCGGTGTTGACGGACTCACACAATCATTGAGGAATGAGCATGCAGGATCGAGGCCAAAATTGATACGGCCGCTATATATAAAATCCGAGAACATTTACATTTTAAAGGAAAGCTGCGTGACACTGTAATTGGAGAGAAAGTTGGAGCCCTGTTCGAGCGCCTCTTATTAGGTTGTACTGTAAGAGGTGCTTTATAAATCCCCAAATAGAATGGAATAGAATAGAATTGAAAGACATACGGAGGCAGAAGGATTAAAACAGGACCAAATAATTAACAAATGTGGGCCCTGTTCGGTAAAGCTACGGTGGCCTCGACCTAACAGAAGCACGACAGAATGACATACAAAGCGTGTCGTATTAACCGAATCAACATTCGTCTACTATTAATTCATAACTTGTTTTACAGTATCAGCAGGTCTTAAAAATTCCATGCAGTCTGGTTTTAAAGTACGCATCTTTTACACAATATAAGTAGGCCTATTCAAACAGGCAATAAAATGCAAAAAGGCCCCCACACAATTCCATGTGGAAAATTATTATATGTCAAAGTCAGTAGTATTCGAACAATTTGACAGTGTGTTCAGAGATTTTAAACTCAGTTTTGCTGTTATAACGAACAATGATGAAAAAACTTGTTATTGCATGCATGGGGGCGCCCTAAAGTGTGGGGCCCCTGTTCGGCCAAACATGTCGGACATGCCATAATCCGGCCCCGAGGATTATGTTCCATCAATTATTATTGCATGGAAACAAGGGTATTGTTAGTCAGGATGTTGGAAATCCTTTCTAAGCGATACGCCATTAAAGTATTCGGTTGCACGATTGATTGCTTTTCGCTGATACTGTGTTCTATAATAATAGGCCTACACCAAGGATCAGGTCGTCGTAAGATGTATATTGTCTAGTCGCATGATCGAGCACGCTTGCTGAATGTGATCGTACATCATCTTCAGAAGGTTATAATTGCAACGTGTGTATTAATTAATTATCAATGTGAATCGACTGTGTTTTGCGCCGTAGCGTTAACGCGGTGTATAGCGTTACCGTTGGTCGACTAAATAATGGTATTATTATACAATGCTTTCGCCACAAGTAGCCTACCATGATCTATAAGTAAACATATGAATGTGATCTGATATCGAGGATACGGTATGCCACCTCTCAATTCTTTTAAAGGATGGTGCCAGTCACCAAGAGAGAGTGGAGTGGATAGAAGCGTGGAAACTATTTTACTATAGGCTAATATTTTTTCTCTCAGAGGAATAGTGTGTGCAAAAGAAACAATAGGATGTGCAAAAGAAACGATAGGATGATGGCGATGAAACGATTGATAAATAGAGTCTATATGCTACTCTTCACTAGATAGCCTACTGCATAAATGAAGGGTTGGAAGAAAAACAAATTATAAACCACGACAAAATGCCGCTGTCGCTATTTTAATGAAAAAAATGAAGATGGTGTTATTCGTCTAACCGACAAACGCAATGTGATTATTATTGTTATTTTATTTTCGACCGCAGATGTTGCAATTTCATTCTCCCCAAATTCCCGTTGTATTTTCGATGTATACATACTATAATAGCGTGTCGCGTCCAAACTAGCTTCTAGCAGTTGGCAGACACTACTTTTTGTCGTGTAGGCTACCAATTAGTTATCTAAATTGATAATTAGGCGATGAAGTGTTCAGACTGAAAACTCAGGATATTAATTATTATGCCACCCTTCATTGGTTAGAGAACCGCAGCGTATATGCATCGTGTTAATGCCTTGTCCCTTTGCTACGTCATAAACTCATAATTTATCGTATGCGACCATGAACTGCAGTGACGCAGCAAGGACAGATGACTAACGCATCGCATACAGTACGTCATGCTATAACAACGGAGTATTCATAATACATGCGTAAATGAGAAGCCCTTGAAATGTCGACGCACCTTCTTCCGTGTGTCCCCAGCCGGCAGTGAGGCAGACTGTGCCCACCGGAAATTGGTCGGTGGTCGACGGAAGGCAGACGACATTCACGGCGCTGTTCAGTCGGACGGGATTGGCCAGCTTGATAAGAGCGATATCAATGTCTATGGACGTCATCGCTAAAAAATAATATCATAGCGTCATATGAATTTAAGCACGCACGCTAACACACACGATGATGATGATGATGATGATGATGATGATGACGATGACGATGACGATGACGATGACGATGACGATGACGATGACGGTGACGGTGACGGTGACGGTGACGGTGACGGTGACGATGACGATGACGATGACGATGACGATGACGATGACGATGATGATGATGATGATGATGATGATAATAATAATAATAATAATCATAATAATAATAATAATTACAACAACAATAATAATAATAATAACAAGGGCTACTTATATGGCGCCGTAACGAGCCTTACAGCTACAAGGGCGCTTCACAAACAGCTAACAACGGGATAAGCCTTAGCCACATGTAAAAGGGTTTACAACTAAATGCAACTTTTTGTTTCAGTTTAACTGCACTGTAATGTAACAACAAATATCCTTAGCGTCGCCCTCCTCCTTTATTTAGGCTTGGGACTGGCACTGTCAGAGTGCAAATAGTGGCGGATTTAAGCACGATTGGCAGAGAATGTAATTTTGATGGACAAGAAGTAGACTAACTATCTGGTTCTGATATGACTGAATAGGCTAAGTAAGTATCGACTTCAATTCTCAGTTGCAAGCAGCATTCTGGGTTACAAATTAACTGCATTACAATACAACTTTAGTTATGCTGCGGCATCGCTTTTAATACGTAATGCATCAGATACCGGAGCAATACAGGACTGATAAAACATATTGATTAAGTATTGATAAAACATATTGATTACGTAATGATAAAACATAATTGATTACGTATTGATAAAACATAATTGATTACGTATTGATAAAACATATTGATTACTTATTGATAAAAGTTTGATTACATAATTGATAAAACATATTGATTACATAATTGATAAAACATATTGATTACATATTTCCCTCACAAATAAGAACAACAATCGACAACTATATTATGCAATTTTTGCGTATAATGGGTTTTGATCCTTTGAGAACTGGAAAGACAAAATTATCTCAATAGGCTGACATTCGACAAATGGATAAAACAGATTTTGGATTGTAGAGTCAATGGTTATTCCAGCAAGGCAGCTGTTTACTCCGAATGAGGCGAAAAGGTCTCGTAATTCACTGACTGACTCAGGTTTTAAAAA
>OX457051.1:23553626-23598626 GCA_949752735.1 Lumbricus terrestris
ATTTTCATCCGATTGGAAATAATTTAGCCTACCAAGGAGGATGGTAAGGGAAAGAAGAGGCTCTGCAGTTCTAAAAATTCATTTAAAAGCCCTCCTCGGGTTAGCACGGGCCGTACACCCAATCAAACGCTATTTAATTTAATACGAATACTAATTTAACCTACTTTCATTGCAGCAATTTGATACAGCGCTCCTTCAAAGTTGACTACTCGGGAGTGCTCACAGTCCAAATCCGGTCTATTAGCGCAGTCTAACACTTTTAGCGACGAGCTAGGCTGGTCTTCCCATTCTATTTATGCAATCTCGTGTTTAAAGGGTTTAGACAGGTCGAAATTAGACAGAGAGATCTATATGCATTTTGGTGAAGACTTAGTATTTGTGTGTGCACTTAATTTAGCACCCCTTCAAGCTCACTACAGCCAGCGCGGACACTGCATTGGAGTTTCACGCCGAAGCGTTGACTATATAGCGCTGTGCAATTGAGAGTGAAAGACTTGACCAAGGTTCCTACGCGGTGATTTGAGGTGGATTCAAACCTGCAACCCTCTGGCTGCAATGCAACGAACATATCCACTACAGTGACTACACCACCGCGCCCCACGATAATAATTTTTGATGACCTGATATGATTTTAGAGGAAATTCAACGTAACTGAAGAAATTATTGCCCTTGATTAGAGTTAATATTGTCTTGACTTGTTAGCATTGACAACAGACCTTATTAACACTGTGGAAGCGGCATCAATGAAGATCTAATTACGACAACTATATAGACCAACATATGAAATTCTTAAGATTTGGCCAGATAGATTATAATCGCAGAGCTATAGTTATCCTAGACAATAATAACAGTCACTTTCGCAGAATGAAAACAATTTGTCATGTTTCAGCTAAACCTTGTCAGTCAGTTTTGTCAGATAAGTAGATTGCCATGAGATCCACATGGCAAATAACAGATTACGGGATTATTTAGGACATCGATGTGGGAGCAGAAGCAACGGTTGGAATGGCTAAGTGA
Organism: Lumbricus terrestris; assembly: GCA_949752735.1. Classification (NCBI taxonomy): domain Eukaryota; kingdom Metazoa; phylum Annelida; class Clitellata; order Crassiclitellata; family Lumbricidae; genus Lumbricus; species Lumbricus terrestris. The sequence goes on from OX457051.1 coordinate 23,554,644, forward strand.
CAGCGAGTGGCGTTTCGCTACGTCGCGAATAAGAGACTCGATTGTTTAGCCATTAGCAACTGACCAAGGCCGTAGCCAGGATTTGATATCGGGGGTGTTTCTTCGGCGGAGAATTTCTGACTTTTTTAGTCGTCAAAATTTCTGACGATCTTTTCTTTAGTCGTCGGAAATGGCTTTCTTACCATTTTTGGCCGAATGTCATGTTTTTTGCATTTTTCATTTCGGGCCCTCGGGGGCGTTTTCATGGTTTTATTACATGGTTTTTACATCATGTGCTAGTAAATTCATTATAGATCTATTATGTTTGACATTTTCCATTTCGTGGGTGTTCAAACACCCAAAACACCCCCATAGCTACGGCTCTACAATTGACAGTTGGACATTCGCAGTGAAGAGAGTAGGCCAATCAAAAATCCCCAGGACTTTAATAGCAGCCTCTGAATGAAGTGAAGATTTAGAGTAACGACTAAAATGCACTCTGACTCGAAGAGCTTAGGGATGCGGAGTCTCTTCCCTAAGGTATAGGCCTACTGAGCTTTCCATTCGGCAGATGTTGTTTGTCATTGGTAGTACATGTACTAGTAGCGTGATGGACTGTTGGTCGCCCACAGTCAAATTCGACTCTTGTAATAACTTGTGATCAGCCCGATGAATTATAATAATTCTACGTCGTTGAGTCAGGTTTAAATTAAACGAGGGCAATAATTTCTTAATATTACGTTCTCTATCTTTATACGAAATGCCGAAATGAGCTGGCTGCGGGGAATACTGGGCAGAAGTAGAAGGGAAAGGATCAGAAATGAGAAGACCAGAGAAGAACTGGGAGCGGAGGAAACAATAGTGGACAAAATCAAGAAGAGAAGACTCACGTGGTTTGGACATGTATCACGAATAGACGACAGAAGACTGCCAGCTGCGGTTCTACACGGCAATGTGGAGGGACGGAGAAGTAGAGGACGTCCAAGAAAAACATGGATCGACAACATAAGAGAAGATCTAGAGGAAAGGCACGTGGATACGAGGAATGTCATGGATATCATCAAGGATAAAGCAGCGTGGAGACGCCATGTAAAAGCCTCATCGTCGGCGCGGCAAGACGGAAGAGAGCAATGATGATGATGAGGATGATGTCTTTATACGAGGTTGAAGGAGAAACCGGGAAAGAGTTGAAAGAGTGTGAAGAGAAGGAGGAGGAGGAGGAGAAGAATAAGGAATAAAAAGCACATGAGAAGAAGACACGATGTGAAACGGAAAATGGTGAAAGATCTGTAGGACCGCCATGACTAATTTACGAACCTTTGCTCTCATGAACCTTGCACTACTAAGCTGTGGAACCAGCTTACTCCTTCGACGCGCTCCTCGATCTCTACTCGGTCGATAATAATTTCTCTTTTTACGCTCTCCTCGCAGACCTTTCCCCCCCTCTCTCTCTGATCTCTCGCACTGCAGGAAGCAACTCTGATTAGTGTACGCACTGCAATAACCGCTATATAAGTCTGACAGACCAATAGTGTCTCCTCTCGCAATCTCCACACCGGCCGCTTTTTTTCTCTCTTGATTCTTCGCACTGCAGGAAGCAACTCTGATTAGTGTGTATACGCACTGCGATAGCTGCTTTGAAAATTTACAGGTATACATTACAGTACATTGGCGGACAGAGCTTTTCTTTAGCGTGCAGTTGTACACAAAATGTGCAGTTCTAAATGGATTTGTACAGTTGTAGATGCACTTCTGTACAGTTAAAACTAGCCAAAAAGGTCATTGTCCTCCGATTGGAAATAATTTATAACCATGGAGGAAGGGAATGGAAAGAAGGGGTTGTGCAGTTCCAAAAATTCCTTAAAAATAGCCCTAATGGCGGATGAAGGAAGAGGAAGAAGAAGATAGGAAGGAAGGAAGGATGGGAAGGTGGGAAGGAAATGGATTAGACGGAGGAGGGAGAAGATGACCGGAAATTTGTGCACCCGTCTCCGGTAGATGTCGTTTCTTCTTCGTTTATCCCGATTCGTCGACTTTTAATTTCAAACGATACTCGTTGTCTGCCCGTCCACCACCCCACCGCCAACCCCCGTTAAGACATAGACCAGAGTGTAATTTGTTGTGGAGGATGCAATAACCCTTGCAATAGCGTATATAATATATCATCATGATAATATATCATCATGGGCGCCCCACATTGGGGCAAGGGGGGCACTTGCCCCCCTGAAAAATTGACATCTATGTTTTTAACTACTACTTTTGGGTTTTAAACAAATTTCTTTGCATTAATGCACCAATGATATATACGAATGATGCAGACAGTAAAAGTCAGAAATCTACGTTTAGAGATCTCTATAGAAATAAACATGCTCTTATAACTTTCTGCCATGCATGTTCAAGCTCTTTCTAAAAACTGTAACTATGACCATTGGCTTTCAACCCTCCTGCAGGCGCCCATGCAAACAGCAGGCCTATCGATTATGGCCTACTTTAATGGAATAATCACAACTGCAAAAAATTAAATTCTAGCGCAAAAATTTGAAAATTTCTCAAAGTACACTTAAATTACACCTTATTCATCAGCATTGTAATTATATAAACCAAGTCTGCTATACGACAGGCTCCATTTTGTCCATTTTGCAAGCTGCCATTGCAGAATCCAGGGAGGTCAAACTGTAGATAAACTTGGGTAAGCTTAGGGGCTCTGGTTATCACGCCTCGGGATTTACACCCAAAACTGGCAAAGAGATCTGTTCAAACGAATTGATACCACACTCCTCTGATCCTCGGATCCTCCACCCTCCTGAACGACACCCGCATTAACAGTTACTTGACCCTCTGGGCCCTGGCTACCAGACTCGGATCTCTTTCTGACTACTCTTTGGAATAGGCTTCTGACTCGATGCCGCACATGTGAAAAAGTTGGTGCCCTGCGATTGGCTTTCGAGTGGCGCTTTAGAAGCAGCTAGAGAAGCACCTGCCCCTTGAAAACTGACACCTAATTTTCGTTCATTTACTCATTCGTTCATTCTATGGACTTATATAGTGCACCTTTAAGGAACTACTTTTTGACATCTCCTTTTTGATTTTTAACAAATCTCTAAGGACGCTATTCGTATTAAAAATTATACACAAAATGAAACTGAGAAATTTCCATAGGAAAACTCTTTGAAAAATACCCGTATTCTTAATTTCCAGCTTTGCATTTTTCAACTTCTGGCTACTACAAAATTTAACCGTGACTATCGTAAAAATGTTGCCCCACCTTCAAAAATTTCTGCGGGCGCCCATATATATCATTGAGGTTGGGCATGCATGGACGCCCGCACACAAGGGTAAAAGGGGTACTTGCTTCCTCCTTTGAAAATAGACACTTATATTTTGTTGGCTATTATTGCATAACTTTTGGTGTTTTTGCAAATTTCTTCACGCCAAAGCACTTGTGATACAAATGATAGACTACTCATGTGCACAGTGAAACGGAGAAGTTAACATTTATAAGACCTAAAAATACCCATATGTTCTTAGTCTTCTGCATTTGCACATTTCAAGCTCCTGCACATAATTTAATCAGGACCCTTGTGCTATGCACCCTCCTACAAAAAATAATCTAATGCCTTAGCCGCCCGTCGTGTGGGCACGTAGGACAATGGTTGCAAGATGTGGAGTGTGCCGGGCTTTGGACGTAGCCTATAAGGCGAGGGACCGCTGACCTCCGATATATGACGACCCGCAAAGCGAAAATTAATGCAATCGGCCACCATGGATTTTGCTCCCTATTCCAGTAGTGTAGGGGTTAGACGCCACGGCACGCACTCGTGCAGACCTAGAAAACGGAATACATGGACGTGCATATATTGGCCACAGTCTACAAGATGTGACGGTTCATGTTCTCTCGCATGTATAACTTACCCATGGCATTTATTTGTTTGTTTTATTCATTTATATAGCGCCCTTAAAGCTCTGTATACTCAGAGGCGCTCGATCCCGGCTACAGCGTGAAGACTGCATCGGAGCTTCACGCCGAAGCGCCCGAGCAATATTATTGCGAGTGAAGGACTTGTTCAAGGTCCCTACGCGGCGACTTGAGTTGGATTCGAACCTGCAACCCTCCGGCTGCAAGGCAACGAACAAGTATATATACCCACTGAACCACCGGGCCCCACAACGTCATGGCATGACCTTGGAGTCTCTTTGTAAAAAAATCTCAACCTTTCCTTTCTCATCTTAAGACAGTTTTATTTGGCCGCTGAGGTTGGTAGCGCCTCTGAGTAGGCTAGTCCCCTTGAAGTGGCGCTATATAAATGCATTTAATGAATGAATTAATGAATAAATTTGGCGTCCAGGGAGTCTGAAATGATCAAGTGGATCTTAAACGGAATGAGGAAGGAGGTTTGGACGCATGAATGCTGCAGAGTATAAGAATGAAGGACTTGCTCAAGGTCCCTACGCGGCGACTACAAACATCGGTGGCTAATGGCTATTTGCAGAACACCTGCTCGGCTTTGGCTTTAAAAAATCTGACGAAAGCATGCAGCGTCCAGGGCGGAAGGAACAACAATTGATACCCAGAGGCTTATTGCTTTTAAAATGAGCAATTGAGCATCATATACAGAGTGGGCCAAAAAAAACCCTAGTTTTTGCCAATATCTTGACCAAAAGTAAGAATTTCGACATGAAATTTTACGGTCTTAAAGACAAATCACATTTACATTATTTTGATGGCCAGATTTCATCAAAATATTTCAAGCAAACCAAAAGTTATGCCAAAAAGTTAGGAAGTACACCCACCGTTTTTTGACGACTCAAAAACGTAGCGCAACAAAAAGTAGGTTTTGGCCAATATCTTGGCCAAAAATAAGAATTTCAAAATGAAATTTTACAGGTTTATAGACAATTCATATTTACATATGATGGTTAGATTGCATAAAAACATTTCAAACAGAACAAAAGTTATATCACTTTTAGTGAGGCCACCCACCGTTTTTTGACTTTTTTGAATCATCAAAAAACGTAGGGTGGTCTCACTAAAAGTGATATAACTTTTGTTCTGTTTGAAATATTTTTATGAAATCTGGCCAACATATGTAAATATGAATTGTCTATAAACCTGTATAATTTCATTTCGAAATTTTTACTTTTGGCCAAGATATTGGCAAAAACCTAGGGGGGGTCGTTTTTTGCCCACCCTGTATATATATATGCATCATATATATATATAATGCTCAGGCAATATATGAATGGATATTTACATATGGACATCAAGACATCCGGACCTGTATGACTTAAAGCGTTGTGTATGCATCCTCATAGAACTGCGCAATAAGTGCATTGAATCCTTTACGTATGCGGGCTTGACTATAATAAGCTTACTGTTTCCCTATACATGTAGTTGACAAAAGCACACGCACACAACACACACAAACAAGACCCACAAAACACATAAACACACACACACACGCGCACACACACACACACACACTTCAACATGCGCAAAAAGAGTGGACACAGTGTTTACACACACGCACATAAAAACACAAATACACGCATATTATTTTCTTCATTAGTTCTCTGCCATCAGGAAGGTTCATATGTCTAATTACGCCACGCATAATTATCTGTTCTGTGCATCTCTCTTTAGCCATCTGTATACCCGTCCTTTGTCATCATCCAGTCCAGTAGCATTGTTCTTGGTCTTCCTCTTGTCTTTTCGCCCTCCATTCTTCCTTCTATGATGGCTCTTACTATGGTGTCACTCCTCATGATGTGGCCAATCCAGTTTCTCTGCCGCCTCCGCGTATATTGTCCCCAGTATTATTGACATTTTCTCTCCCACCATCTGCAATATTTCTTCGTTCGTCTTGTGCTCCCTCCAGCTGACACGCTCCATTCTTCGCCAAATCCACATTTCGAAAGCTTACGCATATTATAATTTAAATTATGTCTACATAAACTATGGAAATAAAATATACAATATAATAATATTGCGTGTGAATTGCTCGTATATTATATATAAGAAAATGTACTGTTGCGTATGTCGGCAGTCCATGGCAGCAGTTGCATAGTCTACAGGGTGCGCCAAAAAAAGTAATCCCCTACGGCTTTTTATCAATATCTTGGCCAAAAATAGGAATTTTTCAAATCCAGTTTTACGGGCTTGAAGGTAATTCATATCTACGTACAATAGCCAAATTTCATAGTCCTATGTGAAACAGAACAAAAGTTATATCACTGTTAGTGAAGCCACCCACCGGTTTTTGACGATTCAAAAACGCGACGCAACGAAAAGTAACAAAAAACCAATTTAATTATTCTGGCCAATATCTTGGCCAAAACTAATAATATCAAAATGAAATTTTACAGGCTTAAAGACAATTCATATCTGCACATGGTGGTCAGATTCCATCAAAATATTTCAAACACAACATAAGTTATACCACTTTTAGTGAGGCCACCCCCGTTTCTTGACGATTCAAAGACGTAACGCAGCAAAAAGTAGCAAAAACACGATTTTATTAAGTCTCATCTTAAATAATTGTTATCAAAATAGCCTTGATATTGCCAGATGATCATTATTGTTACTATTTAAAAAAGAAACAGGGCACCAGCGTAGCTGCGCGTCACTGAGAAGTCACTTAGCAAGATGACGATCAAATTGGTAAATAAGGAATCTATCAGCTTAATCAACAGGTCCATCAAGAACTTTGCAAAGAGACTCAAAAGAAGTTTTGGCACGGGTGGTGGGCGCATTGAGCACAAGTTGTGAAGCACTACCAAGGTCATTTGACAACAGTTATTTGAGATGAGACTAATAAAATCGTGTTTTTGTTGCTTTTCGTTTTTGAATCGTCAAAAAAGGTGGGTGGCCTCACTAAAAGTGGTATAAGTTTGTCCTGTTTGAAATATTTTGATGAAATCTGAGCACCATGTGCAGATATGAATTGTCTATAAGCCTGTAAAATTTCATTTCGATATTCTTAATTTTGGCCAAGATATTGGCAAAAAACCTAATTTTTGTTGCACTTCGTTTTTGAATCGTCAAAAAACGGTGGGTGGCCTCTCTAAAAGTGGTGTAACTTTTGTTCCGTTTGAAATATTGTTTTGTTATTTGACCATTGTACGTAGATATAAATTGCCTTTAAGACTGTAAAGTTTCATGTAAAAATTCGTATGTTTGGCCAAGATATGGGCTAAAAACCGTAGGGGATTACTTTATTTTGGCGCACCCTGTATAACATCTTTTTTATGTAAATAATCAAACAATAACTACTTAAAGTTTCTTCACAAAAATATTAAACACTTTTTCATGTTTGAAGTAGGCATACTTTGTTACAAAACCCAAAAGAAAATTGCTGGTAAACTGAAATTTTGGCAGATGAAGTTGAAAGATTCATATCTTCCTATCCGTTCAAATTTATGGCATGATATTTTGGAATCATATTCTTGGTTCAATTCTCTAAATAATGGGAAAATTTAGAATGATTAATAATCAGGCGTTGCAGATATATGAAAACAGTTTGGCTTACTTTTTTTAACCACGGTGTGCTAGCTACAGTAAGAGAGGTAGGCCCTATGACTATTTAAAAATTATTTAGTCATTTCTATAGCGCCCATTCCAGCTCTCTACTCAGAGGCGCTCCCGACTACAGCGCAGACACTGCATCAGAGTTTCACGACGAAGCGCCCAAGCAATTGCGAGTAAAGGACTTGCTCAAGGTCCGTATACGCAGCGACTTAAGGTGGATTCGAACTTTCCGGCTCTAAGACAACGATGCCATCACTACACCACCGCGCCCCACGATATACTAATGAAGAGAACAGTTTAATCCTAATGCCATAGAGAGAAAAATGTAAGCAGTTTGAGCCAATACTCCGATATTTTTTGCTATTTTTGATATCTCGTTGGCTATAAGTTATCATAATTATTATTCCTTTCAAGTCAAACGACCATAAACGTAGACTCCTAAAAATTTAATTGAGTTCACAGAATTGAGAGGTGTACGATTATTTTTTAGTTTGACTTCTCCAAGTGCATTGAATTTTTTCCTATGCGATTTGAACAGGATATAATTAATTAGTATAGGTCTGAACCCGTCCAGTGGATAAGCTGAATATTGACGAGTATAATTATCTCCTGTCATGCAGCCTTCCGACCGAAGGTTCACAGAACATCAGAAGTTGTAGCAGTAGAGGTAATAATAGTAGCAGTCATAGCAGTAGTAGTAGTGGTGTTTGTGGTGGTGTTGGGGTGGTAGTGGTGGTAATAGCAGTGGTAGAAATAGCAGCACCAGCAGCAGTAGCAGTAATAGTAGTAGTAGTAGCAGGAGTAGTATAGTAGTAGTAATAGTAGTAGTAGTAGTAGCAGTAGTAGTAGTTGTATAGTAGTTGTTGTTGTAGTATAGTATTTGTAATAGCATTGGTAGTAGCAATAATAATAAAATACTGATTATTTACAAGGGACGTATACGATTTAACATCTTATTAAATTTTACCTTGTATATGGAATAATATTATTTCCTAGATTGCGTAAATTCAAGAGACTTTACCTGGATCGCTTGATCGATAAAAGCCTTTTATCAGGTCTTGTATTGCCTGCAGAAAACAAAGGCATTACGTGGTTATTAATGAATCCTTATTGATTACGATGACGCACGATATACAAGCTTAGATGTTTAACCTATTAATTATTAGTCGTATGCTGTCATTCGATGGAATTCCAGGGCTTTTTAAAGGTGCAGTTGTACACAAAATGTGCAGTTGTAGAAGCACTTCTGTACGGTTAAAACTAGCAAAAAGGTCATTGTCATCCGATAGGAAGTAATTTACCATGGACAATGGGAAAGGAAAGAAGGAGTTGTGCAGTTATAAAAATTTCTCAAAAACAATCAGTCAATCAACCAATCAATCGTAATTTATATAGCGCCCCTTCAAGGTATCTACTCAGAGGCGCTCCCGAGCGAGATCAGACGAAACAAATTAAAACAGCCTTGTGGGTTTCCGCATAATCTTTGGGATCTTAATAGTTAACTGCATTCTGTTTTGATTCACGTGGGTACCGGTAACAGATGGGTAAGAGCGCTTTTGTTAAACGGAGGGCAGTGGTTCGAGTCTAGCCTTAATTAAGCAGTTATTGCGAAAGGACTTCGACCAGGTCTTTTTCACTTACAATAGCCTAATTAATTATAATTATTACTCAGCAATGTTCTTTCCAATGATCATGCGCACGTTTGAACGCTGGCAGCAGGAAAAGTTTGAATACAGACTTTGTATTTTTTCACATAGCTTTGCTTTGTATTGCATCTATATCTCTTCATACTAGGCAAAGTTGTTATTTTTCCCAGAATTTTGACGCTTAAATGCCGACTTTGTTTCTTCCCTTCTTGATAGATATCCTTCGCAATCGCTGAAACCATAGAAGCCACTTCCGATATCCGTTTGAGCAGTAGACGCCTCAGGCAACAATCCGCAAATGTCAGCTTCCGTTGACAGGGTAAAGCTCTTGTCGACCGTGCTGCCACCTTGTCGACGGCGTGGAAACCATATTTCCGTCCGACTCCTCCACAATCTGTAGTCTTCGGAGTTTCTCCTTTCCGCTAGATGACAGCTTGTCACGTTCAAGAATGCCAGCATCTTTTTATGACATTTTAAATTGTGCCTCGCTTGAAGTTTCACCGAGCAATAGCTTATACTCTCTAGAAAAACGATTTAAGAAGTGGTATGTTCGGTAGGCTATAATTATACAGCTTGAAGGAAGGAAGGTAGCCATTGAAAACGCTTGGAATTTAATCTAGCGCTCGAGTTAAGAAGAAATTCCAAGATTCACAAAATGCCAAGTCTTTTTGGTCGGTTTTTTACGTCAATTTTTGCGTAAGCATATACGAGTCGTATTCATTAGCCTACATGAGTCTATATAATTGATAGGCCTATTAGGCCTCGGCCTATCTGGACAATGATTGTTTCTTCTTGCTGAGGCCTACACTTTGCTTACATAAAAATAGACAAAAATAATTCAAGAAATTATCGGAGTTTAAATTTAAATCTAGTCAAAGATCAGCGTATTTAATTTAATCAGCCGACAATGAACTTCGCTGATACTTCATGTTTATTTGACTGTTTTTTGTTAACATATATTTCAATTTGCGAAATGTGCAATAATTTGAATAAGGACACAATTGATTGATAGGCTATGGTATCCCATCAATGACATGTGTAATAGCTCCTAATATCGTTCCATTAATTGTCAGTTTTGAACTTATAAACTCACTAATAACAAACGCTCATTATTAATTTTATCTTAAAAGTAATTGAACGGTTTCAATTAATAATTATTTTGTACTCGAATCAGCGCATGTCATCTGTAACGCCGTTGCTATCCTTGCCATGCTTTACGCCGCTGAGTCGCTTCAAAGACTAGCGCTATAAAACGTTTGTTTACTTTTGAAGAAAGACGATAAATTTACGGTCATACTTACATGCAGCTTTGATGGATGAGCCGGTATCGCGCAGGACCCGAAGACGTGCAGCCAAATTAGTAGCAGACATCTTTTCATTTCAAAACACATTTCCAGACAGACTCATAGGAGACAGTGCGCGCACATAAAACGAAGTGGACAAACCGTCTATTAGCGCTGGGCTATCTTATAGCGGCAGATGCCCCACCGAAGAATTCTCGCGTAAAATATATCCGCCGGCGAGCTATAGCCTATAATAGCGCCCTCTGAATGGGGGGGATGCCTGAGGGATTTATGACCGAACGTTTCGATTCTTATAAGGTTGACTGAAGTGCGTGCATTCTACTTTAATATCGACAGCAGGACACTTCTGCAGCCTCTCCCTGCGGATGATCAGACTTGATGTATCGGCTAGTTGAAAAGACACGGTATACGCGAAGGGACGAATCGCCTATACACACGGAGATAAGTGACTGCCATAGGCACTTACTATAGAATAATATTATTGACGGCATGAGTGCATGTGTGTGTGTGTGTGTGTGTGTGTGTGTGTGTGTGTGTGTGTGTGTGTGTGTGTGTGTGTGTGTGCGTTGAGTGGACGTCGATGGGTCTTGGCAGGCACACGGAGTAGGCTATAGGCTACATGTAGCAACCAAAGCGAAACGGTTGTCGAGACAGTAAAGAAGGACTTTTTTGCCCCTGATGAAGCTTCCATTCTGAAAGAGTTTTGAGAGCGTGTTGATAATAGGCTAGTCCTATTCATAATACAAAACAGGTTGTTATTAATTTTTATATATTACGTCGTATAGCGTATATTATATTTTTATTATGTGCGATAGTCTATAATTATACTTCAATTTGCATTAGGCCTATTATGCTATATTCTGGTTTTAGGTCATTGCTGTGGATAAAACTATAGATAGATATATACTGTTTAAATAATTTAAACAGTATATATCTATCTATAGTTTTATCCACAGCATTATACTGCTAAGTAAATATTGTGCGCAGCATTCACAGTTTTTGCGGTTCCCATGAAAAACACACATTTGCAAAGAGAAGTAATAGGTATACTATTTAGTAACACGGTGTAGGTCCATCTGCACGCAATGAAACAACAATAATTTATCCCTTTCAGACCGTATGGCCATTGGAATGGACATATAGTGGCATTGGTTGGTATAGGGCAGGGCTGTACTCGAGGGTATACGCGGGTATACGGCGTATACTCACCTCCGGGGGAAAATGACGTATACTCACCTCAAAAAACGAGAGTACTCGCGGGTATACAGCGCATACCCACCTCAGTAAGACCAAGTGGGTACACGCTGTAACACGCAGGGAAAAATCGCGAATTACGAAGGGGAAAATCATGAAAGAGCGTTTTACGCTGTTTAAAAGGTTTTCCGTGCGAAATATCACGGCCAAAAACTTCGATGATTAAAAAAGAGGTCGTCAGAAATTTTTGGCCCAAAAAGGTCGATTTTTTTGGGCGGCAGCGTTTACTAACCTCAAAAGTTCTGAGTACAGCCCTGGGTTAAATCCTGTTTTTCATAAATGTAGTGCGTTTTTAACGACTTCAGACCCACTGTCCATTCCAGTGGACATAATTATCTGCATGTACACGGCGCAACTTCTGTTTGACTTTATCAGTCATCAAGTGACGGTGGGTAAAGATGGACGCCGTATATTTTCGACCTGGGACGTAAGGTATAATCCAGGAAGCAATCTCAATGCTATCATTAATTACAAACCTAACGGTTTTTGATTTAATGTCATTCGTTTCACGGATCAATATTTTTCTGAAATGTCACAGAGTTCAGAAAAAGCGCCATTTAATCTTTATTTTGTTTCCCTTTTTATTTATCATATCATTTTTGTAGAAATTTATCGCTTGCATGAATTATGACGAAGACTCAGAAATTACCGAGCGACCAGACAATCAAGAACACGAAAATTGCATTATCAAAAAATGAATGAATCTATTAGACTATAAATTATTATATTATTTCGCGATGTCCTTTCATTTCGAGTTGGCCATTTGGGTTTCAAGTCATCACATTCAAATGTATGACTGTCTTACAATGACAGAACGCTGATAGTTGCAGAGTACCGGGACATTTTTAGCGACCCATGATGGTCAGTTAAATCAGAGTTGAGTCCAAAAGCAGTGTGCGCTCAAACTTTGCATAGATTTAATGTGATCCAGTTTGGAAATTAGTTACCGGTGTAAAGGTTTCAGATTACCCCCTCCTAAACATTACCCCCCTGCAAACTGTAAATTGCATCAATCATCGCATTTATTGCACTAAAAATATAAAAAAATTCATCCCGCTTCTTGTTTTGGTCTGAAGACTTTCATCCGTCATCCCACTTCGTTGTTTGTTATCAATATTTTCATCTGTAACTAAAATACTATTCGCCGCTGAAGTTTACATGAAAAGATGACTTCGAGGCTATTATTTTTTTCGGATCAAAATATTGATAGCAAACCACGAAGTGGGATGACGGATGAAAATCTTCAGACCAAAACAAGAAGCGGGACGATTTTTCTGATTTTTTTAGTGCAATAAATGCGATGATCGATGCAAATCTAGTTTCCGGGGGGTAATCTGAAACCGGTTTCAAGTTACTGGGGGGGGGGTAATGTTTAGGAGGGGTAATTTGAAACCTTTACACCGGTACCAAAGATGTGGAGGACTATAATACACCGTACGGAAATAGCATATACCAATTCGTTTATTATAATGGTCCTTGTTTAATTTGATTTCATACTGAAGATATCACACCGCAGTATGATTGCATTTTATAGCATGAACAGACGCCCACAAGTTATCACAGAAGTCGAATTCAACTCTCTGCAGCCATGCATGACGTCTATCTGCTGAGAGGCGACCTTTGGAAAGGTAGCTGGAAGCAACCTTCTGTCCGTGCGGTATTAGTGCCAGAATGCTATTACCCTACAACACCGCCCTTCATGGTCACTCCATAAACAAAACGCTACAAGCTACAAATTGAACTAAATTATATAAAGGTCCATCTATTATATATACACACACATAATTATGTGCAGACAGATATACATATTTTTAACATTTATTTATACTTAATGCACCAAATTAAAGGTATTTCACTCTAGTATTAACTCGAAAAAAGTCGAACTGATGCTAGTTTAGGTTTTAATTATATAGCCTACTTGGAACAGCGCTAGCTACCATTTTTTGTCATTACTGACGCATTATGACGCCGTTTCCCTGGGAAATTCTATCGGTTTTTGCTAAAACGCGTGTGGACACAATCATTTTGGGTGTTTGTAGGGTTCCTGCCATGAATATCTTCTAATCGGAAAACCACGTCCTTTCAATTTTGCCAACAGCCGTGCACTGCCATGCGCTGCTTCAGACGCTTGCACGCTGCCAGCGGTTTTTTGCGTAAGAGCTGGAGAGCCCGCTGGACTTCTCGTCGACAAACTGCTTTAACTTTAGGTCTATAATCTTTTCCAATACGTTATGCAGTGCTTCTAAGACTGCCTTTTTTGCGCTGAATTTGCATGCAGGGCCTGCCATGGTCATTGTCTTGACTGCAAATGTACGCGGACACACGAGCAATGTTAGCGGATGTGAGCGCCGTGCGCTCCGATTCCCATGGTTGCGAGTAGAAAGTCCTGTTTTATCAATTTTCCGTAGCAGATAATACAAGGTATTGTTTATTCCATCCTCTGTTAGAATATTTGTTAATCATTTCAAACGAATTAAATCCCTTACCAGTTCGTAAAATTAAGATCGAAACGCGATCATCGTCTGTCAACGGCGCCAGGTTGCGTCACAAATGACAGCAAAATATGGTAGCTAGCGCTGTTCCGGGCATATAATTAAAACCTAGACGAGTATCAGTTCGACTTTTTTAGAGCTAATACTAGAGTGAAATACCTTTAATTTGATGCATCAAGTATAAACAAATGTTAAAAATTGGCAAAGTTATACGCGTGCAAAGTCGGGACATTTATGCTGGGCCACCCTGTATATACCTACAAAGTATACATTGCTGCAACTATTGACTCAACACTGATCACTGCGCTAATGCGGCCAAAATGTTCCTTAAAGACGTCAAAAGATCGAAATACTGGATTTCTTGTCACTCTTCGGACTATAATTGCTCTATGATCTCAAACTAAATAGACTGGTACCCTTCCAGTGCTTTCACTTCAAGATGGCCAGCAGGTGCAATTTGGTCGCAATTAGGCCTACTAGATAGGTCTATTGTCTGCCTACAGTCCTAGATTCGAGCCGCTACCTCATTATTCTTTATTTCACCCGATGTTATCCTCTCTCCAACCTCTGGCATACATATGACAGTCACGACATCATTAACCTCATATGACGAAAAAATCAGCTGCCCCAGTCACGCAAGAACCAATCAGCACCAAAATTAGACAAGAAGGATTCAGCGGTTTGGCTCTACACCGTGATTCAAAAAAAAGTAAGCCAAAATGTTTTTCAAATATCTCCAATGCCTGATAACATATCACGCTAAAATTTTCCAAATGTTTAGAGAATTGGACCAAGAATATGATTCCAAGATTTCATGAGATAAAGTTGAACGGATAAAAAGATATGTATTTTTCAACATCATAGGCCTATGCCGAAATTTCAGTTTACAAGCAATTTTCTGTTAGATTCAATAAAATGTAAGTCAGACTGTTTTTCTTATATCTCTAATGCCTGATGACTAATCATGCTAAAATTTCCATATTATGTAGAGAATTGAATGACAACATGATTCCCACAGTTGGTTTGATTTATTTAATTAAATAAGATCCTCAAAATGTCCTTCTCGTGCTTGCACGCAAGCCTGGAGGCGCTGGCGCAATTAGGCAACAGCATCGTCGATTATCCGCTGGTCCGGGTCATCTCACACTTCCATCAAGCGCTACTTCAGATCGTTTATACCATGAATTGTTGTCTACTCTGTCTTGCATCAGGCTCCACACTTTATGGTCGACAGGATTCATATCTGGGCTGTTCGGAGGCCATAATGTTGGAGAAATGAAGTCTGGTTTCTCTCTTATCAGCATTTCAATGGTTTCCTTGGCTCTGTGGGCTGGGGCACAGTCCTGTAGAAAAAAAACAACCTTCCAGGGTCTAGATTTCTGATTACAGATATAGGATGCAGTGACAGTAGAACGTCGCGATATTAGGATCCATTAATTTTTACTCCAGGGTCACTGAAGACCAAAATTGGGAACTATCAAGCGTCGAAACCGCAAAGAACACCATAACAGACTTGCTGAAAACTGAAGTTTTGGGAGATGATGTTGAAATATTCATATCTTTCTATCCGTTCAAATTTGTGACTTGGTATTTTGGAATCCCATTCTTCATTCAATTCTCTAAATATTGGGAAAATTTTACTATGATTAATTATCAGGCCATAAAGATACTGAAAAGGTTTGACTCACATTTTATTGAATCTAACAGAAAATTGATTGCAAACTGAAATTTCGGCATATGAAGTTGAAAGATGCATATCTTTTTATCCGTTCAACTTTACCTCATAAAATTTTGGAATCATATTCTTGGTCCACTTCTCTAAATATTTGGAATATTTTAGCGTGATATGTTATCAGGCACTAGAGATATATGAAAAACAATTTGGCTTACTTTTTTTGAATCACGGTGTAGAGTTATGCTTGTAAAGTAGGCCTGTATAAGATGCGTTAATGCAATATCTATTTTGCTATAGGCACAAGCGTTTGTACTTGGGGCTGTGGGGGGGGATAAAACTCCCAATGTTTGAATAAGTGTAACTGAGAGTACAAAAGGATATATAATAATAGTAGCCTACTTCATAACGAATGCGAAAGTCTGTAACTCTACATCTGTCAATTTACATTATATTTATTATTTACAATTTTACATGATTACACTATGGTCATATGACGAAAAAATCAGCAGTATATAGGCCTATATGAATAATATATATATATATATATATATATATATATATATATTTATAGCACACTGCTTTCAGCATGGAAAATTTGGAAATCGAAGGAACTCGTGCAGGAAGTTATAAGAATAAAATTAGGCTATAGCATCATTATCTTACTGTCTTCGGTGAGAAATCTTTTCTCTTTCTGCAAACGCGCAGCATCCGTGATACCAGATCTTCTGATGACAACAGGCCACGACGAGCAGCATCTCGGAATAAAGGTGTTTGGTTCATATATCTAAAAGGTTTTTGGGGTCTTCAAAGAAAAGGTGCCTATCTTTAACTCGCATGGTCTTCATCCGCGGACACAGAAGTACGACACGTGTGCTGCAATCGAGAAAGCAGCTAAGTGCTCATATATATATATATATATATATATATATATATATATATATATATATATGCTAAATACTTAAGTATAGCACACAATCCAACATAAAGCAGTAAGTTAGATGATATAGGGTGCCATGAGTGTTCTGAGTGCAATATGCAAGTGACTGCTGAACTATACTTACAGTTCCACGGTCGTAGGATAAACGCCAAGGATATGTCCACAGCTCGGCATGTAATTTAATATTTTAGGTGAATAGGTATGTACTATATGCACTCACCGTGTCCACAGCTAGGCATGTCTAAATGTAAGTCATAAAATCATACTTCAATGTTACATTTAGGTCTATACATCTTTTTCGGGACCTCTGCTCGTCCGTCTAAGCTTCATTCTATAATTTCTTTGCTCAACCTTGAATCGATCCAAGTTTAGTGGATCTATACGAGCATCCCCGGTTGCCATGTAGAGCCATATTATAGAGCCATAGAGAAGATAGAGACATAGAGAAAATAGAGCCATCGTATCTCATCCAAAACCGACTAGACTCAGCTGCCACCAGAACACCAATAGGCTATTCATGATCATTATAACACTCCATTCTTATATCACTTCACTGGCTAAAATTCCTGATTACTAACTCCGCCACTGTTCATTTCAAAGTCCTATCATTATATATATATGTATTATGTATATATATATGTATATAATTATATATATGCAGCTGTTAACAATTCTTCCTGCGTCAAACTGAATGAAGTCTTAACCTATATTCTATGAAATCCTACACTAATTCTTCCGATTCTGTACTCCTTAGAAGCTTTCTCATCCTAAACAAAACCAGCCATAGTACCAGTTCAGCCCTCCGTTCTTTGGCTTTGTGGCTCTCTGGCTCTGTGGCTCTATGGCTCTATTGCTCGCTGGCCTTCTGGCTCTGTGGCTCTGTGGCTCTATGGCTCTGTGGCTCTATGGCTCGCCGGTTTTCTGGCTCTCTGGCTCTACATGGCAGCCGGGGGACTAGTATACCTCCACTGGACATCGATCTCTTTTCAACCTCTCCGGAGTGCGTCAGCGCTCGTGAATAACATAGTGCCCTTCGCTCATCTCTACGATCTAATAGGGTAGCGATATAAAAATCGGAAGCTTACGATTGCGACAAAGTTCAGTTTTTATTTAGAGTAATCTATTCATAAAAACCACAGTTAAGAAACAATGACAGTCTTCAGAACACTTTTGCAGATTGATTGGCATTTTATACCGGATTTTCTCAAAAGCCATGCATAAAACATGAGTTATGTAATGAACGTCATAAGTATATGCAGTGTCCACTGTCCAGGAAAAACGAAAACGCTTGGACAAGTGGGAAAACGTGAACAAACATTTATTAGACTTTAGACAGGAAAAAAGAGTCTCGCCAGCATTATATGATGTTCCAATAATTAGCTAACTGCTGAAGGCGATTCTTCTCTTTATCCAGCCCAATCTTTCAAGGCATTCCCTCGCGGAGTCTTCGTGCTAGGAGCACCTCCGAATTGTCATTCTACGAGAGGCGCTATATAACTCTATCGATACGACATGAAATCGAACTGCCGTGAAGGATTTTCCATAATAATTATGCATTTCAAATTTTAAAGAAACAAAATGGATTTTAGTTATTGTAATGCTGCACCGTTTGTTTTTCCGAGCGCATTGTACAATGTACATACACTGCGTAGTATTATACAGTACTGCTAGTATATAGCTCATGATAATGTCATTGCTTGCGAGGATGAAGAATGACCCTAGGTGGGCTTGCGTTTCCGGCATACATCCTTCCGTAATCCACATATGGGCAATTTAGTTGCAAATGACATGCAGATTGAATAAGGCAGGAGAAGTCGTGGAAGCAATGGTAATGGGGGAAGGATGTGGAGGTGGAAGAGGAGGGGCGAGAGGTGAAGGGGATATGTAGGCAGAGATTAAAACATCGACTCCATGTTGGAAGTCAGAGTTGCGTATACTGCGTCCATGGAGGACACTTTGATATAGGGCTCACCCGGTGGGACTATCACCTGGGTATTCATTCATTCATTCATTCATTCATTCATTCATTCATTTATTCTTTAATTTCTTCGTTAATTTCTTCGTCTCTAATGACCTTTCAAGGGACTATACTTCACTTCGAAGTCGCTTCGCTTCGGTTCGCTTGGCTTCGCTTCGCTTTGGCGCTTCGATTAAATCATGGCGATAATTTACAGTTTTGAGTTGACCCCTCGGAGTGTCACTGTCCATTAGATTTTTTGTTTTTTATATTATTTTTTGCTATGATATCGATTACATCGTGGATTAGTGGAAGAGAATTTTATTTTAAAAAAGATGACACTTCAAAAAGGAAGGGTTAAGCGAGGAGATAATTTTATAGGCTATTACTGCAAAGTGCAGATGAATATGTCAGAGGTTAGGAAATGAATAAGCAGACGATGGTAGATCAAAATTATTGACTCGAATGTTCGCTTTGTCAAAGAGCGACATAATAATTATCTATTTGTTTAACCAAACTGAAGAATTTTCAACAGAGTTTTTGGTGAATATACTTGTATGTACTAATATTGAAGTGAAACCAGAGTTTAAAGTGGGTGCATGGGGACGCGTGGAAATGCGTTGAAATGAGTTGAAACGGTTTGAAACGAGTGGGAACGCGTGGGAACGGTGGTCCCATTGCTCTTGGAAAATTTCGGCTTGCGTTCCTACAACTCACCGCGCATGGATGATGAAACCCTGGAAACAATGCATTCCAACAAGAACTCTTCTTCGGCATTCCCACTGCTCACCCATTTGGCATTCCCACTGCTCACCCATTTGGCGTTCCCACTGCCCACCCATTTCGCGTTCCCACTGCTCACCCATTTGGCATTCCCACTGCTCACCCATTTGGCATTCCCACTGCTCACCCATTTCGCGTTCCCACTGCTCACCCATTTCGCGTTCCCACTGCTCACCCATTTCGCGTTCCCACTGCTCACCCATTTGGCGTTCCCACTGCTCACCCATTTCGCGTTCCCACTGCTCACCCATTTCGCGTTCCCACTGCTCACCCATTTGGCGTTCCCACTGCTCACCCATTTGGCATTCCCACTGCTCACCCATTTGGCGTTCCCACTGCTCACCCATTTGGCATTCCCACTGCTCACCCATTTGGCGTTCCCACTGCTCACCCATTTCACGTTCCCACTGCTCACCCATTTCGCGTTCCCACTGCTCACCCATTTGGCGTTCCCACTGCTCACCCATTTCGCGTTCCCACTGCTCACCCATTTGGCATTCCAACTGCTCACCCATTTGGCGTTCCCACTGCTCACCCATTTGGCATTCCCACTGCTCACCCATTTGGCGTTCCCATTGCTCACCCATTTGGCGTCCCCGCTGCTCACCCTAATCACTTCAACCACCGAGGGAAGTCATTGTGGCAATTTCAGCCTCCGCAAAATGTCAAGAGGTGCATATGGAGTAACCTCAACTCAATTCTGGACTCAGCCTGCTCACCGCCCCTTCCAAACAAAATTCCCGTTCTGCAATACGTAGTGCACATTCACTCAAGTGAGGGGTCAGCCATGGTTGCTGGCAGCACCATAAAACTCCGGCTACCAGCTACGCCGCCACCAGTTGACCAGAGTCACGAGATCTGACTTTTCTGAGAATAAAATGTGTTCCTTAGAGTCAGGACTAACCAGACTCCATTGACACCTTCCAATAAGCAGACACGCAGGTCCGTGTCATCGCCGATGTAAGCCTGAAGATTTCCTATAGTCTTAAACCTGAACCAAATTTGCTTTTAGATCAAATCCTATTTAACTCCCGACCGATAAATAGTTTATAAACAACGGTACGGATTTTATGCGGTACTTCTTCACGCAATCCCAAACGTTGTGAGTGGTCAAAAAATTTACGTCTGACTGTTACAGGCTACTGTCACTATATTCTGCCCAGAGTCCACTCTTAACGTCATTCTTAACTGTCTTTGTTATGCAACCAAATTGAATCGTTATGTGAATGGCAACATTCCAGGTACACTTCCTTTGAGAAACAAGCCATTGGACTTGTCTTTCACATACTTATTCGAACTTCGAGGAGTCCCGTCATTTCGGAGTTCAATCAAGAGAACAAGATCGCAAACTACAGACCTATTAAAACGAAGTTACCGAGTGCAGGGGCACGTTGTGCTACGATAGGCAGAAGCTCTAAGTGCCCTAGTCCCTTTTATGTTCAACTGTGCCGTAGTAGTTAGGTCTGCGGGACTTAGAGTCTAAGTAGGTCTACACTGGATTAATGTCCACAGGGCTCAAGTCCTCTCTTCTCTGCAGCATCTTTGCCATTGCCTTAGGCTTGTGTGACCCGGGACTAAAGCAGGCCCTACCCCTTTCCATCCCCTAAGAGGTATAAATAAGAATCGAACAGTGCCAAGAGAGGCGAGAGGGGACTCCGCCACTGGTTGTCCTCTGCCAGTGCCAGTCCAAAGCCTGGAACAAAAGTGAGAAAGAGGCAAGCATACGATCTTCCTTTTTGGGTCTAGGACCTACCTGTTTGCATCCAGAAAGTGACTGATATAATAAATTGTAATGTGACCGTTTAAAGTTTTTCAAACAATGAAAAGCATCTTAGCTGAATTTCTACAATGAAACAGCTAAGAACATTTTTCCTAGCAGTCTGCTTCTCTGAAAGTTTGTCTTATGAATTCGTAATTGTCTTTGACTTCTGCGTCGTATGTTTGATATCCGTATTATAGTACGTCATACACTGCTATTAGACCTATCAACTGAATTGTGTCGTTTAAATCAAAAATTTAGACGAAAGATACCTCAAACCGAGTTCCACATTTCCGAAGAGGCTGAATCTTGTTTGAAAAATTATGAGTCTCGCGATGACAACTGGGCCATGTTTCATGAGAATTCTTGCTCAATTAATTGCTTGCATGGCCGTCTAAATCTTTGTTTAACGGTCCTTTCATTCATTCATTCATTCCGAAAACTTATATAGCGCCCATTCAAGAGGCCTACTCAGAGGCGCTCGCAGCCCAGTCACGGCGGCAATGATATTATTCCTTTTCACTTGTTATTATTTCGACTTTGCGCTTTCCAGGTGTTGAAACATTCACCACGCGAGAATAGGGGAAGACGGGGAAATTTCGGCTACGGGGTAAATTCGGCCAGGGTGATTTCAAGGAAACCAGTGGGCATATGAAGATTTGAATACTGCCATCTAGCGTATAATATCATATTAAGCATGTTTATCAAGAAAGTTTTGCTTTTATGTGAGTATAATTTGCTAAAAGCCCAAAAAATGAGTTCGAGCCTAATCCACTTATCCATACTGTGACAGTAAAAGCTAAGAATTGAAGGTAATCTTGTTCAAATCTTAATTATTTGCTTTTTATTCTGCAAACCACAATATTTTTTGCCAATTTGGTTATCCAAATTCATGATACAAAAATGCGGTCCATGCTCGTTAAAATTATTATGTAGGGTGGGTGGGTCGGAGTAAAATCGGCCATGTGGACGAATTTACCCCAAAGATGTTAGGAATGGTACATTTTAAGGTAGTAACTTTATATTTTGTACCAATATACCCAGTTTTAATTTAAAATATAACTATGACGCATCATTTCATACTCTGTATTGTGTTTTAAAAAAATTTGAAAAAATATATTTTAAAAAATTATTATTTTTTATTAAATTCTGCAAATAAAAAAAAATCACAAACATACTACCAGGTATTTCCTAAATATCTCTGATGTGTAATTTCCGACTTAATGCTGATTTCGGTGTGAACCGTCACATATACCTCATCTGGTTTGTTGTGAGGATCAAATTAATCATGTTGGCCGAATTCACCCCGTATACTGGGGTAAAACCGGCCAAAAATTCACTTTAAAAAAGAATTTTTTTCACAAATGTATTCCTCTCTCCCAAAAAGTAACCTCGCAGTATATTGCCCCTATCTTGCTTTATTCAGTTGTGATTTTATTTAATTTTAGCAGTCAACCCGTTTCAATTTATTACAAAAATAAGAAAAATGGCCGAAATTACCCCGTCTTCCCCTACAGTCTACCATGAACCCTTGGCCCTCATATAACCAGGGACAACATGAAACAAACTTTCGAAGATCACTTCAACCAGACCTGGAAAGGTCTCTGAGTAGATACACTACATGGATGCCAGATGGTGCTATAAATGAACGAATGAACGAATTGACGAACGAATGAGTAAATGAATGATTGAATGGTCGAATTAACGACTGGATGAACAAACGAATGAATGAATGAACGAATGAACGAATGAACGAATGAATGAATGAACAAACAATTTGAATGAATGAATGAACGAACGAACAATTTGAATGAATGAATGAATGAACGAACGAAAGAACAAATGAATGAATGGAATGAATGAATGGAATGAACGAATGAATGAACGAATGAACGAACGAATGAATGAATGAACTAATTAATTAATCAATCAATTAATTAATTTATTAGATCTAATTAATCGGACGGTCGATCGAGCAATCAATCAACCAATCAACAAAGCAATCAATCATTAAGCGAATCAATGAATCAATAATTATTATGTAGCCTATATATGCGTGATTAACGATATACTTTCATAGGTCAGCCCGTCAAAATCAATGTTCCACGTTAGCAAGACTATATGTGCAGCAAACTTGATTGCATTCAACGCAGATAAAATGCATTTATTTTTTATTGGGCATTTTTACTCAACCGTTCTTTAAAAAACGAGCGTATATAGAAATGGTCAGAATCGTTTGCAATTGATCTATAATTGAGATGGTAATACGCCTACTCTAAGAAATTATAGATCGGCTCTCGCGGTAGGGTATTGGCCTAGACTATTTAGAGGCGACGTTATCATGGGGTGGAGAAATTCCTTGATAGAGCGAAAGGGTGCGACCATAAACCTATCCTGCAGATTCGAGGAGGGATGCCATTACAAGTGGAGGAACCTACATGTACATGGCATGGCCATCAAATGCCCTTCATCGAAACAAGCAGACTTACAAAACACGGACGAAGTGATCCAGACGAACGGTAGACGGGTAGAGTACTATAGTGAAGAGATGTTGAGCGAGGTTAATATTCATGTTTTCACGTGCCTGACTCTGACTGTCGGATGTACATTATCATCGAAAGAAGAATGGAGAGAAGAAAGACACGAGGAAGAGCAAGAGCAATGGACTAGATGATGTCGTTGGTGGGGCGCGGTGGTGTAGTGGTCAGGGACGGATCCAGGGGGGGCCAATCCGGCCATGGCCCCCCATTTAGAAATTTCTTTATTTTTGACCAGCTATTTTGCTCGGAAAGTAGACGTGGCCCCCCTTGAGTGGTTCCGTAGGACTTTGGCCCCCCCTTCGAAAATTTCTGTATCCGCCCTTGGTAGTGGTGGCATCGTTGCCTTGAAGCCGGAAGGTTCTAGGCTCGAATCCACTCAAGTCGCAGCCTAGGGACCTTGGGCAAGTCCTTCACTTGCAATTACTTGGGCGCTTCGGCGTGAAACTCCGATGCAGTGTCCGCTCTGTAGTCGAAAGCGCCTCTGAGTAGAGTGCCTGAAGGGGCGCTAAAACAAGCGCACATACAAATATAAAGGAAAGCTGTAACAGAGGACTGAAGAGAGAGGCACAAAATACGGATGAGTGGCGTCGTTCGACATACGAACCTTCCTAAAGGCAGAGAACGAAAAAGAGAAGAAATACTCTGCCTGCAGAAAAAATTATTTAGATCTATCTATAGTTTGCAGCAACTAGCATGGGCGCCGACTCTGCGAGGCCTGTGAGTGCTCAGCACCGCCAGACATGGGCCAAGCGAGGCCCGCCAATGCATGGGCACCACCAGAAATCAGCCAGCAAGATGTCCTTTTTAAGAGCTTATTTCTCTGTTTTCATTGTTTATCTACA
This sequence comes from Lumbricus terrestris, assembly GCA_949752735.1. Taxonomy (NCBI): domain Eukaryota; kingdom Metazoa; phylum Annelida; class Clitellata; order Crassiclitellata; family Lumbricidae; genus Lumbricus; species Lumbricus terrestris. The sequence goes on from OX457051.1 coordinate 23,579,337, forward strand.
ACAATCATTCCGTCTTTTATATATTTTTAAATCTCAGTTAGTCTACCTTACTATTATTCCAGTTTTACCCCATCCGGCAGTCTGAACTTCATTGGTCCTCAGCCGAAAAAACAATGAAGATACTGGGTGTCATCCTTCAAGATAATCCCAAACTCACAGCCCATATAGACCACCTTACAGCTACCTGCTCCTCCTCTCTCTATGTCATCAGAAAGCTCAAAACCAATGGCCTCTCCTCCTCATCCATCCATAATGTTACCAAAGCCTGTGGTTGGACCAGTGGTCTGGAATGACCTTCCTTTTGAGCTACGCCTACACCCTGGGACTCTGCCAGGATCCTTCCTTACTAAACTTAAAACTATTCTTTTTGTGCGCGCTGGAGTCGGGAGCGCCTCTGAGTAGTTTTTTCTTGAAGGAGCGCTATATAAATGTCCGAATGAATGAATGAATGAAAGCCACTACTGTTGCTACACTACTTTATGCCTCCCCATCCTGGTGTGTCCTCACCCTGGCCTCTGACAGAGAACGCCTCGAAAAACTCCTAAAAAGAGCAAAACGCCTTGGTTACTTAGAGCAAACCTTACCAACTGTCTCCGAACTTGCCAACATAGCTGATGCAAAACTCCTTTTCTCCATTATACACAACCCCAAACATGTACTTCACCAACTCCTACCTCCTCTCCGACCCCCTCCTCTCACCAACTAAGAACTAGAGCCCACAACTATACTCTCCCACTTAAGGACAATTCTCAATTTATACCACGATCATTATATAAAAACATTAATTTTACTAGCTTACTTAAAGACTAGCTAATTGAACTTTTAACTTTAATTATTCATTACCGTATCTATGTTAACATTTCTGCGTTATTGTCAGATTGCCTTTTCTCATTAAAACGAATATATATATATATATATATATATATATATATATATATATATATATCAGCGAATACGTGGAAACACCAAAATGCTGCTTATTCGATACGCTTCCGTTATTTTTTCTCCGGACGAAGGCGACGATTTTAATTACATTTAGGGCCTATTCTTCGTCTTGTACATGCTCAATAATGTTTCTCACTGCGCGGGAGTCACCTCCCAGCATCAAAAAAGCGGGATATTGCTTTGTCTGGCCTAACAAATCAGCCTTGACTAAATTGTCAAGACTATTTGAAAGACTATAATTATAAAAAAAACTATTTCCACAGTGTTAGGCCTAATATTGGCTTACTAAATAGCGGGTAGTGTAGACAGAATTGCTTGATTTCTTGTGCAAAATTTGAGTCTGCTGATTTAATTAGTGTTGAGTACTCCAAGATGTCAATTCTAACGAAGATTCTGCTTTTTCTGTGTGGATTCCAAGAGAAGTACTTGACCAAAAGAGTGATCAGTTTTTTTAAACAATTAGGAATCTGGGACATCTATTGAAGTCTTAAATCATTCATTCATTCCGAAAACTTATATAGCGCCTCTTCAAGAAGCCTGCTCAGAGAAGCGTTCCCAGCTCAGCCACGGCTAAAAAGATAGGTCTTGAGCAACTGGCAGAAAGCAGGCAAATTATTTCGAGGTAGTAGGCGTAGTGCAAGCGGGAGCCGATTTCAAGTGGACTGGCCAACAACCGAGTAGGCTCGACGCTGTCTGGTAGAAGAGCGGGTTCAAGGAACCAGCAGCTCCCCATTGACCAAAGAGCGTAAAGCTCGACGGAAGGCTAAGTCGGAGACAGAGATCAGATGAGTAGGACAAAGCACTATCAGTGATGCACCGTCAGACAAGTGCTGCTATTCAGTACGAGATGCGCTGCGAGACTGGAAGCCGGTGCAAAACATCACGCATGCAAGCAGAAATCGGGGTATGTCTTTAAGCAATGAAATAATAGGAAAATTTGATAAGATAACAACTTAAAATGTCACTCTTTCAGTGTGAATTTTTTTTAAACAATGACAAGGATGTTTTCAAGTTTTATTTAAACCCCGACTATAATGAGCAATTACGTTAAAATGACAGCCAAGTTATGCTACCATCGCAGTGTGCTCAGTGCTGTGTGCCTCGGTGATCGTCCTTTGACCGCGAGTTCGTCCCCTAAGAAACCAGGACCAATTAAGTCTCCACCTATTAACAGAGGTAATTTCAATTACTCTCCTATCAAAAAAGGGTTAAACAATTTTCAGCGCTCACGCGCGGGTTTTTTCAACACTCTTTAGGGCACTCACACTCATCGGGTCAACTCAGCACTTATGGCCCCTATATGCGGGCGCCCATGCTTCTAAGTTCCCTTTCACCATCTACAACTGAATCAGCACTTTCCACAGTCTATTGGTCTTAAGGTCTTTGCTACTTTTCCTTGTCATATCATCATGTTGTGCTCTTTTCCTTCTTTGACTATTGTTTTCCGATCACAGTCTGCCCTTGTTGTAAGTATCCTGTAAGTATAATGCAAACAATAGGCTAAAATGTAATATAGGAAAGAGAGTATCATTTCTACTACTTTTGGGACCTCAAGAGACAAAACAACAGGCAACGCAGAATAAGAAAGATGCAAGAATATACTCGTACATCGATGACATCAAAAATCTCTGTGATAAAGTTTACTTATGACCTGTGTTCAATTACTCATTTCTGGGAATGTTTCTGCACATAGCCTAATGCAGGTAAATGCGCAAACATTCAACCAATCCGTTATTGTGCTAAACGCCTGTGAAATATAATGGCATACCAAAACATAACATAATTTACGATTAAAGGCATTTTGCAAACCGCTGCTTGTCAAATATAGAAATACTGATGCAATACTATTGTCAACTTACGATTGGTATTCACACTGTGTGAATTCGAACTCGATATTAAGACTATTGACGATGATGATTTCGCAAGTGAAGCGAAGATCCGATAATTGCGACTGAACTTTATAAAATCATCTTTGATTACTTTAGACTGACGAGCAGATAATGACTGCCATTTAATATAAACTCTTTATAAAAGTAGCCTAGGCGGTTTACTAAAACAACAAACCCCCGAACCGTCAGCATGCCAAATGGCCTGACATACAATTGCATACAATTAGCGTGAACAACAATAGCTGATTGGCCCTATTTCTCCGAGCAAAAATGTTGTATGTCCACATATCACATTTGTGCTCTGCGGATTTTTACGTAGAGGACATACGACCTTTGTAACTTGTGTATTGTACCATGAAAACGCCTTTAGCAGAACATCTAACTATAATAATTGTGCCCTGAAGCCTCGTCACATTAACTATTAGAATCGCTAATAATATGGATTTGAAAATAGTTGGACATAACACGTTTGTCTTCTATACAGACTCTGGACGATAAATATCCAGACTGCAGCAGAAAATGTATCAATCTATTGAACGTCGAGAGCCTATAATTGCAGGCGAGTTTCCAACTTCGTGCCGGATGGAGCAAATGTGGCAAATACGAAGTAGTTGTACTCATAGGCGCAACCACCCCATGGGACCCACGGGACGCGTCCCCCCAACTTTTGAGTGGTCCCCTAACTTTATTATTATGGTCCCCCAACTTTTAGGGCGTGATTCATTATGGTCCCTCCCAACTTTTAGGACGTGATTGCGCCTATGGTTGTACTATAATATTTCTTTTTTAACATTAAATTTTACTTGGTTCTAGGACTACTGATCATAGGTCAATTGATCTATGGACTACTCATCAAAGAACTACTGATCAAGGGACTACTCATCAGGGGCAACTCATCAAGGTACAACTCACCACAGTCTGTTTTATCTAAGAACGAACCTAAGCAATTAGGCCTAAATCAGAGAAAATTTAATAGATCGAAACTCAATACCGGAATTGGTTTACTCAGTGTTAATACTAACTAAAATTACGTAATGGCATACGATTTTAGTACAAGTACTAAATTTACGACTGTTATAACACATAGTAGGCCTAACCTACATTGAAGTCCTGTGTATAACTGAAAAAACTTGATTATACGCTCAATACAGAAAGTGACTTACCTATAGTTTAATAGCATACGGCCGTATTTAACAAGCAATAGAGTATTTATTTATGATTCGTTCAATGTTCGATGTTCGATGTGCGTTGTAAAAATTGTGATGAGTTGTACCTTGATGAGTTGCCTCTGATGAGTAGTCTCTTGATCAGTAGTCCTTTGATGAGTAGTCCATAGATCAATTGGCCTTTGATCAGTAGTCCGCATAACGTCTATTTAACCATTTATCGCAAATTAAGTTTTCTCCAGGCACAGTCAATTATTAGGCCTATTGTGTACGTATTCAAGACGATTAAGAAAATCAAGGCTGCATAATGTCCTAGTCAAGATTTATGGACGAATTGTTCGTTTAATGGTTTGGCCTGCCTTTGCATAAATTAGTCATAAGATATGTTTTAAAATAAAGAATAAACAAACTTGCTGGACGATCTGTGAAAATATTAATATTTGTCATTCTAATGGAATCCAGTTGACTGGGTAATAGTCTTCTCGCTTTAGTCGTCTGGATAGCGACGAATTTCTTATTGGGTGATTCGCATAATACGTTGTTGTACCTCCTGCAAGCCATCCAGACCACCATCCAAAAGTTCCAGTAGAGACGATAACATGGTCACACATTGACAATATTGCCATATCTTGAATAGCAGTATGTCCGAAGGCAAAAGTGATATTTGCCACTGCGCTGTCGTTGAAATAGATAAATTTCTGCGACCATGTTCTATCCGTTGAAACCACTATAAACTGTATGCGTTCATATGTTTGAACGAAGTATTTCATAGCCTTTTGGAAATAGACTTCAGTCCCAACACCGACGCCTCTTTTTGCTAAGCTTAGAAAATCTCCGCGTCTATTATGTATGCCAACTCGCACAAACCATTTTGTCCATCCAGGTGGAATATTTGACTTCAGAAAGTGTCTTGCTACTTTTCTGGTATTAGTTTTAAAATGAAAATGATGTCGGATGCGATCTTTAATAAACTGCAAATATTTCCAGCTGTGAAAGTACCCGTTAATAACAATTGACTTATTTTTAATTTCATATGTATTTAGCAGGGTTTTTTCAAGACGAGGGTCAAATGACACAGTTGCCTCCTTGAAATTGTATTTTGGGCAGACGTTTTTCAGTATTTTTACATTCAAGTCAAAGTCAGCAGCAAGAGCTTTAACACTGTGGCTTCCAAATAGAACGACTTCTCTCCCAGTGAGTTCCGCCACATAAAGGGCCGCAGCAAAGTAGAACATCTGATTGCCAAGTCCTTTGCTGCACATTGCACCAACACTGACATAGCGAGAGCAATTCTGTAATATCCAATTATCTTTTTCGTTTATCTGACTGATATTTTCTGTCCATTTGCCATTATGCCAACCAAAAGAATGATTAATTGCGGATGACATCTCTCCACTATGCGACCGTGTTGAAATGAAGACATTATAGGAAATGATCCAGACAGCGCACCAGCTACTTAGGGTAAATAGAGCAATCCACCATTTATTCATTCCACGTCCAACAGCTACAGGCGTCAGTTGGATAGTCTCCATTTAAACGGAATGCATGTGTTTAGAACTTTAGACCTTCAAAGAAATAAATAAAGCACATATTCAGAATTTCGTTTAAAAAGAAGAATGATCAACGGTTAGATCTAGTATGGCTAAAGTGTTGGACTTTATAGATCTAGCGCTATATAACGACTATGATTATCCTAACATTATGTAGTCGTCAGTTCTTCTTTCTCGCGTTTAGTTCTTCCCTTCCGGTTAATGGCACCAAGGAGGCCAGTTTTAGTTCTGTAATCAGGGCGATTAATCTTATTAAATCTTGTCGTTTACTGAGTGATCCGCTTCATTTCTTAACAGGTTATGGCCCCAGCAAGCCTAGAGCACGTAATGATCACAAAAGTTTATGATACGGAACTTTAATAAGTCATATAAGGATAATCCGGTCAACTGCGCAGTATAGCGTGACTGTTTTCTTACATCGCGACAGAAATGCGAGAAACAGTTGTTTATTTCTTTTCACCGAAAGAATAAAAATGACGGATAAAAGCTCAGGTAAAATCGCAAAACTGAATAATAGCAACTACCAGATTTGGAAGTTTAAAGTTGAACTTCTGCTAATTAAAGAGGACTTGTGGGACACTGTCACTAAAGAAACCCCCGATCCTATTACGGAACCGTGGCAAAGTAAAGATGAAAAAGCAAGAGCCACGATAGGTTTGTTAGTTGAAGACAACCAACTTCATCTAATAAGGAAAGAAACTACGGCAAAAGGTTTATGGGAACAATTAAAGAAGTATCATCAAAAGGCAACACTGTCCAGTAAAGTCAATTTATTGAGAAAACTGTGTGCATTAAAGTTAACAGAACATGGTGATATGCAAAACCATCTTGCGGAAATGGAAAATTTAATTGACCAGCTCACGGCGTTGGGAGAAACGTTGGCAAAGCATTTAACAGTTGCTTTCTTCCTCAGTAGTCTTCCAGAAAGTTACGGGACACTGATTACGGCATTAGAAAGCAGACCTGAAGGTGATTTGACTGTTGAATTAGTCAAAAACAAACTCCTTGAAGAGTTTACAAGAAGGACAAGTAAATCTTCAACACATAAAGGACAGGAATTAAAGGTTTTAAAGGCAACAGAACCAGAAACAAATCCTAAGGAACATTGCACATGTTACTTCTGTAAGAAACCTAACCACTTAAAAAGAGATTGCAGAAAATATATCCAGTGGAAGAAAAGAAATCCAGACCATGCGGTTAAAACGTTGAGAGAAAATTTCAATGAAGAAAAACCAACAGAAAGTGTAGCACATACATGTCTTAAAGCAAACGAAAAAGACATAAGCAGTCTTTGGCACGTTGATTCCGGTGCAACAACACATATGTGCAGTAACAGAAATTTCTTCTTGAACATTAACAGACAGTACAACAGTGAAGTTTTTCTCGCTGATGGTCGAAAGATTAAAACAGCTGGAAGTGGTGATGTGATGATAAATTTCATAAAGGAAAACGGAGAGATACATGTTGCAAAATTGTGTGGAGTCTTGTACGTCCCACAATTGAAAGGAAATTTAATTTCAGTAAAGAAACTTGTCAGTAAAGGTTGTGAAGTGAGATTCAAGGAAAACAAATGCACTATCATAAAGGATGGAGAAGCAATAGCAATTGCAGATGACAAAAATGATTTGTTTGAATTGAGAATCTCTGACCAAACGAATAAAGTAAAGGAAACACATATCGCACAGGTTGCACAAAGTTGCACAGGTTGCATACACGTTTGGCATAACAGAATGGGACACAGAGATCCAAAAGCCATACAAAACATGGTGAATCAGAATAAAGTATCAGGAATCATCATCAAGCCGTGTAAATTCTCAAATGTGTGTGAATGTTGCATTCAAACAAAGATGACAAGAAAGTCAATTCCAAAGAAGTCAGATTCCAAGTCAGATGAGATTCTAGACTTAATACATACAGATGTTTGTGGACCAATGCAGACAACAACACCTGGTGGGAAAAGATATTTCATGACGATGATTGATGATTACAGTAAATATACAGAAGTGTATTTATTGGCAAATAAATCTGAAGTACCTGAAAAGATTCAAGAGTACGTCAAGCATGTTCAGACAAGGTTTGGTAAAACACCGAAAAGAATTCGATCAGATAGAGGAGGGGAATACACAGCTCAAAGATTACAGAATTTCATGAAAAGTGAAGGAATTCGAGCAGAATTCACAAACCCTTATACTCCTCAACAGAATGGTTGTGCAGAAAGAAAGAATCGTTATCTCACCGAGATGACAAGATGCATGTTAAAGGATGCAGATCTACCGCTACAATTTTGGGGTGAAACCATAATGACAGCAAACCATTTACAGAACAGATTACCAGTTGAAGGGATTGAAGTCACTCCTTATGAAAGATGGAACAAAAGAAAACCAAATTTAAGCTACATAAAGAGATTCGGATCTAAAGCGTACGTAGCAATTCCTGCAGAGAAAAGACAGAAATTGGACGATAAAGCCAAGAAATTGACCTTCGTTGGTTATGAAAGAGGCACAAAAGGTTACAGACTACTAGATGTGAATACTAACAAAGTATACATTAGTAGAGATGTAATTTTTCTCGAGACAGATCCACATTTGTCAACAGAGGGTGATTTTGATTTGGACATTGAAGAACTGTCATCAAATTCAGATTTTGATGATGAAACTTTTCTTTTTCCGACACATCAATTACCCGAGGAAGAAATTACACAGCCTGATAAGGAAATTACAGAAACTACAGACACTCAGGTAAATTTAAGAAGATCAGAAAGAGTCAACAAGGCGAAACCGCCCGAAAGACTAATTGAAACCATTAATAAAATAACAACAGTTGAGCCAGAACCAAGAAGTTACAAGGAAGCAATATCTTGTCAACAACAAGAATCCTGGCGTAAAGCAATGGATGATGAAATGAAATCATTGAATGAAAATGGAACATGGATCTTAACAGAATTACCTGAAAACAAAACAGCCATTGGTAGCAAATGGGTTGACAAAATCAAGAAAGATGAAAAGGGAAATATAACAAGATATAAAGCTCGTTTAGTAGCACAAGGATATTCTCAGAAATTTGGAGAAGACTATGATGAAGTATTTGCTCCAGTAGCAAAACCATCAACTCTGAGAACTATCTTGACTATAGCAGGTTCTAAAGGCATGATAGTAAAACACTATGATGTGGAAACTGCTTACCTGAATGGTAAACTATCTCATGAAGTCTACATGAAACAACCTGATGGATATCAGAAAGGCACTACTGAAGTCTGTAAATTGAAAAAGAATTTATATGGACTTAAACAAGGAGCAAATGAATGGAACAAAAAGCTCAATGAAGTACTTGTCACTGATGGATACAAGAGAAGTGACAATGATCTATGTTTATATTCAAAACAGTACGATGATGGATGGATTTATATCTCAATTCATGTGGATGACCTGATTGTAGCATCGACAAAATCTACAATGTTAAAGAAGTTTGAAAAACTTATGAAGAAAATATGGTCATGAAAGATCCGGGTGTTTTGAAAACAGTTACAGAACAAAGCATATCGGAACTAAGTATCATTTCGTACGAGAAATGTGCAGAAAGAAGGAACTAGACATTAAGTATTGTTCTAGTGAACACATGATAGCTGATCTCTTGGCTAAGCCTTTGGAAGCAGTTAAAACTAGGAAGTTTACTAGTGAAATTGGGCTAAATTGAGAGAACAGTTTATTTTTTGTTATGATGCTATGGTAAAGTAGTCGTTAAGGAGGGGTGTTGGACTTTATAGATCTAGCGCTATATAACGACTATGATTATCCTAACATTATGTAGTCGTCAGTTCTTCTTTCTCGCGTTTAGTTCTTCCCTTCCGGTTAATGGCACCAAGGAGGCCAGTTTTAGTTCTGTAATCAGGGCGATTAATCTTATTAAATCTTGTCGTTTACTGAGTGATCCGCTTCATTTCTTAACATAAAGTCGCATCACTAAAATTCTTTTTGGATGGTGTGTGGAAATAGACCTATTTTTACAAGCAAATCCCTTACGTCACGTGGGGTTTTACTCAAGGATTATAATTTCTGCGGATTTCTAGTGTGATGACCTAGTCTGCGTTCACTGAGTAATTTCTCGTTTTCCGTTTTTCTAGAGTGTCATGAAGTTTTTCGACATATTAATTTCCTATTACGTTTTGTCATTTTAATGTTAACCAGACAATGGTAGATTTCTTGTGAATAACATTGGGTCAATAAAAAAAACACAAGTAGCAAAAACTTATTTACTTAGAGCGGTGTTATTTACAAGCCCGGCCTTAGGGCAAGGCGAGCGAGGCAGCCGCCTTGGGCCCCGCGCTTCCAGGGCCCCGCGCTGCTGGCTATAATTTTTTTCTTTGCCGAGGTAGGAATTGGTTACGTCGCATAACAACTATGTTTGCAGTCAATTTGCCACGTGAATGTTATAGGGTGAATTTGAAATAACGAGACTTCGCTAAAGCGAATCACATTTAGCCTAGTGTTGCAACCTTGACCTACATGTGGAATTTCTCCAGAAAACAGGGTCAATAAAAAAAACACAAGTAGCAAAAACTTATTTACTTAGAGCGGTGTTATTTACAAGCCCGGTCTTAGGGCAAGGCGAGCGAGGCAGCCGCCTTGGGCCCCGCGCTTCCAGGGCCCCGCGCTGCTGGCTATAATTTTTTCTTTGCCGAGGTAGGAATTGGTTACGTCGCATAACAACTATGTTTGCAGTCAATTTGCCACGTGAATGTTATAGGGTGAATTTGAAATAACGAGACTTCGCTAAAGCGAATCACATTTAGCCTAGTGTTGCAACCTTGACCTACATGTGGAATTTCTCCAGAAAACAGTAATTTGCTCATTTTGCTTCAAATTTACACATGAACGTCCGCAGACATTTGTGCAGGAGAGGGCAAAACAGAATGGTAGCGGTGACATTTTTACAGAGAGCTTAAATGCAAAGCAGGAAATTTAGAACATGGATTTTTCAGAGAGGTGTCTAAATGTAAATTTCTCCGTTTCATTTGGTAATAATTAGCATCATTAGAGCTTTGGCGTAAAGTAATTTGTCAACAACCAAAAATGTAGGCTTTATTTGTTAAAAGGCCTTAATTTTTCCGGCCAGGGCATTGAGGGCAAGTCGCAAGAGCCCTTATCCACTAAGTGCGGGCGCCCATGATTCTGCATTATTTAGATAGGTCTACACAATGTAGCAGAGGAAAGTTACTTAAGAAGGGGCTGTTCATAAGATGGGACACACCTAGTAATACCGCCATACGGCAAAGGAAGCCACATTCTTGAATTTCGAAAAAGTATCACGTAGGCTATATAGACTCTGCACAGTAACTATTAATACCTGCGGTACTGCTGTCCTGATTTTTTATACCTGAAGTTTTTCATGTTTGTTGATTTATTTCACATTTTTAAATTTTAACAATCTGACATTATGGAAATTATTGTCCAATCTTATGGATATAGTTGCTTAAGTTGGGACATAAATTATTAGGTGTAGTAATTATTTTTAATACCGATAATATCGCATTATTGGAAATTTTTTAAACTTTTATATGCATCATTTGAAAATCAGAATATGTATACATTATAATATATCAGCGTGGTTTATTTTTAAAATAGTCCCTAGTGCTCTTAGGGAAACAACGTTAAGTGTCCCATCTTAGATAAGTCTCATCCACCAGTGCCGTATTGACAGGAAATCAACTGCGTAAATTCTTTCTGAAAACTGCAACAAGGACCATTGGCTTTCAACCCTCCTGCAAACAGCAGGCTTATCGATTATGACCTACCTGAGTGGAATCTAGCTGTAGTGCAAATAATCACAACTGCAAAAAAATACTAACGCAAAAATTTCTCAACGTAGGCCCTACACAGAAATTACATCAGGGAGATCTGCTTATTCACCAACATTGTAATTATATATACCAAGTCTGCTATGAACCAGGCTCCATCTTGTCCATTTTGCAAGCTGCCAGTACAGAATCCAGGGAGGTCAAACTGATAAACTTGGATAAAGGGCTCTGATTATCGTGCCTCGCGATTTACACCCAAAACTGACAAAGAGATCTGTTCAAAAGAATTGATACCCCCACTCATCTGATCCTCGGATCCTCCACCTTCTTAAGCCTCAAGTGACCAACTGGGGTCCCCAGCACCGATTCGGCTAGTGCTACTTTTTTGCTAGTCAATATTTTTAACGACGTTTTATGAATTTGTCACTTGGACATCGCTCACTGTTTACCTCTAATGAAATCCGGTGTAACTTTTACGGCTATTTTTTAAATATGAAATATCTGGTGGGGTCCCGCGGGACACCAGCCTTAGGATGATTTTTCTTATGGAACGGAACGCTACTATATGAAAAGATATTTTGCCAGCGAGAATTGAATCAGCACAATTTAGTGCAAAAGAAGTAATAAAAAAATTCTGGAATAGATTGACGTTGAAAAACACGATAGCACGAGTAGTGACCATGTCCAGGACATGACTTCCTGCATCCCGAAGTACCGAAACATGAGATTTTACAACAAGGCACTTGAGCAGAAAACACTTTTCATATGTACGGAATTGCAGAACAACAACAAAGTTGCTGCTTTCCGTGACATAAGAAAAGTGCTTTCTGCTCAATTGCCAAAAGATTTCTTCCTGGAACAAATCTGTGAGTGGATCAGCTTACCGTGCCAGGTGTAACTTCAGGCAGCAAGACTATACATAAAGTCCAAACCTGCAAACTATGGTATCAAGATATGGTATGCTGCGATGCTGTCACTTCATAACCACTGACATAATTATAACCCGCAGAGACAGAGTGAACAGCGTGAGGCAGGCCGAGGTTGTGAAACAACTGGTATCACCATGGCGGAACAGTGACAGGAACGTTGTAGCAGATAACTTTTTACATCTGTTCATCTTGCTGTGCAGCTACCTCCAGATCGATTGACATTAAATTGTGGCATAATCCAAAGCAACAAAACTCATGTCCCTGAGGCAATGAAGGCCAGACATGGGGCGACAGGAATTTATCTCTTTGTTCGGTTGCCATGACCAACTTACTCTTGTAGTGTTTGTTACTAAACCAGGCAGAGCTGTGTTGGCTATTTATTCACTCTCAGCACGATGCTACATGGCTTTTTTTTTAACCCTTATAGGGTCACCGGGGGGTAAAAAAATACCTCCATCTCGGTTTTTCACGGAAATTTTATTCCCTGAAAATAGTTGGAGAAATCGCTTCTATGACTTTTCCTAAATATGTTTTATGCACAGAATGCATCCAGTTTCATTAGTTATTCATGCACCCAAATCAGCTATAAAGTACGAAATTGTACCACGTCCTAGCTATTTTACTCAGGAATTTTTAAACATAGCACTATGCATGCTTTACATATGAGTGTCTTGCTGTTAAAATGTGTCCTTATCAGTATCTGGACATTATACATGTATATAATAGAAATCGTTTTGGTTTCATAAAATTAGGATGAATAAATGAAACTGTCTACAGCAAATCACGCGAAGTCAACAAGTGTAGCATCAAGAATGTGGCTTTCATGAAATTATTTGGCCAAGAAATTATCAAATCATATTTTCATTAGATACAGAACTTTACTGATAGCTAATTCAAGAATCTGGCCGCCATTTTATCCAAATTGTGGTTTCCTTGCATCGCCATAGAAGTAAAATTGGTTCCATCGCATTCCTTGACCTCGAAAATGCTGATTTAGACCCTGAGATTATGTTTCCATTGCACATAATTATGACTTCACTAATAGCCATTTTATTTTTTTTGGCCGCCATTTTGTCCGCCATTTTGATTTTCGTGCAGTGCCACATATGTGACATTGGTTCCATTGCATTCCTTGACCTCGAAAATATTGATCTAGACTCTGAAATCATGTTTCCATTGCATACATAACTGCACTTATAGCCATTTAGGATTCTGGCCGCCATTTTGTCCGCCATTTTGATTTTCCTGCAGTGCCTCATAATACTTTAGTTCCAGTGCATTCCGCGAACCTTCTCTAAATAACTTTTTTTAGTTTTATACTTGAAAATCGGAGTTTATCATAGGAATCATGCGAATCACAGTGGGTTTTTTTTTTTACCCCCCGGTGACCAAAATCGGTTGAGAAAAATCGTGACCCTATAAGGGTTAACGTGCAGTTGTACACAAAAAACAGCCCTGCGATGCCACCATGCACTTATGAACAACAGGCCAGAAGTAATCCTCCATTACAATAAAATCAAAAGTGGGATTGACAATGATGTATCACCTTTTTACAATGCGCAATACAAGAAGAAAGTCAACGTTCGGTCCAAGTGTTTTTTTTTCAACATCCTCAATATCACTGGAAATGCTTCTTGCATTCAATGCCTCATCAATAATCCAGAAAATCTTGCAGAGCACACAGCGTCGACTTACCTCCTGACATAGCTCGGGCAGGCCATGCATGGTGACATCTCACATGTCACAACGAGCAATGATTCCAACTAAGCACCAATTAGAAAACTACGATGAACTGTGGTGTAGAAATTCAATCCCGTCAACCAGACTCAGCTTCAGTCTAAAAAAAATTTGAAAGTCATCCATCGACGATGCTCAGTTGCTCATTGTCTCAACGAGGTAACGACAAGAAGGCAGCTCATGCAACCAGCTATAGCATGTGGCGAATACAGTCGACAGCAAGTTGTCTGTGACAAAAACTACTCATAGATAATATTTCTTACTCTGTGAACAGAGGACTCTTTTGAATCCATGCTAAGGGTGACAGAGGAAGAGCAGAAGTCCATGCTAAAAACATAGGCTATACTCGTTCGCCAGGGCTTATCCGCATGGTAGCTGCATTGTAAGGCGCCCTTGTAACGGTATGACTGTGTTAGTGCGCCATATAAATTGTCGTAATTATTGTTATTTATTATTACTAACACAGTAAAACTATTGCCAGTGCTTATTTAAGCGATTTAGTTATGTAACCTTGTCCAATATCGACGTATAAAGCACTAAACGCGTTATCGCCTATTGGGGTCCCACGGGACCCCAGTTGGTCATATTAAGAAGCAAAATATGTTGGTCGCATGAGGGTTAAACGACACCCGCATCAACAGCTACTCTGGCAGCTCTGCAGGCTCTCTGCTTCCAGGCCCAGACCTCTTTATGACTACACTTTGGATTAGGCTTCTGACTCGATGCAGCACATGTGAAAAAGCTGGAGCCCTGCGATTGGCTTTCGAGTGGCGCTTTAGAAGCAGCTAGAGGAGCACATGCCATATGAAAACTGACACCTATTTTCCGCTCATTTATTCGTTCGTTCATTCTATGGACTTATATAGCGCACTTTTAGGAAGCCACTTTTGACATCTGCTTTTTGGATTTTAACAAATTTATTTTAAAAAATCGAATTAAAAAATATAAAACGGAGAAATTTGCATAAAAAACCTTTTTGAAAAATACCCGTATTCTTAATTTCCAGCTCTGCATTTTTCAAGCTCCTGCTACAAAAAATCCAACCGTGACTATCATAAAAAATGTGCCCCTGCAAAAATTTCTGCGGGCGCCCATGGTTGTGTGCTACGATTCAGAGAGTGGAAATGAAATTTGTGATCTTTCACAATCACCCACGATTTTTCCAGTCTCTTCTTTGTTCTGTAGCGCAACCTAGGCCTAACCTATTCACTGTACTGCGGTAGCTATGGCTAGTGTATAAGTGTCTAAAGTTCTTAAACTTGTTCTCTTACAACAAAGATCAGTTTCTTGTATTTTCTTCTTCGATTTCCAATATTCACAAACAACACAACAATGCATCAACGACGATAAACAATTCAATTGCACGACAGAAACGCCATCTTATTATATTATTACTCTAACGTCTTCTACACACGACTAGCACTCCTTCTACAACTTATCTCACTCTCAGCGTACACTCTCTCTTCGGTCGCACTGTCCTTCTCTCTGCCTCTCTCTGTCCTTCTCGCTGTCTGTCGGTCTCTCTCTCTCTCTCTCCGGCGACGACGCGCCGCGGCACTTTCCCGCCACTCAGTCAGCTGGCCTGTCTGTCTGTACACTCAACAATTAGCTGATCACTATACGTTATACAAAATTAGCTCACATTACCTCTTTCCTTTCTTTTAAAGAGAGCTAATTATCTATAAAAATTAGCGAACGTACCTTAACTAAACAATGCAAACAGTCCAATATATACATAACATCATAAAATATCTTACGCTTTAATCTAGATAAACAATCAGCTACTACATTCAATTTACCTTTCTTATAGTTCAACAGAATGTCAAAATTTTGTAATGATAATGACCATCTGACTAACTTAGCAGATTTCGACATTGATTCAGTCAAGTAAACTAAAGGATTATGGTCTGTAAACACATTAATCTTAGAACCAATAAGAATTTCTTTCAACTTATTTAAAGCCCATATGATTGCATAGGCTTCCTTCTCAATCGTCGCCCATCTCCTCTGGGTATCTGTCAGCTTCTGACTTATAAAGGAAACGGGACGTTCTATCCCTTCATTGTCCACCTGTGATAGGACAGCTCCCACAGCAAAATCACTGCTATCACAGTACAAATTAAAAGGTTTACCAACCTCAAACATATATAAAACCACATTTGACAAGACAATCTGTTTAAGTGAATCAAAGGATTTCTGATGTGCATCAGTCCAAACAATGTTCTCAGGTACTTTCTTGCTGGTTAAGTCTGTCAATGGTTTAGCAATTTCAGCAAAATTACAAATAAACTGTCTGTAAAACCCAAAAAATCCTAAGACCTGTTTCACTTCCTTCCTGGTTTCAGGTTTCTTCAAATTAATCAAACTGTCAATCCTATCTGGATTCATCATCTTCTTCCCTGATCCTATAAGGTGACCGATGAACTTCACCTCACTCTTACCAAACACACATTTCTTCAAGTTCAACGTTACATTATGCAGTCTAATTTGTTTCAAAAATAATTCCAAATGTCTTAAATGAATGTCCCAATCATTAGAATGCACTGCAATGTCATCAACATAAGGTTCAGTGAAATCATGTATCGGTTGCAAAATCATATTTATCGCTTTTACAAAAGTCCGTCCAGAGTTAATCATTCCAAAAGGAACACGCGTAAATTCGTACAGTCCATTATGTGTAACAAACGCAGTCTTCCATTGATCACTCTTTTTCACAGGACAAGTCCAATAGGCACTGCGACAGTCCATAACAGAAATAAACTTGGATTTTCCGACTTTGCTCAAAACATCATTGACGATTGGCATAGGATATCTGCAGTTCTCAGTAAAAGAGTTAATGTATCTGTAGTCACAAGCCAATCTCAATGATCCATCCTTCTTTTTGACAATGACAAGTGGACTTGCCATTCTGCTTGACGATGGTTGAATGATGTTTTCTTTCAGCATCTCTTGTATTTGTCTTTCCACTTCTGCCCGGTATATTAGTGGTATTCGATATGCCATGAATTCTTTTTCTCGAAAGTCTGGTTTCAACACCACTTCATGTTCTACTAATGTACATAGTCCCGGTTTGTCCGAAAATCTGTCTGCATAACGATTCAGTACATCAAGTAATTGTTTCTGCTGTTCGCTCGTAAGATGTCCAATTTGTTCATAATCCAATTGGAGGGATTTCTGTTTTGTCTCTGAATAGTATTCCTTCAGCGGTATTTCTACCACTGATCCAAATTCGTCATCCTCTTCCACGATCAGACCACAAGACAATGTTCTCGTAATGAACTTCCTCATCTTGTTGGCATGAATAATCCGTCGACCGTTTTCATTCATGTCCACGAGATACGAATATTTGGATCTTCTTTGCAAGACAGTGCATGGACCATGCCATCGTGAGATTAATTTATTGGTTGACGTTGGATACAGCACGATGACGTTTTCTCCTGGTTCGAATTCTTTATCTTTTGCTCTTTTGTTATATTGACTGGCGTATTGTTTTTGCTTTTCTTCAGCACAGCTCTCGGCGAATGTCAAGGCCTTTTCCATGTCTGCTCTTAAATTCTTCAAGTACTTAGCCGGTTGCACTCCAATGTTCGGTGGTAAATTTATCTCTTTGGTCCAGCTTTCTTTAAGAATGGTTAGTGGCCCTCTCGGCAACTTTCCATAGACCAGCAGATACGGTGCCACTCCTGTAGTTGCATTAGGCACTTCTCTCAATGCCCAGACGGTAAATGGAATGATTTTATGCCACTGTCTCGGATTTTCCACAATGACATGATGAACCATCTTCTTGAACGTTTGATTCCATCTCTCCACTAATCCGGCCGCTTCTGGATGTCCTGGCGAATCGAATCGAGGACAACACCCCATCAATTTCAGAAATTCTCTCGTTAGACTGGCTGTAAAATTCGTTCCTCTATCACTCGTTATCACTGACGGAACTCCCACATCCATGAACAACTTCATCAGAGCTTCGCATACAGCCTTAGCAGTCAATGACTTCATCAAAAAGATTGTCGGCCATCTTGTACATGAGTCTACGATGCACAAGCAATACTTATGCCCTGCTGCTGACGTCGGTTCGATTGGTCCTACGACGTCCATTGTCATTCTTCTGAACGGCACATCCTCCCTTGGTATTGGCGTAATCGGTACTCGATCCATCACCAAACTTCGTGCTTTCAACTGACACTTCTCACAAGACTTGCAGAATTTCACCACATCTCTACGCATCCTTGGCCACACAAAGGACAATTTGATACGTTCTCTTGTCTTCTCTTCTCCCAAGTGTCCGCCAAATACTGACTCGTGCGCCAATTCCATCACCTGAATTCTTCTTTCCTTCGGCAACACCAACTGATACACCAACTGGTCCAACATTTGATGTTTCTTATACATCAACCCATTCACCACACTAAACTCAGATCCTTTGTCTTCAGCTATCTTCCACCACGACTTCAGTGACTCGTCATTTCTCTGCTGCTCTTCAAATTTCTTTGCGTCTGCCAGTTGTCTTTCATCACTCGTATTCTCGGCAAACAAATCTCTCATACTCGTGTCCATTTCACTATCACTTCCAGAATCATCATAATCATCACGTTCACATGCAACCATCTCTTCTTCAATTTCATTGCTCCCGGATGTTACTCCTTCTTCTTCTTCTTGAACGCTTAGTTCATCATCGCTTTCTGTGTCATCGTCTAGCAAACTTTCATTTAGCTGTTCCTCTTCTCCTTCTTCCACTTCTCTTCTCCGACTTTGTGCTCTCGTAGTCAAATTCGCTTGCAATTCTCCTTGCAATACACTCACTGGTGGAACCTCTTTCAGTTCTGCAATTATTTCTGGATGCAGCAAGAACTTTTCTTTGTTATCTTTGCACAAGACTGCTGGAATGCTGGCACATACCAAGGTTAAATATGGCGCGATATTTACTCCCTTGTCCTTCAAATCTCCTCCTTCGTGTACGTTATGACCACTCATACGCACTTCTATTTTCACCAACTTAGCTGGAATGGGTTCTCCAGCCACACATTGCAAATGTACTCTGCCAATTTCTTCTACTGTCGCTCCTTTCAATAATTCCTCATTGATTACTGGAATCTCAGTACCAGAGTCAATCAGCGCTTTGACTTGCACGGGATGACAACTGTCATCATTTCCACGTATCTCTACATCTACATGCCGTAGTAAGGACTTCTTCGTACGTTGACACTGATCTTTACTTTCTGTTTCTCGACAAGTATCCGTAATGGGAGCAGATTTTACTACTTCTCTCTGTATAGTAAA
>OX457051.1:23603626-23618626 GCA_949752735.1 Lumbricus terrestris
CCTTGGTGGTGAGGTTCTCATCACCCCCCACGTCTGATGGGGGAGCAATGCCCTGATTCCGTGATGAGGAGGAGACTGAGTTCTTGCACACGATTCTTAGACCTATATTAGAACTAGTCATCCCATCTCTTTACAAAACCACAAGCGCACATGTTGTTGCCTTCCGGATAGGGAATGCATAAGATAAAATAAAAACACGAATTCGCGGAAAATGCTTGTAATTTTAGAAGACGCATTGATCCATTGGTGGTCTGTGCGATTCATGAGTACTGTAGGTACTGGGATATAAGAATGCAGCAGTCGTAAACAATTTTGGTTAGGAGACCACAGTCCAAGTCGACGAAGTCGATCGAGTTGATCGTCGGCCGAGCCAAGTCGATCGAGTCGTCGAAAGGCCGGTGAGGCGACGAAGTCGATCGTAGGTCGAGCCAAATCGTAGTGCGCGACTCGATCGACTGCAGAGTATAGGCTACTTGTAACTCTGGACTGAGAAAAAAACCAAATGAATGGGTTCTGGAGACGGCTGGCGTAGAAAGGAGTCTACTGGAGTCAATTAAAGGAAGGAAGTTGTCATACTTCGGGCACATCATGAGGAAACATGGAGACTGCTTGGAGAAGGAGATTATGCAAGGAACGGTTCCGGGAGCAAGATCAAGAGGAAGACCTAGGAAGAGGTGATGGGACAACATGTGTGAATGGACGGGATTATCAACAGAGCAATTGTTGAGAGCAACCGAAGACAGGAGAGGATGGAGAAGAACTGTCCAAAATGCGACCAACCCTCGTGTCGAGGATGGTTGAAGGCAAGGCAACTCTGGATGGTTTCTCACGGTTTTAATTATTAGGCATCGAAACCAATGGGAATTACCCTTAGAACTAAAATTGGCGGCTTCTTAAAACGGCATCCTTTCCAAGCGGGAACCCGTGTTCGAAAAGTGCAGTTTACATTCATGTACCGCCTGCTCCATAAGTTCATTTACAACGCTCCTCTCCGGTCTTCGCTAGGTTATAGATTGTATTTTCGCCTAACGCAATGGCATTTGAATATGATAAAACACAACTCACAATATGGCAGTCGCTTGTTTCAGTCTTAACAAACCAAATTAATGACAATGTTACACCACTGCTGATCAATTTAACCATTTAAAAGACAATGGTATTTGTCCGCCAGAATTGAATCCAGAAAGTTGGTTATTAAATATTATTTCTCAGAAAATCTATAGTAGAGCCGCGATGACAAAGGAAACGACCGAGGCAAGAGAACAATGCCGACGTGGCGTGCTAAGTGATAGCGCGACGAACGCCAAAGTCTCACTGATCGCACGGCACGTGTTGCAATGTGACATATCGATGAACCCGGTAACACCGATCAGGATGTCCTAACAGCATGCAGACCCGCAGGCAGGCCAACGACTTTTAGAAGCACTTCCGTGCATGTTTTTTTTATCAATTAAACATTTGAAACTTGTTTAGTATATCTATAAGCTACATTAATACATCTGGCTTGGCGGCAGAGCTCAGCTTGCTAAGATGGACATGAAGCTCCTCTGCACTTTGTTTCCGGATATCCATTTCTATTCCACTGTTCGTGACTTGGGCTTCAGTCTGGACCCTGTTC
Organism: Lumbricus terrestris; assembly: GCA_949752735.1. Taxonomy (NCBI): domain Eukaryota; kingdom Metazoa; phylum Annelida; class Clitellata; order Crassiclitellata; family Lumbricidae; genus Lumbricus; species Lumbricus terrestris. Next base: position 23,605,245 of record OX457051.1, read on the forward strand.
TTTCTTTATCGGACCATATTAAACGTGTCTCGCGAACATGTCTCTATCATCTTCGCCAGCTGCGTACCATCCGTCATTCACTTTCTCCGCAAGCTATTCAGACGCTTGTTCACGCCTTGATTTGTTCTAGGGTTGACTTTGGGAACTCTTCATACACCGGTCTTTCTTCTCTCAACCTCTCTAAACTTCAGACAATACTCAATGCTGCTGCTCGCCTAATTGCTGGTCTTCCCAAGTTCTCCCACATTTCAGTCTTTATTCGGGACACTCTTCATTGGCTTCCTGTACCACAACGCATTGAGTTCAAAATTTTGACACTTATGCGCAATTCTCTTCTTGGGGTTGCTCCCTCCTACCTCCGTTCTTTCTGTATTCAGGTCTCCTCTCTCCCCGGTCGCTCTGCCCTTCGTTCGGCAGCTAATGGCCTCCTTGTTGTTCCTCGCATGCGTGGGGCTACTGCCCAGTCCAGGAGCTTTGCCTATGTTGGCCCCTCCTGTTGGAACCGTCTTCCACATAAACTACGTCTTGAGCTTCTCAGCCTCTCTCTCCCTTTGTTTAGGAAGCACCTGAAGGCTATACTATTCGTTAGCGACAGTGCTAACTTTGGGTCGGGAGCGCTACTGAATCTGTGAACGGCGCTATACAAGTGTTCAATTACAATTACAATTACAATTACATACAACTGTATAATAAGCGGTTTCACCATCTCAGTGACCTTTCTCGTGCGCGTGCGCAGTGGTCAAGGCCAATGCTACAATAGATGGTGTATTATATAGAAATTGCAAATTCGCAAGGCGCGAGTCTTTAAGTTTCCGAACTTTTGGTATATACAATGTCTATTGTAGCAGTGACCTTGAACACTGCGCACGCGCACGCGAAAGGTCACTGAGATGGTGAACTCGCTTATTGTGCGCACATACAAAAACATATTTTGAACATTTGCGACAATAGCAAACGTCAAGGCCGTAGCCAGGATTTGATTTGGGTGGGGAGTGTTTTTCTTCAGTTTCCCGTCAGAAAAAACTGATAAAACCGATAAAATCTATTTTAGTTATCCGGCCCAAGTCTTCGTAAAATGTCACCAATTCATTCTATTTTTTACATTTTTCATTTCGGGGGTGTTTTCATGGTTTTATTTCATAGTTTTTACATCATGTGCTAGTAAATGCATTCTGTTACTGTTATCTTTTACATTTTTCATTTGTTGTTCAAACACCCAAAACACCACGTGCAATATGCAATACTGTTTGTGGTATTCCAAAGAGTGTAGTAATGTAATGCATTACATAGTGCACTATGCAGTGTAATCATTATTGTACATTATCAATTCACTCATACATTCGTTCATTAATTTCAAGAATTTCTACAAGCCCTTCCAGGAAGTCACTCTTAGTAGAAGAATTTAGCTGAATAATCATAAATCGACTTTGGTAGTTTTGTCAGTGGAGTGTACTTAACAACTGTGCCAAGTCTCTAACTTGTAATAATTTGTTGAGCCAATGTTCCTGAAATTCTTCCACTATCAGAGGCGCTTCCAGTCCAACCAAGGTCATACGGATAAATCCCAAGTGGTCCATAGAACGTGGAAGACTCACCTCAGGTTGGAATAGGCGCATCTCCAGCGGGAACCCCTCCAGACAGAAGGCCTACAATAGTACGAGGGACCAAACGCTTCTCGTTAGAAGACGTAGAACACTACTTAATAATAGTTTCATATTGCAGCATACAATATGCAACATGCTGCAAGTGGTTCCACGACAATTGGTCTACAGACAACTCGTCTAACGACAAGTGGTCCCCTGACAATTCGTCTAACGACAACTGGTCTACAGACGAATCGTACTGATTAAATAGAAGCTGGATTTATGAAAAAAGTTAAATGGTTTTTCTAGCTTAAATAGAAGCTATAGACTGATGATTTTCATTCGTGTATTTCAACATGCATACAGCTTCTAGTTCAGATCTAAAAATACCTTCTATTTTTCGCTAGTTATTTTCGTCAATCCAGTTTCTATTTCAGATATAAAGATACCCTCGTCCAGCTTCCATTACTTAAGCGTTTTTTCATCAATCCAGCTTCTATTTGAGATCTAGAAATACTTTCATCCTGCTTTTATTTCTCATGCGTTATTTTCGTCAATCCAGCTTCTATTTCACCTTAAAAACTATCATCCAACTTCCATTTTTCAAGTGCTGGACCAGGTGTCTGTTAGAGGAATTGTCTTGGGACCACTAAGTCTTGTCGTTAGACGTTAGTCTGTAGACCAGTTGTCGTGACACCGCTGCAATTGACATATTATGCTAAGCGACAAACTGTGTACCGGTAATATAATAATATGACGGCATTGTTTTTTCTAATTCAGATTAATTAAGCAGGTACAAGCATCGAAATCACGCCAGCGGAGAAAATAGAAACTTTCTTTTAGACGAAACCTAAACGGGAATTCATTTATCATTTCCTGTTTACTTACACAAGACTCAATGCGTGTGTAATCAGACGGAAGAATGGAGGAGAAGACCCAGATAGGTAACTGTGAAAGTACATGGGTTTGATGCTGTAGTGTACAAGTAAGCTTCGTAGGCAACACACACACGAGAGTTGCATCGCCTCAGTTACGATGTAAAAAGACGCTCATTGCCAGGAAAAGTGATGCAGCATTTTAAATACAGAGTATCAAAGTCAAAATAATTCATATAAACTTACAGTTAGAAAGAAACCAAAAAGCACAGAAATCTGATGTCGCACAGAGCGACTCTTTGCAGCATGTTGTGTACTGGATGACATTCCTTGAGATTTGAATGGATAAGTTTAATTTTGCTGACGTACTGGGGTGGCGGTTTGAAATTGGCAGCCTACGACTGTGCGCATGAACGACTTCGGTTTCGGGTTTAGAATTAAATGAAGCCCTAAGGTAGGGCTTACTAAAGCTATCTAGGAAACGACTGAAGTGCTGTGAACCATGAAGACGACAGAGAGACACGAAAAACAAATGTTGACCAAAGTTAGTTCGTCCAAACAGACCAGATGTAGCCTTTGTCTACGTAAGAATCTCTGAGATGTATCCATTATTTATTTTGTAGAGAGAACAGGGTTAAAGGCAAACAGTGCTACGCGTCGTGAACACGTTCTGCATTGACCTTGGGTAGCATTCGCATTCATACGCTAATCTAAAGAGTGACAACCTGACAATGCCATACCCATCCAATACTGCAGGTTTAAATAATGGCGCCGAGTGCATAATTTAACACCTGCTGAGGCATTATCCCAATCACTTTACCAGAGATTATTTGTTATCAAGCAGAGTTTTTGCAGAGTGCCTTGCCGGTTAAAAGTTTTAAACCGAATCTTAGAAATGCCTTTGTAAGGTTCTAATGCAGGACCGTAAATCCAGGGGAGGGAAAAGAGGGAACTCCCTCCCCACTTTTGAACCTGGGGAGGGAACGTGAAGGAATTCCCTCCCACAATTTCTCTCAGCTGTGTCACAAATTTAATGTTAGGGTAGGCAAGCTGCAGGCGACTGCACATTGTTCGAATCGTGGATACTTGAAAACTTGCCCTGTGGGATTAAAAGCTACAAGAGGTGTAAATGTGTCAATTGAATATCTTCATTAATACAAAGCGGGAGGAATTTATGATGTTACATATTATATAGGCAAATAACATACCGTATATATTATATATACGTATAATACAGCATACAGGGCCTACTATCTCCTCTGTAACCTGGAAGCAATCCCCCTAACAGAAACTTTTTGCCAATATATGGCAAGCGCCGAAGGCGCGAAGCTGCGAGTGCCAAAGGCACGAAGTCCATAGTGACTATGGGACCTGGGGAGCGTCGTAAGCTCCCCCAGCGGGGTATGGGGCGAAGCCCCAGAAACCAACGCATTTTTAGCTGTTGGCATCGACTAGAGCGCACGTTTTAGGCTCTTTTGCTATCTGTTTATGAATGATAAAGTCATGAAAATTTCACTTTTTGGATTTGCACGCTGTAATTGTACCTTTTAAGCTGTCATCTTCAGAAAATTGCTCGTGAATCCAGCGCATTTTTAGCTGTTGGCATCGACTAGAGCGCATGTTTTAGGCTCTTTTGCTAGCTGTTTATGAACGATAAGCTTAAAGTCATGAAAATTTCACTTTTGGGATTTGCACGCTGTAATTGTACCTTTTAAGCTGCCATCTTCAGAAAATTGCTCGTGAATTCAATGCTTAGAAACGTGGTTTAGATTATCATAAAAATGTCGCCTCCCCATTATTTATTATTTTTAATTTGCACAATATAATGGTAACATTCTAAAATTTCTCATTATGGGTTAATAGTGCGTTAAACACTGTAGTGGTCCTGTGAAGTTTGGAAAGGGCCATCATTCAGTAAAACATCAACTTCTTTTGGTAGATCAAATTTAGTAGTCTACTGTCAGTTGTACAATACTCAGCAACATCCATTTTGTGATCCAAACAAATCCCATGGAGATTTCCTCTGGCCACTCTCCGTAATTTCCTCTCTGGATTCCACCAGAGCGTTTCAATAGGACAATTCCCTCGAACATTTTCCTCAAATGTAGGCTACGAAGGCGTAAGCAATTTGCATTTGTACAGACTTCAATAGTGCTTTAATGTTTGAGGGTGGAATTTATAAGCCATTTGCTTTACTTGATTTTGAACTTCAATTGTTGAGCAACCAAGCTTTTATTGCTTGATTAATGTTTACCTAAACAGACTAAAGACCTTTAGGCCTACAATAAACAAAAGTAGGCCTACTAATTTACTGTTGCTTCTTTGCCTCATATCACTAAGATTCATTCTAAAAAATCGTTTATTTTATTTGAAACTCAAATGCAGCGTCAGTAGATACATAATATACTTTAAATTCTTTAAACAATGTAATTAATCATGAGTTGGGAGAGCGAGCGCCATATACGTGCACTGCCGTGCAGGGACAAATGTAAGTGACTGTAAAGCAAAGGTCATACTAAATGAAGATCTACTCTTGAGATGGCGGGATGAACGTTCAAGGTGTGTGTGCGGGGGGATGGTACAGATGAAGATGCCGGGGGATATGACCAGAAGGAAATCTCTTACGCCCATCTATCATTAGGGGGAATTTCCCTCTGGCGCAAGTTGGATCAGGCTACTTAATCTCCCCCACGTGGCAAACCCTGATGGGTGCGAATGTGATGGAAGTGCAAGGACAAATTTATGTCAGTGTTAAGCCAAAGTCAGATTAAATGAAGATTTACCCTGTGCTATGACGAGGATGGGATTGTTCTGGGGATTTACCAGGAGGAAGTCCATGGCAGATACTGGGGAATACCGGGGAAGGGGAGAAATGTTCAGGAGGAAATCTTCTTTACTCAACTTTATCATTGGGGGAACCTTCCCCCCTGGCCCAAATTGGAAGCAGTCTGCTGCCATCCACCCCCCACCCTCTCCATGGCGTAGTAGGCCCTGACAGCATAATACATTAATTTTAAACTCAAAATGGACAAGCTCATATAAATACCTTTGTGGCTTGATGCACAGACCCCTCTCCGCAGTCCCTTCCTGCCCTAACCAGTCTGCTGGATCGATTTGATCTCCTATAAGTCCCTCGGGCAAGGACTACTATGGCCCAACACCGAGCCTTGCCGTTGTAGACCCTTCTATGTGAAATGATCTCCCTCCCTCTATCCGTATTAAGATATAATTGGGATAACACCTTCAGCACTTCGCTGCTTGAAGCCATTCTTATTTCCTCGGGGCTGAGAGCGTCTCTGAATAGCTAGTATTATAAGACACGCTTTATAATTTATCATATAGGGGCCTACAATACAACGCATTACATTGATGATTCATGCGTACATAGCATGTGTACATATGTATAATTATACGCAAACCATATTGGGAGTGTGGGCTCTCGGATTTGAAAGGAGAATACTGATATCAGTTCATCTCAAGATCAGGTACATTATACAGCATATTCGACTGTTGGGCTACAGTAGACCTAAAGAGGATAACAAATAATTTTAAACGAGTAAAATTATCGAATAAAGTGCTGTGCGTTAAATTATTTAAACAGTCTAATTTTTTCGTTTTTCAAATCACTTCAAGCAGAATTGTGTCAATTTGTGTGCTGGTAAGTTCGACAAAATAGTGCACATGCACAATGCCTTCACCTAAGGCAGCTTTTCACATAGCCTATGCATAAACAATTAGCCATAAATCTGTGTACAGTGTGTAGGCCTATCAGAAAAGTAACAAACAACATTATCATTATGATCAGATAGGTTATCTGTCATTTTTTTCTTCCACGAAAAGAATCTGCGTGTTTTGGTTGGAGTTTGTATTTTTAATCGCAATCGCAATCTCGAGATTTATTCGATCAGCGTCCACAGAAGCTACTCGCTAGGCCTATTCAGTCGCGGGAGCCAGAGGCTGCAGTCAAAAGAAATTCGGCTAATAACTTAATCGATAGGCAAGGGATGGCAAAAGACGACAAAATGATATGATAAAATATTGTTGTGGATTATATACATGTGGGAAGTTATATACGCTGGTAACCTGTTTCCTTTTAATATAGTAATAATAATGATCATCTGGCAATATTAATATATATGCAGGGTGGGCCATACAAAGACCCCCTAAAGTTTTTGCCAATATCTTGGACAGAAATATCGAAATGAAATTTTACAGTCTTAAAGACAATTCATATTTACACAAGACTAGCTTTTATACCCGGCTTCGCCCGGGTTAAGTTAATCCTAAGAATAATCCTATCGCCATTAATGTTAAAATGGCTACATCTGATTGGTTGCAAAATATGTCAGATCTGCCTTGTAAGCGTAGAGGACCTAATCAGGTCAAATTCTGCAAAGTGTGTGCTGACGTCAAGATATGGCGGGAAATTTAGGGTTTTTGACACTATTCCTCTGCGGTACCCGGCGTAGACCGCTAAATTTGGGGGTTTCGCCAACCCTCCACCCCACCCCGCTTCCCCCAAAAGTCAAACATGACTCGCCCCTGCGGGGCGGGTGTGTGCTGACTGTGGGTAGTGGCTCGGCCGCTCTCTATCTCTCTAGCTACAAGGTTTGAGGTGTAAAGATGCGAAACTGCGCGAATATATGAAAATAGCGAAATTTCGGCTTTTCACCCCCACGAAGACCCTCGTGGCGAGATCTTCACAAATCCCTCCATTGGATTGTTCTGGTGGTCAATAGCTGCGAAACTGTAGGCGTATAATTCTGGACAAACACACACTCTCCTTTCTCTGTGGTTCCTGTACTGCATGAGAGTGCCTATTAATAACTTGGTTAATACAATTATTGCTGGCTGTCTGTTCTGTTAGTTTAGTTAAGATTTCTGTGATCTACGTTCTTGTGAATATTTCAACTGCATAATTGTAGGCCTACACTGAAACCGGTCGCGATTTTGTCAACCGGATTCATTATTATACGTGCGATAAGCAAGAATGACGTCAAGTCATGGCGAACTCATTCTAACTGTAGTCTGATGTGGTTCGTCCAACGAATGGCATCAATGGCGGATTAAATCTGTAACGCTTCTATAAGGCTAAACACGCGCAAAATTAAAATGTTGATATTTCGGTTTTTACGGTGAGTTGAAAGCTGAAAATAGTCATCCTGACCCACAAATTCGCCATAGAAGCTAAAAAAAAATTGTTTAGTGTTGCGAACTGGATTGGTCTCTGAGCCTTTCTTGCGACGGACATCCATACCCACAGAATGTCAGACTTATAATTATAGATGACCAGATTTCATCAAAATATATCTCAAGCAGAACAAAAGTTATATCACTTTTAGTGAGATCACCCACTGTTTTTTGGAAGATTCAAAAACGCATCGAAACAAAAAGTGGCAAAACACGATTTTATTAAGTCTCATCTCAAATAATTGTTATCAAATAGTTTTGATAATGCCAGATGATCATTGTTATTAAGAAACGCAGCCATACGTCACTGTGAAGTCACTTAACAAGATGACAATCAAGTTGGTAAATGAGGAATCTGTCAGATTAATAAATTTGCTATTAAAGCAATCATGGGTGCCAACTCTGCGAGGCCCGCGACATAGGCGCAACCACCCTATGGGACCCACGGGACGCGTCCCCCCAACTTTTGAGTGGTCCCTAACTTTATTATTATGGTCCCCCAACTTTTAGGGCGTGATTCATTATGGTCCCTCCCAACTTTTAGGACGTGATTGCGCCTATGGCCCGTGAGTGCTCAGCAGTCAGCACCACCAGAAATTGGCCATGCGAGGCCCGCCGATGCATGGGCACCACCAGAAATCAGCCAACAAGATGTGCTTTTTTATTATATTATTCTCTGCTGGCATTACTTATCTATAAAAATCATTGCGTCTTTTACATATTTTCTTTTATCGCAGTTAGTCTACCTTAAAGAATATTCTGAACCGGGACAAAATTAATTGGTAGAGGAGTGCTGCAGTGGTGTCTGTTGTCACCATTACTGTTTAATATATACATAGAAGAGCTAATAAGAGAGGCAATTGATGGTACAGAAGAAGGAATAAAAGTAGGAGGAAAACTTTTAAAAGCTTTAATGTTTGCTGACGATCACATGATGCTGGCAGGAAACGAAAAGGACCTACAACGAATGATGGATCGACTAAATGCGACTTCAGAAGATTACAACATGAAAATAAACATCAAAAAGACAAAAGTTATGAAGTTCAGTAAGGAAAAGGAAACAACTACAGGGTGGCTCAAAAAAAGTACCACCGGATAAAATGCGATATCCTCGCAACCGATTTAACTTTTTCTGCGAAAATTTCCCAATTTGCAGAGGAATGAAATTTCCAACAATCCATGTTTGCAAAAGTTACAGCTGTTCAAACTTGAAATTTTGTTTTTTTCCAAATTTCCGCGGAAAATGAGCGTCACTTGTAGATTTCCATGTCAAATTATATCACTTTTCACTACGACCTCAGAATTCCGTTTTGCAGTTTATTGTAGGGTACAATGAGAGTGTCCACTCCCTGCCTTAACCCAAGCTCAAATTATTCTTTTTGTGAAGCTCAGTATAGCCTTGTTGGTCAGGCCCTGCGGCAACTGACCCCACATTACCAGCAAGTCTTGCTTCAGCTGGCCAATGTTCTCCAACTTGGGATGAAATGTCTTGCAGCGTTCCATCATAGCTCACCAGACGTGATAAGCAAGAGGGCTAAGGTCTGGCGAGTTCCTTAGTCATCTTTGCCAATGCATTTACTTCAGTTGATGGCAATAAGGTAGCGCCATCATAATCAACCTTGCCGTGCGAGCAAGCAGGCGCACCGTCCTGCTGGAAAATAAAGCGAGATGTTAGAGCATACCTGGTTTTCAATGAGTCTGGGTAAGAGAGTTCAAAGATGAGTTTGACATCTAACCTACTGAATGGGATTAAATGCAGTCTTTTCTTGCAGCCGTAACGCACGCCAGCATATCTGATGCCAAAACCATGATGTGCTTGCAAACTTGACCCTTTCGATGACCAAGCGAATTTCGTGAAAATCGCGCTTTTTCCGTCAGACCAAACGACCACTTACTGTCTCTCTTCCGACATCTGATCTTCGTTACATAAATACGTTTACAAATAGCCTTCAATGTGCTCAGGCTCTACTTTTCACTGGGTATTTTGCTATGATTACGCGATGTCCCAGTCTCTGTTCACGCAACGTCCGAGTTCCCATTTTATCTTCCGCAGAAACTTTGCCCTTGACGTTCAGTAATTTATTCACGAATTGAGACCGTAATCTATAAAATATCACCAAATACCAACAGTTTTCTTCATAAGCAGCTTCTTTACAGCTCATAGTGAGGTCGTATGACATCATCATCAATTTGTGTGTTGTAATTTGCAACAAATCTTAATGAAATCACATGTATTGGAGCATGATTCTCCGGATATTTAAAAAAACGGAATTGAAAGTTTAAACAGCTGTAACTTTTGCATGCATTAAAATTTTCAAGTGAAACTTTCAGGGATTGTTGGAAATTTATTCCCCTGCAAATTGGAAATTTTTCACAAGAAAATGTCAGTCGGTTGCGAAGTTATCGAATTTTATCCGGCGGTACATTTTTTTGGCCACCCTGTATATGTATCAAAATAGATGGAGAAGAAATAGAGCAGGTGAAAGAATTCTGCTACTTGGGAAGCTTAATATCAAGCGACGCCAGATGTCATAAAGAGATAAAGCGTAGAATAGCAATGGGCAAAGAGGCATTCTTAAAACGGAAAGAAATGCTAAGAGGAGGGCTAAATAGGAATCTGAAGAAAAGAATGGTCAAAACATTGATATGGAGTGTGACGTGTTATTTAGCGAGAGACATGGACAATGAGAAAAGAAGACATCAAGCGGCTGGAAGCTTTTGAAATGTGGGTATATATGGAGAAAGATGGAGAAAATTAGTTGGACAAAGCATGCTACGAACGAGGAAGTGCTGACGATGGTAGAAGAGAAAAGATCTCTGCTAGATGCAATAAAGACAAGACAAAAGAATGGGGTAGGACATTTGCTGCGAGGAAACTCACTGCAGAAAGAAATAATTGAAGGAAGATTGGAGGGGAAAAGGTGCAGAGGAAGACCTATACAAAAACTGCTGGACGGGATGATGGAGAAGGGTTACAGAGAACTTAAGGACATGGCACAACAGCGTGAAAGATGGAGACATTGGACGTTTGGACCTGCCACTTGGCAGAGAACCTAAAGAAGAAGAGAAGAAGTCTACCTTACTATTACTCCAGTTTTACCCCGTCCGGTAGTCTGAACTCCATATGAGTACGAGGAAAACATCGAAATCCTGCTTATTCGATTCGCTTCAGTAATTTTTTTATTAAGGACGAAGGCGACGATTTGAATGACTTTCTTTTTATTGCACATGCCAGACTATATAATGATCCTCACTGCGCGAGAATCACCTCCCAGCATCACAAAAGCTGGATATTGTTTTGTCTGCGTTAACAAATAAGACTTGACTAAATTGTCTGCGAAAATTATTTGAAAAACTATCTTCCACAATGTTAATATTGACTCACTAAATAGTGGTTAATGTAGACAGAATTTTTTGATTTCTTGTGCAAAATTTGAGTCTGTTGATTGCTGACCTAATTAGGGGAGAGTGCTACAAGATGCCCATGCTAACGAAGATTGTGCTTTTCTTCTGTGTGAGAAATACATGTTGACCCAAAGAATGATCAACTTTTTAAGCAATTGGGAAGAAAATTTATTGAAGTCTTAAATCATAGCTTTAAACAGTGAAATAATGGAAAATTTTGATGAGATAACAGCTTAAAATGCCACTATTTCATGCTGTGTGAAATTTTTTTAAACAACGGCAGGGATGCGTTTCAAGTCTTAAACAACGACAATTTCGTAAAAATGACGTAAAAATCACAGCCTAAGATGCTTCCATCGCACTGTGGCAAGAAAAAATTCGAAAATGGTTAGGAGCACATACCATCCCCAAGCCTCTTCGGCCCTTCCTTGCTCGGCGATCGTCCTTTGACCGCGAGTTCGTCCCCTAAAACCATGATCAAGTCTCCGCCTATGAACGTAGGTAAAATAGGTAATTTCAATAACTCTCCTATCAAAAAATGCTCAAAAGATTTTCGCGCGCTCACGCGCCCATTTTTTCACATTTTTGGGGGGCACTCACACTCTTCGGGTCAACTCGGCGCCTATGGCAACCAGACTTGACATCTAAAACACGTCACCTTCTTATGCTGCAGATTGTGTTTATTTTTTATAACCAACTAGACCCCAAATATCGTACAGCATAATAACAGTCAGTGGCGTAGCCAGGAGTTTATGATGGGTGGGGTCGGGGTTGGTTAGTTATGGTCTGGCCGGATGCCCTTCCTGACACTAACTAAACAGTAGGCCCTATCACTTTTATTATTAAAAAGGAAATAAAGTAACAAAGCAAATAAAGCAAGAAAACAATCGTTACTACAAGCAATTGTTTTTTCTTATTTAGGCAGATAAAATAACCTTTTAAAAAACTTTTTCCTAAGACAATGGGGGTTTAACTCCTAAACCACCATTGTATACGCCACTGATAACAGTCCTAGTCGAAGCTTCTTAATTGTACTAGGTCCTATATACAAAATCCACGTTGTGTGCAGCCTATATAGCGGGTTTTACACGTAGACTCAACTCTACGTAGAAGAAACATCGGATCAACAAGGTAGCCACCGTCCAAATTCAAGGTATCTTCATTATGATTGTCCGTACAAACACGAGGTTGTTCTCTGACAATGCCAGTCTTAAGCCTGGATATAGGAGGAGGGCGACACTAATCATCCTTCGTATGGCAGTGTCGTTAAACATGTAACAAGCGAACAAACACGAGAGTCAGCCTTCACATTATAATCACTACTGTAAATATATTGCTTCCTTATTGCTTCGCTCGGTCCATGGGCGGAGACTTAGGGGGACAGGGGACGATCCCCCATTGTTTGTGGTGTGGAACCGTCCATGCCTATGTCCCCCCACCAACATTTACGAAATATTCATAAATAGCATCGTAAATTTCTACTTAGGACATTCAGGACATTCTGGTTTATTCTGTTAATGTAAGATGTAAAGACTAAAAAAGTCATCAGCTGTTTTTACAGGGGAAGTCAAGGCCGTAGCTAGGGGGTGTTTTGGGTGTTTGAACACCCCCGAAACGGAAAATGTAGATAATAATTGAATGCATTTACGAGCACATGATTTAAAAACCATGAAAACATCCCCGAAATGGACAATGTAAAAAATTGAATTAATTGGTGACATTTTCTGAAGATTTCTGCCCGGCCGGATGACTAAAAAAGTCATCAGTTTTTCGGGCGGGAAAGAAACCCCCCCATCAAATCCTGGCTACGGCCTTGAGGAGAAGTGGTATATTTTCAGGAGATTCTAAAGGTCGTCAGAAATTTGGTCGATTAAACTGGAAATCGGCGACTCAGCCGTCCGCCCAAACTGTCGCGCCTCGGCGATAGTCCTTCGGCCGCTCGTTCGCCCCGCCCCCCCCCCCCCAACTTCTCGACCAAGTCTCCGCCTAAGACTCGGCCTACAGTTAACTCGTCTAGAAGTCGTGCGTCCGTTGCGTGTAGAAGTCACTGTCGCGAGACTTCGAAGTCGGTAAAGGCACCATACTCATCATCCGGTTGTTACCACTAACGCCGTCTGGCAACGGGAGAGTTCGTCGTGAAAGCTTTGTGGAGGCGCCGGAGCAACGGAAGGCGAAATGTAGGTCGTCACACATTGCAGAACACATCGACCTCTGAAACGAAAATCAAATATATTTATTATGTAGTTGCCTCAATCATATATTGCTTGATACTGAGATCAACTCTCCGTCGCTGGTTGCCTTTGCAAGTGCCAGTCTCAAGTCTGGAGAA
>OX457051.1:23623626-23666126 GCA_949752735.1 Lumbricus terrestris
GTCATGGTTAAAAATCATATAAGTCTGTACAAAACAATATCAAACACTTTAAAATGAAATAAACCTATAAACATTTATCAGTAGTCATATATAAGACCCATTGTTTGGTAAACAATTTCCTTCATTGTAGGTCGCGTATAATAGAAGCAAGTAATGCATAAACCATCTCCCATAACTTAGTTACAAAGAAACATGCAGACACCTATGTTTGCATTGGGTCAGATGATATCCGATCAGTTCACATTGCACAGAGACAGGTAAGACTGTTTTGGGATTTAAAGTATAGGAGTCTGCTTACAATTTCATCGAGTCAGGTAAGATCAGTTTTGAGTTGAAGTTGGAATCAGCCTACATTTGCATCGAGTCAAGTAAGATTTATTTTACGGTGAAGTTTGAATCAGCTCACATTTATGTAGAGTTAGGTAAGATATATTTTTTAGGTAAAGATGGAATCAGCTCACATTTGTGAAGAGTTAGGTATACGGTATATTTTTGAGTTAAAGTTGGAATCAGCTTACATTTGCATAGAGCAGGGTAACAGTGGCGTAAGAGAGGGAGGGGTTTCGGGGTTAACCCCCCCATTGGCTCCGGAAAAAGGTTTTTAAGGTTATTTTTTTCATTTAAGTAAGAAAAAAAATAGCAAAAAACAGGGTTTCCGGCCATAAACCCCCCCCCCCCATCAAAAATTCCTGGCTACGCCACTGTAGGGTAAGATTTATTTCAGTTGAAGTTGGGAAGAACTATGAAAAGTTTGAATCAGCCTACATTTGCATCGAGTGAAGTAAGATTTAATTTACGGAGAAGTTTGAATCAGCTTACATTTGCATCGAGTCAAGTAAGATTTAATTTACGATGAAGTTTGAATCAGCTCACATTTGTGTATAATTATAGAGTTAGGTAAGATACATTAATAGTTTTAGTTAAAATTGGAATCAGCTTACATTTGCATAGAGTAGGGTAAGATTTATTTAAGTTGAAGTTGGGAAGGACTATATAGTAAAATCGACTGGCCTTGCTGCATTAGTGACCCGACCGTGAACCAGAGGCTGTTCAACAACGTGAACTGGTTTTCGACGACATCGCATTCGGGATTGCACGGGTGAGGGTTGTACCACTCGTAGGGACTGAACCTGGCAAGGACGAAGAGGCAGAAGCTGACGATGATGTAGGCGGCCAACATGTAGATCCAGATCTCAATCGACAGTGGAGAGAGGAACGAGAAGAGGCTTGGGTTCTTCTTTTCCGGCTTCTTGAAGAGGATGCTAATGCCGAGGTTCATAAACGGCTTCGTAAAGTCGATGACCTGCTCGCGCATGTAGCTGATTGTCAGAGACGCAACGGCCAAGTCGGCTTTCTGTGTATACACGACATATAATATTATACAAGCTTATATATAATGGTTATAATGGAAAAGGTTATATATATATATATGTATATATATTCACGAGACAAAATGAACATTAGCATCTCAGTCCGCCGTTCTACATGTATATATATATACATGTACATATATATATATATGTGTATGTATATATGTACAGGGTGGGCCAGCATAAATGTCCCGACTTTGCAGGCATATAACTTCGCCAATTTTTAACATTTATTTATACTTTATGCATCAAATTAAAGGTATTTCACTCTAGTATTAGCTCTAAAAAAGTCGAACTGATACTAGTCTAGGTTTTAATTATATACTTGGATCAGCGCTAGCTACCGTTTTTTGTCATTACTGACGCATTATGACGCCGTTTCCCGGGAAAATTCTATCGTTTTTTGCTAAAACGCGCGTAGACACGATCATTTTGAGTGTTTGTAGGGTCCCTACCATGAATATATTCTAATCGCAAAACCGCGTCCTTTCAATTTTGCCAACAGCCGTGCACTGCCATGCGCTGCTTCAGACGCTTGCACGCTGCCAGTCGTTTCTTTGCGTAAGAGCTGGAGAGTTCGTGGGACTTCTCGTCGACAAATTACTTTAACTTTAGGTCTATAATCTTTTCCAATACGCTATTCAGTGCTTCTAAGACGGCCTGTTTTGCGCTGAATTTGCATGCAGGGCCTGCCCTGGTCATTGTCTTGACTGCAAATGTACGCGGACACACGAGCAATGTTAGCGGATGTGAGCGCCGTGCGCTCCGATTCCCATGGTTTGCAAGTAGAAAGTCCTGTTTTATTAATTTTCCGTAGCAGATAATACAAGGTATTGTTTATTCCATCCTCTGTTAGAATATTCGTTAATCATTTCAAACGAATTAAATCCCTTATCAGTTCGTAAAATTAAGATCGAAACGCGATCATCGTTTGTCAACGGCGCCAGGTTGCGTCACAAATTACAACAAAATATGGTAGCTAGCGCTGTTCCAGGCATATAAATTAAAACCTAGACTAGTATCAGTTCGACCTTTTTAGAGATAATACTAGAGTGAAATACCTTTAATTTGATGCATAAAGTATAAATAAATGTTAAAAATTGGCGAAGTTATACGCGTGCAAAGTCGGGACATTTATGCTGGCCCACCCTGTACATATATAATTTTATATATATACGACATTCCATTAGCACATCATTTTCGGAGAGTGCCATGACAGCATTATAAGGAATTACATCAACACTTTCGCTTTGGGGACGAGCCGCACTGATTTTTCTATGGTCACTTAACACGCTTGCTTTCAGGTGCTAAAGATAAGCAATATTATACGGTTAGTAAACAACAAAGTAAATAATTATTTATTTTAGCCTATATGCGACGAGCTCGTGAGGGAGCTGAGGCTCTGCTCTAAAGTAACACTATCTTACACACTTGAATTAATTAATACTTGATAAAAATTTATGTAAACTGTTAATGCGAAGGTTTATGCATTTTATAATTAATTTTCGTCCCAATTCTTCCTTGTCTTATACGTTCATTTCCTATAGACAGGAATTGAAAGACATTCATGAAATATGCCTAAAGTGATTGCTTGAAAGGATTATTTTTAAAGCGACCAATCTCATCAAATTATAATAATCAAGTTAATATAAGCTTACTGCCACAAAATATATCAGAATCTAAAGCCTTCACGTCTGCCATAAATAATTATTATAGTCTATTTGTTCCTCTGACCATCTTCAACAGGATTTCCGACCTCCTTTTGAAACCTTTTTGGACAACCCCTTTGACTTGACGCAGCGCTCGTCAATAAGTTGATGCCCTGCACTTTGCGCTCGCGAGTTGCTACTAGCTTTTTAGAAGCTTGTAGTTCACGATTACGATTCTTGACATATAGGCCTACCTAATAATAGGCATATGCCTAATAACCTACCTAATATGCTCAACAGCTACTGATTGATATAATTTAAAAATCTTAATAAACATGTAGCAGTATCTTCGTTTGTGTAAAAATTTTAGAACCAAGCACACTTTACATGCATGATACAAATTAAGATTGCTTGTACCCACAGTTGTTGTGACGAGAAACGTTTGTTTGTTATTTCCTGTATATAAACTTCTGCCAGATAAATTTCCATCATCTTTGGTTGGATGTTCAAGTTTATGCGGACGATGTGGCAAAATGATAATGATTTTCTTTTCTTTTTGACCAAGCCTGGGTTGGGAGCGCCTCTGAGTAGGTTTCTTGAAGGGGGGCTATATAAATATATGTGATTTATTGACTTTGCGCTTAAGCCTTATGCTATAAGCTTTGTTCGCCCATCAAACAAAGCTTCAAATAGATTAAATTACCTTTAGCATTAGTTCTCGGACCATGCCATTCCACTCCTGCTTTGGACCGTGTGGTGCGCCGTATTTCCCATCACCCACCAGCTTAATCGAGTAGTTGAAGAAGAGTATTTTGGAGACTTCGTCCAACAGATCAACGCAGAATCCTTCGAATCGGTCGTTTCCCGTCAAAACTCCGTCTTGGTCGGACCTCAGCATCATGTACGGCTCCTCCTTGAGCACGAAACATTTAGAAAAGTCGAAATAGAAATTGCTTAGCATTTCTTCATCAGAATAAGACAACGAAACCTGAAACTGAACACATTTCTTAATGGCAGCTTATATCGTTTAGCCGCCATGTTCTATGGCATGCTATTGTGTCGAGTATTAAAACCCGCTAGAGGCAATCGTTTATAATAAACGGTATTTTATTTATTTATTTGTTTATTTATATATTTCTCGCATTGGTTATACAGCCACCTTCAACCTCTCTACTCAGAGACGCTCCCGACTACAGCGCGGACACTGCATCAGAGTTTCACGCCGAAGCGCACTATAGCAATTGCGAGTGAAGGACCAAAGGTCTCTGCGCGGCAATTTTGAGGTGGATTCGAACCTGGAACCCTCCGGTTACAAGGCACCGAACCCACGAGTGCCCCACTGCACGACCGCGCTGCACCATGTCTCTTATAAGCTGGCCCTCAGACTTCATTTCTATAGCCACGGCAGATGAGGGAGGATGGCCATTAATCTCCCTTTCCGTCATATCTTCCACCGACACCAGGATGGCATAGTTCAATATTTACGGAGCATACAATTCAGAATCGCATCGAAATTAATATATTCATATGATTTAAAGATATCTATACGAGGTGCTATAAAAATTCAAAACGCAGTGGTGTAACAACCTGGCCGGGCCCGAGGGCATTCTAGGCCTATGCTTAGGCTTAGGCTACCCGTTAGCGAGACTAAAGAGTAGGATTAGCGAGATAGCTATTTGGGTAAAAACGAAGAGTGAGATTATATTTATAAAGTGCTAATTAATTAATTAGGGTGTCCTGGCACGATAACAATAATAATAATAATTACGTCAAAATGAATGAATGACTGTGTCGTTTTAATGCCGTATATACCAGAATCGTTGTAACGATGAGCGTCTTGTTTTTCAACGAATCTGCCGCTTCTTCTATGTGATCGGCGTACTTCTTCGTCACATTCATACCGTGAAACGTATTCCACGTGCCAATCTACCATAACATTTAACACATTGTAATGTAATGTAATGTAATGTAGGCCTACATCTAAATCTTCGAGAATTTCTCAGCACCCACAAAAGCCACGTCAGGGAGACCAGCTTATTCACCGGCGCTATATAAAATTAAGTCCGCAATAGCCAGAGCTGCCGTTTTCGTTCCGGTGCCAGGTCGAAATCCTGGGAGGTCAAGCCGAGGAGACAGCGTGGTGCTACGGTTCCAGGGGAACGCTTTACTTGGTGTCAGTTGGATATATGAGAGTGGACGGACCAAAAATCTGGAACCAAATAATATAATTATACCCTGGCAGGGATATGAACCCCCAGATTGGGAGTCTAGCACGCTAACCAGTGTAGAGTTTAGCGCAAATTGTATTGTATTTGAACATTTATAAAGCGCCTCTAGTATAGGGGTGAACCGTTTAGAGGCGCTCCCAGTGCGCAAGGCCCCGCGTGAAGAAGCAGATTTTGAGAAGAGACAAAGCAAAGGAGAGACTGCCAGACAGAAGTGTAGAGTGAACAGAAGGAAAAAGAGCATTCCAAAGAGAAGGAACAATAATTGAAGCAAATGATCGAGACTGAGTGACAGCAGTTCTAGACCGAGGAACCAAAAGGCCAAATCTGTTGGATGAACGAAGTGGTCGGTGGGAGGAAGCCGAGTGAGGACGAAGCATAACATTAGGGGTGATTAGGCATATATTTTGGGGCAAGACACCGTTGAGCCTTTAGGATGAGAGTAAGGATCTTAAATCGCAAATAAGCCTGTGGGACCCGGACCTCCTTTGGACTGCTCTTACGGTTATGTACCCCACTTTTGACTCAACGCAGTGCTTGTAAATAAGCTGGTGTCCCGCGCTTGGCACCCGAGTGGCGCTTTAGAAGTTTAAAGACTACGACTACGATTAGAGAACAGATAATGTGGTTCTGAGTTCGGGAAAAATGTGCTCAGGTATTTTTTACCTTTTCAAGACCATCCTTTGTGAGTTCGATGAGATCCAAGGCAAAGTAAGATCTCTTTCCTCGGTAATCAAATCTCACTGGCCCCGTCAATCCTTCAAATTGCGTCTGTAATAAATGAAATTTTACCAAGTTAGTATAATAGTATTAGACTATTGAGTTTTTAATTGTATTGTATCTGACCATTTATAAAGCGCTTCTCGCAGCAAGAGCCTTTCAGAAGCGCTCCCAGTGCGTTAATTCAACCTCGAAAAAACAAGCATAATTATTCTTAGACGAGAGAAAGACGTGGAAAGACTGCCAGAGAGGATGGCAGTGCGAACTAATGGGGAAGTCCATTCCATAGGGAGGGACCAATGCAGGCAAATGACCTGGATTGAGCCATTGCGGTCAAATTATAATAGCGCACCTTAAAGGCAAACTATTCAGAAGCTAGGGCGCCCAGTTCAACCACGGAAAAATAAACAGTTCATATGTTCGAAAGAACCATAGCCTATAGGCCTAGTGGTGTGGCCTTTAGGCACCAGGCGGAGCGCAACAGGTAAACCATTCCAGGTTCTATATAAGCTACTGCTCGACGACGCTTTGCTACAACAAAGATGACAAATGTAGCCCTCCTTCTTTATCTACGCATAGGCCTGGCACCCCCAGCGCACATACATACAGCTATCGGCGGAATTTGTCTTCACCGGCAGTCAATAATATCTGTCGAGCTTTACATTCTGTCATGTTGTCGAATGCATGCAGTATAACTCCCAGTGGCAGCAATTGCAATTATTTTTCCATTAAGCACATCGCGAAGCGTGAACGGCAACAGCGTATAACAGCGAGCAGGATGGAGCGCTGCGATAGCGCGTAACAGGCGGCGGCGGCCTGAGCACGGACGGACGGAAGGGGAAGACGTATACACGGACGAGCCCCCAGTCGTCCCTCCTTCGCCCGGGGACAAAGGCGACGACCGGCAGCGGATGGCGGACGTCCATCGATCAGACCTTGTCGTCGGTCGGCTGACGGGAGGTCACGGAAGGCCGGACGGATTGGTCTTGCGTGTCCACGTCGGACAATTACGACTGCCAATCATCGACGACGGTGGAGGAAGTATATCTACGTGGAAGGAAGGAAGGAGCAGTGCTGCTGCTGCAGGCTGTCGACTGTGGAAAATCTGGGAAACCACTGTTTGTTATGAACTTTATTATCATTATTATTACTACTACTGCTGCTGCTGATGCTGCTACTGCTTCTACTACTATTATTACTGCAGCTACTGCTACTAGTGCTACTACTACTACTACTGCCACTACTACTAGGCCTACTACTGCTACTGCTACTACTACTACTACTACTACTACTACTACTACTACTACTACTACTACTACTACTACTACTACTACTACTACTACTACTAATACTACTACTACTACTGCTACTGCTACTGCTACCACTACTACTGCCACTACTACTACTACTACAACTGCTACTGCTGCTGCAGCTACAAGAGCAACAACAACAACTATTAGTACTACTACTACAGCATACATACCTGCCTAGTCGTACCATACCCTAACAGAGTCGAAGTCAAACGGTCGCTATAAAAAGCGTCTTTGTTTTAGCATTACATTACCTTGTTGTGCCACAGTAGTGAAGGAAGTACCGTTCTAGGACAATGGAGGGATTATCGTTAATCCCAGGCCCCGCCCCCTTGGCTGCCGGGCTATTAGGCCACGCCCCCATGGCTGCTAGGCTATTACGTAACCTGTCGGGCTATGGGCTATTGTGCTAATCCGCTGGGCTATGGGCTATGGGCTATGGGCTATGGGCTATTGTGCTAATCCGCTGGGCTATGGGCTATGGGCTATGGGCTATGGGCTATTGTGCTAAGCCGCTGGGCTATGGGCTAGTAGGCTAATCCACCGGGCTATGGGCTCTTACGTAATCCGCCGGGCTATAGGCTAGTAGGCTAATCCACCGGGCTATGGGCTCTTACGTAATCCGCCGGGCTATAGGCTAGTAGGCTAATCCACCGGGCTATGGGCTCTTACGTAATCCGCCGGGCTATAGGCTAGTAGGCTAATCTGCTGGGCTATGGGCTATGGGCTAGTAGGCTAAGCCACCCGCCCGCCGCGCTAATCCGCCCGCCGCGCTACAGCCGAGCTATTGTGCTAATCCGCTGAGCTATTACGTAATCCGCCGGGCTATTATGCTAATCTGCCAGCCGCTATAATCCGCCGACCAATCAGCGCTAAGCAGTGTCCCAACTTCCTGTCAATCAAACGAAAAACCTCGGAAAGCTGCTGTCAATCAAACGAAATACCTCGGAAAGCTGTGGCCAATCAGCGCTAAGCAGTGACCCATCACAGCCGTTTATTGCCTCAAGCCGTAAATATCTCCTTTGATCTATAAAGTCCAACGGCTTCCTTTGATCTAATTCTTTAATGACTTCTTTTATGACCAACAGACTTCTTTAATGACTTCTTTGAAGTCCAACGGCCGCCTTTAATGATCTTACTAATGACTTTTTAATGACCTAGCGTCGTCACCAACGAAGACCTTTGATGTGCAACGGACGCCTTTAATGATCTTACTAATGACTTTTTATGACCTGCCTTCGCCACTAATGACTTTTTAATGACCTGTGTGCGCCTCTAATGAATTCCTTTGATGTGCAACGGTTTCCTTTGATGATCTTACTAATGACTTTTTAATGACCTGCGTGCACCTCCAAGGTAGTCCTTTGAAGTCCAACGGCTTCCTTTGATGATCTTACTAATGACTTTTTAATGACCTGTCGTCGTCACCAACGAAGACCTTTGATGTCCAACGGCCGCCTTTAATGACTTCTTTTATGATCAATGGGCTTCTTTATGGCTTCTTTGAAGTCCAACGGTTTCCGTTTATGATCTTACTAATGACTTTTTAATGACCTGCGTGCGCCTCTAATGAATTCCTTTGAAGTCCAACGGCTTCCTTTAATGATCTTACTAATGACTTTTTAATGACCTGAGTGCACCTCCAAGATAGTCCTTTGAAGTCCAACGGTTTCCTTTGATGAGCTGACTAATGACTTTTTAATGACTTGCGGGCGCCTCTAATGAATTCCTTTGATGTATAATAGCGCCCCACCCCAGCGTCCTATAAAATCCGACGATCGGCAGCGGTTAAACACAGACGATTTTCCGAGTTCAACAGACGACTTCTTCATCTTCTACAGCCGAGTTCAGCAGTTCGTTCTACAGATTTACGCAGAGTCAGACGCTTACTACAACTACAGCATGAGTTCTCGTGAGTATAATACTGAAAATTATTTTGCTGAATCCAAGGAATTTCTGTATTTGACTTAGATTTCCTGTCTTGTACAAGCTATACAACTTAAATTTCTTTGCACACATATTATTGTATTTGTCACGTTAAACTTATGCACTGCTGCTATTTCTTTCTCTTAGAATCTAAACTTCGTGCAGAAAGCGAGGATCTCAAAAAGGAGGAGGCCAGAATTATGGCAAGGCTGCAAGAGCTGAGTATGCATTATTATATTAATTTTATTTACCTCTTCAATAAACGACGAATGTTTACGAATTTTCGCTATCTAGTCAAATAACATTTCACCAAATGGTATATCTTTATGCTACATATTTTTACATTATGCTTCTTCCGAAATATATTCTGATATAATTTATTCTGTAAAAGAAATCTGCCAAAATATTTTACAGCATTCTAAAATTCTATTGCAGAGCGGAAACGCAGAGAGGTCGATTCGAATATCATTCGAGATGCCAAGCGGTCAAGTTAGTGATTCTGTATAATTTTGTTTCAACAGACATTTTTAGCGTCACGCGCCATTTTACAACCTTGGAACTCAACAAACATTCTCTAAAATATTATAACTTTGAAGACTTTGCCTTTGCGTTACAATCTCCTAAGCTGCTCATCTTGTCAATTTTTATCGTGCCTAAGATGCTCTCTCAAATATGTATTGCTCATTTGCTGAGCACGAAACGAATTGCTATAATCCTTTAACATACAGGACTTTCATATCTCTTTTACGTTGCGGCATTTACAAAGTAGTATCATAATCCTATAGCAGCACCAATTCTTGCGTAGTCTTCCAATGCAAACTTTTATGTACTTAGCGATTTTCTCTTTTGCAGATCTTGACGGTGGTGAACACCGCACAGGGTCGGCCTCGGCAGCGGCAGAACCTCGTACAGGACCTTCTTCGCCCGCGACGCCAGATACCCGCGCAGCTCCAGTTTTGCACGCGGCGTCAGAACCACATGCAGGATCGTCTTCGGCAGAGTCTACCGATGCAAGTATGTATATTTTTACAATTGGTGCGCCTTCCTATGTGTTTTGCACACACATCATACTCTATGTTTGTAGGCTTTTACAATCTTCCTATGTATCTTACACACGCACATTCATACACACTGTACTCTATGCTTCTTTTACAATCTTTAAGGTTACATATATCTGCTACTATATGAAAATTGATGAACTTTAATGTTTGTCAACCTTTAGGTCGATGCGAGTCGTGTCGAAATTATAAGCTCAACTTGGTGAATGGAATCTGCCAAACCTGCATTCTGCGCAAAGAATGCATTCAATGTAAGACACGCCGACCGCTCCGATTCTTCAGAGCTGGACAGGATCTCTGTGTCACATGCATCAAGAAGCAGCTCAACCCAGCCGTCCGCACTTCTGCTCAGAATGCATTCATAGATGTAACCTTTCCAACAACTCAAACAACCGACGTCCACGCCATGCTGCAGGAAGAAGCGCCGCGATTGGTCAGCACGTTGGAGGACACACTCAGAGACGAAGGGTGAGTTTGTACTACAGGCAAATTGTGCAACTTAGAAAAATCTTGCAATCTAAATTGCTGTATGCACTTGGAAAATGTTCGCTAAAAATGCTGGACGTAGAAATTTTTTCCTTGTACTTAGAAAATTTTCGCAAACTTAACCAAATTCTATCTGTTATATTTGGACTTGGCCGATTCGTGCAACACAAGGTTCGTGATATACGAAGGATGTTATATTCAGAAAAATAACGACCTTGGTCAATATTAATTTAGGCCGGTGAAATGGTACGTGGCTGTTGATGTCGATTTCAAACGACCAACACCAGACGGAGAAGTCCAGACGGTCGGCTACTTCAAGTCGGTTCCATCTACTCTTCTGCAGCCGAGTCAAATACCTGACCAACTACAAGAGGCCGTCGAAAGAATCGACCAACTGGTAGACACTTTTACAACGCAAAGCTCCGGGTGGGTAGTGAACGGTGTGATGGATTTTAAATTGTGCAATGCTGTATACGACTCTGTAGGCGGCTCCACTTACATACCCACTCCACAATATCTGGCTAGGAAACACGCAACTCTGAATATTCAAAACGATGATGACCACTGTTTTCTGTACTCGTTGCTTTCAATTTCTCATTTTCAAGCCGTTCACGGCGAACGTGTCAACCACTACAAAACTTATGTGGATGAGCTTGAAACCGTTGGTATTAAGTTTCCAATGACAATTGAGCAGATTCCGCTCTTTGAGTCGCTGAATGTGAATTATGCCATCAATGTCATGTACTTTAATCCAGACGACAAGTCCTTTACTCCTCTATACGCAAGTGCTCACAGGGGTCGGAAACATATTGCCAACCTTCTTTTGCTTGATGATGGTGAGAAGCGGCATTATATTGTAGTACGAAACCTTTCTGCCCTTTTAAAGGGAAGAAATTCTGTTACTAGCAGAAACTTCCCTTGTCCCTACTGCCTCTACTGCTTTGCTACTGCCGCTGGCAAACACGCACACATGGACGAATGCGGCAAGCACGGACTTCAGTCCGTGCGTTATCCGACACGCGAAAATTGCAATCTAAAATTCTCAAATACACAACACGAGATGCCTGTCCCGTACGTTCTGTATGCTGACTTTGAAAGTTACCTAACTCCAAATGAAAATGCTGCAAGCAACAACTCAACTAAAATTCTCGATACGCATACTCCCAGTGGCTTCTGCTGCCTGACTGTGTCATCTTTTCCTCACTTGAATGATAACAAACCGTGCGTCTACTCGGGTCCTGACGTTATGAGCAACTTCTTTGCTCATGTAAAATCAGAGCAGGCCCGAATTAATAAAATACTTGCTACGAACATGCCGATGAAGCCTCTGTCACAGCATCAGAGGCAAGAGTTTGATTCTTGCACTAGCTGTCCCTCTTGCACTACAGCTTTCACGCCAAACAATAAAGTTCGACACCACTGTCACATGACTGGCAACTTTATTTCTGCTCTTTGCTCGCCTTGTAACCTAAAAATGAAATTTCGTAAGCCCACAAAATCCAAGAAACAGAAGACACCCAACTATTTTCTTCCCGTCGTCTTCCACAATCTCAAAGGCTATGACTCCCACCTCATACTCAAGCACATGACAAAGGAATTTGCAACGCAAGAAATTAACGTAATAGCCACAAATATGGAAAAATATCTTTCTTTCGAAGTGAACAACATCAGATTTTTGGACTCGTTACAATTTCTAAACTGCAGTTTGGATGTGTTGGTGAAGAATCTGTCTAAAGAAGACGATTCCAAATTCTTGCATTTGCGCCGGCTTTTTCCGAAAGAGTTCAAATTGCTTTTGCGTAAGGGGGTATTTCCTTACGAATACATGACATCGGCCTGCAGAATGACCGAAAGGACTCTGCCACCCAAAGGCTGCTTTTACAGTAAACTGACCGAAGAGGACATTTCCCAAGACGACTACGACTACGCACAGAAAATTTGGCAGACTTTCGACATGCAGACTATACAGGACTATCACGACCTGTATTTGCAGACTGACGTTATTTTACTTGCCGACGTATTCGAATCGTTTCGAAGCATGTCGTTGGAATTTTATGGACTCGACGCACTCCACTATTACAGCAGCCCTGGACTGAGCTTTGACGCTTGTTTGCGTATGACAAAGGTGAATCTGGAGCTCATCACCGACCCTGACATTTATCTTTTTGTAGAGCGAGGTATGAGAGGTGGCGTGTCGATGATTTCCAATCGATACGCAAAGGCTAACAACCCGTATCTCGCCCAAGGATACGACCCTACCGCTCCAAACAGCTACATTATGTATTTGGACTGCAATAACTTGTACGGGTACGCAATGTCCGAGCCTCTCCCGACCGGCAAATTCAGATTCTTAGGCGACAAGGAAATTGACAATTTCGACTTGGACTCTAAATCGACTGACGACGACTTGGGGTATTTGTTGGATGTGGATTTGGAGTATCCGCCCCATCTCCACGACGACCACAACGACTATCCCCTTGCGCCTGAAAGACTGCACATACGACCGGACATGATATCCCCTTACGCAAAGTCCGTTTCTCAGAAAATTTCGGCAAAAATTGGCGCTGGGGTCGAAAAGTTGGTTCCCAATCTCATGACAAAGACTCGATACGTCGTTCACTACCGCAATCTCCAGTTCTACATCAAAATGGGGCTGAAATTGGTTAACATTCACAAAATTCTCGAGTTTCGACAAAGTCGGTGGTTGAAGAAATATATCGACTTCAACACATCCAAACGACAAGTTGCTAAATCTTCGTTTGAAAAGGATCTTTATAAGTTGATGAACAACTCAATCTATGGTAAGACCATGCAGAACAACAGGAAACATATTGATGTGAAGCTGGTCATGACTGCGAAACGAGCCAAGCGATTCGTGGCCCGCCCGACTTTCGAGTCGTATACCATAATAAACGAAGATTTAACAGTCGTGAAATTGACAACGTCCAACGTCTATCTGAACAAGCCCCTCTATGCTGGAATGTGTATTTTGGACATATCTAAACTGAAAATGTACGAATTCCACTACCAGCATATAATACCACTTTACGGAAACGCTTGCAAACTCCTTTTCACCGACACAGACAGCCTTTGTTACCATATTTTCACACCTGATGTATATACTGACATGCAGCTTAACATTGATGAATATGATACGTCCGATTACCCCTGTGGGCACTTCTTGCACAGCCGCAGCAATGCCAAAGTCATAGGCAAGTTTAAAGATGAGTGTAACGGCGAAGCAGTCTTGGAGTTTTGTGGCCTCCGCTCGAAAATGTACAGTTTACTCTTACCTAACGATAAGGAAAAGAAGACCGCTAAGGGAATTAAGAGAGGTTTCGTGAAGAAGTGTATTCGGCATGATGACTACAGAAATTGTATTCTTGAAGAGAAGGTAACATCTTCCAAATTTCGTGTTATACAGAGCAGAAAGCATGAACTACATACTGCTGAACTGTGCAAAGCGGCACTTTCCCCTTACGACGATAAGCGTTACTTGCTAAATTCGTCTGACTCTCTTGCATATGGCCATGTAAATATTCCATCTGGTGTAAATATTGCATAAAGATATATGGAAATTGTTGAAATCTGTAGTTTGATTAATTGTCCTATGCGAAAATTGTCGAACACTGTAGATTTTTGACTTGGACTGTGCGAAAAACACAACGAACGCTGTAATTATGTAAAATAAAAGGACAAGCCGTTGTGCAATCGTATTGAACTGGATATTAGTTGCGTTGTAAATATTCGAACTCTAGTATAAATGTTGAACGCTGTAAAGTTGTTGCATACTCGTGCATATTAATTAAAAAGATTTGTGTTGAAAAAAATTTAAACTCTACTGTGTTCGTTCTTTCATACTTATTTAAATTGCTATATACACTAACAAGATTATCACATGCCTATTGGATGCTGGGTAATAAGATTCTCGCTCACCATCATCAAAGAAGTCCATTGATCATAAAAGAAGTCATTAGTGGCGAAGGCAGGTCATAAAAAGTCATTAGTAAGATCATTAAAGGCGGCCGTTGGACATCAAAGGTCTTCGTTGGTGACGACGCTAGGTCATTAAAAAGTCATTAGTAAGATCATTAAAGGCGGCCGTTGGACTTCAAAGAAGTCATTAAAGAAGTCTGTTGGTCATAAAAGAAGTCATTAAAGAATTAGATCAAAGGAAGCCGTTGGACTTTATAGATCAAAGGAGATATTTACGGCTTGAGGCAATAAACGGCTGTGATGGGTCACTGCTTAGCGCTGATTGGCCACAGCTTTCCGAGGTATTTCGTTTGATTGACAGCAGCTTTCCGAGGTTTTTCGTTTGATTGACAGGAAGTTGGGACACTGCTTAGCGCTGATTGGTCGGCGGATTATAGCGGCTGGCAGATTAGCATAATAGCCCGGCGGATTACGTAATAGCTCAGCGGATTAGCACAATAGCTCGGCTGTAGCGCGGCGGGCGGATTAGCGCGGCGGGCGGGTGGCTTAGCCTACTAGCCCATAGCCCATAGCCCAGCAGATTAGCCTACTAGCCTATAGCCCGGCGGATTACGTAAGAGCCCATAGCCCGGTGGATTAGCCTACTAGCCTATAGCCCGGCGGA
Source organism: Lumbricus terrestris (assembly GCA_949752735.1). Taxonomy (NCBI): domain Eukaryota; kingdom Metazoa; phylum Annelida; class Clitellata; order Crassiclitellata; family Lumbricidae; genus Lumbricus; species Lumbricus terrestris. Next base: position 23,638,971 of record OX457051.1, read on the forward strand.
TTACGTAAGAGCCCATAGCCCGGTGGATTAGCCTACTAGCCTATAGCCCGGCGGATTACGTAAGAGCCCATAGCCCGGTGGATTAGCCTACTAGCCCATAGCCCAGCGGCTTAGCACAATAGCCCATAGCCCATAGCCCATAGCCCATAGCCCATAGCCCAGCGGATTAGCACAATAGCCCATAGCCCGACAGGTTACGTAATAGCCTAGCAGCCATGGGGGCGTGGCCTAATAGCCCGGCAGCCAAGGGGGCGGGGCCTGGGATTAACGATAATCCCTCCATTGTCCTAGAACGGTACTTCCTTCACTACTTGCCACGCCTGATCTTAAATGTCTCGCCTTGTTTTACATTACCAAAAACCTTATTATTTTTATCTCAATTTACCAGTTAGCTTGTATGGCTGCCAACCGATCTGAGTCGCTCACCATTTTCATGTAGTTGATGAGACTGTTCCCGTGTTCCCACGGCTTCGGTTTACTGCAGGACAGTGACGTCATTCGTACGTCACGTGCACGTGACAGCTCGTCAAGTGCTTTCGAGAACAAGTGAATGGCGTCGTAGAGAAGAGCCGTCTCCGTCTAAATTAAAAGAGAAGAGAAGGCGACCAGTTGAACAACCATTTCATGAGTTATTTACTTATTAAATAATAAATAAATGAATATATAAATAAATAATAGATACTTATTTATCTATTATGTATGTATGTATGTATGTATGTATGTATGTATGTATGTATGTATGTATGTATGTATGTATGTATGTATGTATGTATGTATGTATGTATGAATGTATGTATGTATGTATGTATGTATGTATGTATGTATGTATGTATGTATGTATGTATGTATGTATGTATGTATGTATGTATGTATGTATGTATGTATGTATGTATTTATTTATTTCTCTCTTTTGCTATAGCGCCCCTTCAAGCTCCCTACTCAGAGGCGCTATCGACTACAGCGCGGACAATGGATCGGAGTTTCACGCCGAAGCCCACGAGCAATTGCGAGTGAAGGACTTGCTGAAGGTCGGCGGCGAGCCGGCGACTTGAGGTGGATTCGAACGTGGAAACCTCCGGCTCCAAGGGATTAAACGAAAATTGATTGATTGATTGATTGACCGAACCCACCGCTACCCAACGTTAATCAAACATGGAGTTGCTATGCCGTAGAGAAGCGCTGTGTCCAACTTATTCAAAAGAGAAAAAGACGACCAAATGAGCCACCATTTCAGTAGTTAATCTAAAAAAAGGAGTTGTCTCTCGTTAACTAGAAGATTCGAAGATTCATCACCGACCGTCCGTCTATGCACCAATGTCCTCTAATTCTGCTGCCTGTCACGCACGCGACGCAGGATGAATGCTCTATAAAACAACCAACCAGCCTGTATACTGGTGCCCTGTTCTCCGTCGGAGACGTCGGCTTCGCTGCGGAATCTATAGCGCTGTTAATTTGGCCGAATGGTCATTTGATGTTCGTTTCTCACTGCATTCCATTAACTTTGACATGATGAAAACGTGTCTAATTTAATTGAGTAGGAGAACAGAGTAGTTTGTTGGACATAAAGGTGCTCTTCACTTGGACTTTCAGAAAAACGAGTCCGAAGCTTTTCTTGATGAAAAGCCGTCTGCCGATTTGATTGGTGCTTTTATCGGGGCTCAATTTCGGAAAAGCTAAGAATATATGCGAATTGCATGCATAATATTATTTCATGCAATAAAAGGGTGAGGCATAGGCCTACTCAGATCCGTATTCTAGATGGAAAATAAAGAAGAAAGAAAGATGCGATTTGAGACTGCTAAATATCAGATTACGACAAACCATGATGCCGAAATTTCCTTAACTGATTATACAAAATCAAGCAGAGAGAGAGAGAGAGAGAGAGAGAGACAGACAGACAGACAGACAGACAGACAGACAGAGACAGAGACAGTGACAGAGAAATACAGACAGAGAGAGGCAGTCAAAGAAAGACAGAGAGACAGAGACAGACAGACAGAGAGACAGAGACAGAGACAGAGAGATACAGAGGAAGACAGGGTGAGCGACAGAGAGACAGAGAGATAGAGAGAAGTCATACAGAGAGACAAACAGACAAACACAGAGAAAGAGAGAGAGAGACATAGACAGAGACAGAGAGACATAGACAGAGAGACAGAGAGAGACCCAATTTAGGCCGAATTTAGGGGTGTTTTGGATGTTTGACTCTCCCCTCATCTATAATATATTTCTCAAAGTTTGTCCTTCCGTTTGTATGTATGGATGTCCGGATGTCCGGATGTATTTTGACACTTCGTTCCAGAAAATCAAAATTTCACTGGTTGCGTACCGGTGGAGGTCAGAGTTAGTGGTGGGGTGTTGTGGGGAAGGGGTGGGGTAGGGTGGTGGTGGGAATGGTGGAAGGTGGGGTGGTGGGGGAGAAATTTGGAGGAAATGTTTTTCCCGAAAATCAAAATTTCACGGGTGGCGTACAGGTGGAGGTCAGAGTTAGTGGTGGCGTGTTGTGGGTGGTGAGGGGTGGGGTGGGGGAGGAGTGGAGTGGGGGTGTAAGGGTGGGGTGGTGGATGGTGGGGCGGGGGAGAAATTTGGGTGGAAATATTTTCCCCGAAAACTAAAATTTCACGGGTGGCGTACCGGTGGAGGTCAGAGTTAGTGGTGGCGTGTTGTGGAGGGGTGGGGTACGGGGTGGGTGGAAATTGGGGGGAGAGGAAATGTTTTTCCCGAAAACCAAAATTTCACGGGTGGCGTACAGGTGGAGGTCAGAGTTAGTGGTGGCGTGTTATGGAGGGTGGGGTAGGTGGGGGGGAGTGGGGGTGTAGGGGGTGGGGGTGGTGGATGGCGGGGGAGAAATTCGGGGGGAAATATTTTCTCCGAAAACCTAAATTTCACGGGTGGCGTACCGGTGAAGGTCGGAGTTAGTGGTGGCGTGCTGTGGAGGGAGGTGTGGGGTGGGGTAGGGGTGGTTGGGAATTTGGGGGGAAAATTGACGGAACCCGGGCGAAGCCGGATATAAAAGCTAGTATGAAATAATATTAAAAAAATAATGCATTTACTGCAAACGATGTTGGAACTAAATGAGGATTTAATTTTGAAGCTCTTATTTTTGTGTGAAATTTTGCAATAAAGTAGATCACGACAATGATCTAATCATGATGATGATCTAATCATGATGATGATCTAAACATGACGATGATCTAATCTTGACGATGATCTAATCATGACGATGATCTAATCATGTCGATGATCTAATCATGTCGATGATCTAATCAAGGTAATGGCGTGAAGCTGCTGAAGTTCTGAATAATCATTTCAGCTGAGTAAACACCACCATAACAAAATCCTGGAGCTCAAAGATACAAAGAGTAATCCATCTGACCGTGCGCTGTGATCATATGGATCAGAGGGCGAACACGTCTCCGTCATATTATACCGAGATTGAAAAAACAAAGACATTAACTTTTCATAACAATCTACATCTATGTCTACCTCTCACATCTAACTTAATAATAGACTGCGTCTCCAGTTTTCTCCTTTTTCACTTTCGCTCTTTTTATTCTTAGCTTCTTCTTCGCCTTCGTCTTTGTTCTTCACTTTCACTTCCTCCTCCTCCACCTACTCCACCTTCTCCTCCACCTCCTCCTCCTACTCCTCCTCCTCCTCCACCTCCTCCTCTTTCTCTTTCTATTTTCTTCCTCCTCGCCGCTTCCTCCTCTCCTTCTCCTCTTCCACTTCATCCCCAACTGATTTTTGTCCATGTTAATGTTCTTGCACTTCTTCAACTATACTACTACTGCTGTTGCTGCTACCGTCACTGCTACTGCTACTACTGCTGCTAATACTACTATACTACTACAACTACTACTACTGCTACTGCTACTACTACTACGACCACTGTTTTTTACTACTACTAATAGTATACTTCTACTCAGTGCTACTGCTACTACTACAAGGACTACTGTTGCTACTACTACTACTACTACTACTACTACTACTACTACTACTACTACTACTACTACTACTACTACTACTATACCATTACTTCTACTACCACTACTACTACTACATCATGTGCTTCTTCTTCTATAAAAGGTCATAATATTTCTTTGCTCGATTTTGGCCGTATGACATTGTACTCACGGATATGATGTGTCGATGCAATTTCTCTGAATTTGCGAATCGTTGTCGAATGACGTCAGTGACCGTTGGACTTTCTTGGTTGACGAGACGGTAAGCGGTAATGTTGACCGTGGAGTCTCGCAACATTTCCAGGTTGACGAGTTCTAAGTCCTGTGTACATACATGTGAGTGATACATGAAACATACTGCTAAAGAGCCATGCATCAGCGCCAATATCACCGAAGCCCTTTGTGTCGTAACTAACAACCTGCACTATCAATAATACTTAGAAGATGCATTTTAATGGCCAGCCATATTAGAATGCTTAACTTTAATGTTTAGTCTATACATATAAGTATATAATATTCCACCTGGGGTACCCGGCGTAGCCAGGGAGTGTCGGCGTTTCGCCCACCCCACTAAAAATTTCCTCAACCACACCCGTCCCACACCACTCTGCCCCCATCCAAAATCCCAACACCGGCGCCACCCATTGTAGGCTACTCTGCAGGATATCTTCGATCATTATTATAGATGCGCCTACTGCTTGTTACATGCTTAACGACACTGCCACATCAAAGATGATTAATGTCGCCCTCCTCTTTATCCAGGCTTGGGACTGGCACTGGCAGAGAACAGCCAGTGACGGAGTTCATGGATACGACTATAATATTATATGCCTCCACCTTAAATAGTTGACTTTGCACTGAGCAAAAATGTTATTTAATGTCAAATTCTTTACCTATTATTTTACTCACTTCAGAGGAAGTTAATGAATGGAAGATCTGAAAATCCAACTAATGGACTTGCATTGAAAAAATGACTAAATTAAAAAGTCTCACCAGCGTTGTCAGCATAAAGTGGTAGTACGGGATGGTCATGTTGATTGACTTGGCCTATCAGAAATCAACAAAATATTTGCAGACCCATGGAGTAGAGACAACAGCATCTGTAAAGCTTACATCAAGGGCATATACATGCAACTCTCTCGATATTAGTCTATTTGGCAGACTGCCAGGTCTGGCCATCAAATTTTTATAGTCTATGGGAATTGCAGCAAAAGATTTTGAAACTCATCAGCCATAAGCCATAAACCATAAGCTTAGTAAGGAAGAGAAGAGTCTGACAAATCGGTGTCTGCCTGACTCTCTGTCTCTCCCTCTGTGCATCTGCGTGTCTGTCTACGAGGTTACTTTGCCTTCTCTGTCTCTCTTTCACTCTCTGCCTATGTCTCTGATTCTGTCTTTCTTTGTCTCTCTCTGTCTCTGTCTGTCTCTCTCTCTGTCTCTGACTCTGTCTTTCTGTGTCTCTCTTTGTCACTGTCTGTCTTTCTGTCTGTCTCTGTCTCTGTCTCTGTCTCTGTCTCTGTCTCTCTGTCTCTCTCTCTCTCTCTCTCGCGCGCGCGCTCTCTCCGCTCTCTCTCTTTCTACCCATTTTTTCCACATGCTCTTCTATAAACCTGATCGTCTAACTGTCCATTTCCAACAGGTTAAACGACCCTCGCCAATCCCGTCTGACCCTTTCTAAACCCTTTCGCGTCTGATCTGCCTGTTGCAATTTCAAAACCGACGTTCTGCTTCGGGATTTGCAGCCATAGGACATACCGCTGGACCGTGTGTTTGGTAGATCCCCCACAAATGGAGCAGTGTGTATTTTTGAGCGATTTCAGCCGAGCGCCCGTTGCCAAGCACCGTCGCCTAATAACGACCAGTGTCGCGGATGAATACATGACAAATCTGACGTTGTATCGAGACGACCGGAAGCGAAGACCGCAAAGTAGTTCTGGCGTTTCCGTTTGCGAAAGGTTTAGATCACCGGAGCCGGTTAATCGCACGACTCGGACGCATAAAGCGCTGCAACAACTTGCAGCAAATGTGGCGTAAGCAGCCTATTACGAATGCTTCGCCTAATTATGTATGTAATTCACTGTTGAACCTGGACAGCTATGCCGGAAGGAAAGGTGGTTTTGAACAAACCAAACACAAACAGATGATTAACGAGAAATAGACTATAATAGGCCTAAACTTAAATAAAGGATTCAGACACGAGCTACTGAAAGATGTTAGGATTGTGTTCTATACTTGCGTAGAGATCTAATATTAATGTGCATAAGCCTATACTGTATGAACACGCGTTGAATGAATAAACGATTCTCTCTTTCACTATCTGCCTATGTCTTTGACTCTGTCTTTCTTTGTCTCTCTTTGTCTTTGTTTCTGTCTCTATGTCTGTCTCTCTGTCTCTGTCTCTGCCTCTGCCTCTGCCTCTGCCTCTGCCACTGCCTCTGTCTCTGCCTCTGTCTCTGTCTCTGCACGATACACTCAGAGAAAGGATGACAAAGATAAGATAAGAAGGATGAAATAAACACCCATGCATGAATAGAGACACACCCATGTACACAAGCAGAGACAGAAACAGACAGATGGCGCTTCTTTCAAGAACAGAGACAGCGGGACAAATAGAATACTGCTTACCAAAGTTACCAAGGACAACCCCACGCATCTAACCAAATAGAAACTATTGGCTCATTAAGCGCTAATTCTGAAGCAAATCGATATGTAACAGTTACGCGCTACTTACACGATTTGTGCAATAGGCGATGCTTTAGCTAAAGAAGTAAATTCTAGTCGGCGAACTATGCAATAACAATATAGATCCGACTCAATAACATAAAATATTTGTTATGAGTGAAAATTTGTAAAGCGGAACTAGAAAAGTTTCAGACTGATTGGCACACTTCAATAAGAACATTCATATGTGACGCATCCGACTTTTAGGCTAAAAGTCTCCTTAAAACCTATAGAGGGTCTATGTATAGGCCTAACCATAGTTGGACTGGGAGCACCTCTAAGTGGACTTCGTGAAAAGGCGCTATGCAAATTGTTGAAATGGATGAATCAATCAATCAATATGCGAGGTTTCTTACGTATGATGCTAAATAATAATTACCTGTAATTAATCAAATCAAATTAAATTACAAAACTAGCAAACTTCTTTAATCGTCGTCGTCTTACCTGGATGAGCACCTGTTGAACTTTGCGCCAATCGCAATCGAGGATGACACGTGACTCTCCGCGATTACGAATCTCCTTCAACGTCGTTCGGTAATCTCCGGATCCTTCCGGGATCTCCTCCAACCGGCGGATCGTGATGCGAATTCCAACCGACTTGACGGATACGACCTTCAGCAGCTCTTGCAGCCTTATGAGACCTGCCTCAAATTAACATCACAACAACAGACACAACCGTATTATACAGCACAGCCGGATGCGAATCCCTCAAGTCATTTTCTTTAGCCTTGGCTGGGTTGGTTTCTTCAAGAGGCGCAATATAAGCCAAATGAATGAATGAATGAATGAATGAATGAATGAATAAATGAATGAATGAAAGAGTGAATGAATGAAAGAGTGAATGAATGAATGAAAGAGTGAATGAATGAATGAATGAATGAATGAATGAATGAATGAATGAATGAATGAAAGAGTGAATGAATGAATGAATGAATGAATGAAAGAGTGAATGAATGAAAGAATGAATGAATGAATGAATGAATGAATGAATGAATGAAAGAGTGAATGAATGAAAGAGTGAATGAATGAAAGAGTGAATGAATGAAAGAGTGAATGAATGAATGAATGAAAGAGTGAATGAATGAATGAATGAAAGAATGAATGAATGAATGAAAGAAAGAGTGAATGAATGAATGAATGAAAGAGTGAATGAATGAAAGACTGAATGAATGAATGAATGAATGAATGAATGAATGAATGAAAATAATTAATTAATTAATGCAATACTTTGAAACGTTTCTTGAACATTGCCCTCTCTACACAAAGCTGAATAAGTGAATAAGTTGATGCCCTGCGATTGGTATTCGATTGGCGCTACAGAAATTTGCGAGATTACGATCAAAAAGTTAATCAGAGTCCATTGAAACCGAACAATGTGGGAAGCTTTAAGAGCCATAAATCTTCCACAGTGTGTTCGTCTGTGGATATTAGGGTGTCCCAACAAATATTTTTCTAGAAACTTGAAATGCAGTCCCCCTAAAAAGTTTCCATATGGTCCCATAATAACACCTGTAAAGTTTTATGACACTAAAAAAATATTTAGGGGTGGCTCAAGCCGCCCAAATTTAACCCATATTGGCATAATTTGCGCCTGATGTGTCCAACTTCTAAATGCCTTTATATCCCAATCGTTGATCCTATTATAACAAATTTACTACCCTTGGAAAGCTCGTGAATGGTAGAATTAACAGGTATTTAACTTTATTGGATACAATGGATATTTTGGGCATAGTCTTAGGCTCAAAAAATGCAAAATCGAGAAAAATTTGAGATTTTTGAACTTTGGACACAATATCAGTGCACACACAACTAATCATTGGGAGTAGTCATTACAAACTCTTGATAATGTAACAAGTCGTGGTTTTAGCTCCTCCATACCTTCATCTGCTTCATAGTAAGAAATTCTGAGGGGGCTGTGAGGTTCAACCCCTATTTGTCCTAGGACCACACAGTAAAGTTTTAATTGCACACCCCATGCAGCTACACAACAAATCAACGTCTGGACCGTTATTTTTTTACTATTCTCATACTGATCTGCTGATTCTACATCACTGCACTCAAATTGTTCTTCAGTTCTACGTTCTACATTTACACATGTCAACAAGATTGTCACAATTGTGGTTAGAAAACATGTGCCTGTGTTTTTCGACAACCTGTACGAGAAATTGTCTCCGATCTACGTTCTTCGTTATCGTTGAGCTGAAATTCTGTATCAAAGCTGCGTCATGTTTGTTCAGCACAGTCATTTACACAGACCAACGTTATGAAAAATCACACGTGGTCTTATACGATTGGCTATCTCGCCACTCTTTCACCGAAAGATCGAGAAAACTATATTTGAACGCAGCATGGTTTGGGAAAAACTTTTAGGAAGAGATAACCCCGTTATTCCACATTAATGAGAACTCACTGAAAGAACAGAGAGAATTGCTATCTCTTATATCTTAGGTGCTGGTATACCAAGAATGATGTTGCATCATTTTCAGACTTGTCATCTAGAGCAGCATTGCCAGAATTATAAAGCTATGGATTAATTCAAAGAGAGCAGTGACTCTACATGAGAACACCGCCTGACTGTAGATGTCAATCACAAATCTGAGACTTGTTTGGGTTGGATGCCCTGTAATTCACGGTCGTCAACTGTATATGTGATTCGTTTCCATCATAAAGCAATTAGATCTATATTGCCTTACCCATCCAACTTGCTCTGTGATGGCAACAGGCTTGCGAAATGCTACCGAATTGTTCAATCCAACCATGAATACCAAGAGTTTTGAAAATTCTTGATAGTCATATTTCGAGTATGGCCACGCTAAAGCTGTTCAGTAATGAATTCTTATGATTTGTTAGATGCAGACTGCAGTAGCATTGGTCGAGGGTTTGGTTGATGGTGAACCAGATTGGAGCATTCATCTTTAAATGGCTTGCAGAGCTTAATTACAGACCATTGATGGACAAATTTTTACCAAGGACACAAAGAATGCACCAGGCAACTGGACTTAAAAGATTTCTGTGATGTTAACAAGATGTTACGACTGATGGCTGATGTAGAAGGGTGCAAGGCATTGCAAACTCTATTTAATATGCAGTTATTGAAAGCCGTTGTCTCAAAGCATTTGCCAATAATTAGGCCTAATGCATCACACTTTCACGACTTCAAAAGGTTCAAACTGCAACCGTTGATTCCTGTCCTGGTCCAGAGGTCAACTTTAGCACACCAACATGTTTGTAGGCTACTTCCACCAACTAGAGAAAAATCAGACTGACAATCTGTTAACCTTATTCATTTCTACTCCACTGATGATTGCCATGTGGAGGTAGCGACCTGCAATCCTAGTGCACGACATTTACATCATTCGTTTGCTCGAGAGCTTAACTGTCGTCCTTATGCTTGAAAAACCTCATTCGCAAATACAATAAGGTTGCATATTTGTAGATTTTAGTATTTCAGAGCAATATAAGGTTATTAAGCAATACATAAGCACGCTAGTGGGATCAAAGTGTGGACCTCCGAAAATTTCAAACTCATAGGCCTATATGTCGCACGTATAATTTGTGACAACTTACACATATTATATGTGAGCTTTGAGCGGCCTCTAAATATTTTCAAAATGTCCAGAAATTTGGCAGGTACTATCATAGGACCATAAGGAAACTTTTTGGAGGGACTGCATTTCAAGTTTCAAGAAAAATATTTTTCCTGTGCAATCGTGGGACACCCTAGTGGATATCCCTGTATATAATTAATATGTCCGATGCTGTCCACCCAGTCGATGAGTTATAGCCATGCAACATTTGCTTCCTGGCAATAGACTACTGATGATGATGCTGTCCATCCTCATTCCTGAGGGTCGGAGACCAGAATAGACTACTACTAGGCCTACCACATAATTATAGGTTGTAAATATTGACATGAAATTCACTCAGCTGTCACGGCTGAGACGATCAGAACTGTACTTGCGATAATGGTGGCTCTAAGTAAATTGTCAGTAATTCTTGTCATTGGCATCAGAAGATAAGAACTTGATCCGACTGAGATAAATTAGTTTGCTCCGGGTGGTGTCCGTGTCATGAATGGAACAGCGTAGTAGGCGTTAAGTGCAGAGGGAAGTAAACAGTAGAATGGAATGTCGAACGTCTGGTCAAAACACGAGTCAACGAGTGTGCACCGCAGATGATAACAGAATCAACCAAGCGCCGAGGTAAGCTTATACCCGAGAAACGACATGAGAATAGAGTAAAGTGAAATAAAAGAAAGGATGGCATAGTTTGTGGACATGTCGAAGTAAACGGATAAAGGCGTTGAGATACTTCAGAAGGCATATTATTATCTCCAGAAAATATCAAAAGGATTTTCCTTGCCCGGTAGGATACAAGACACCAAAAGAACATTAGATTTTAATGAGGCATCTACCAAAATAATATGTATAATTCGGTGTCAACAAATTCCAACGGCATTCTCGTTTTCATAGAAAATATCAACTGACGCAGGGAAATATTGAACGAATATAAATATAGGACACAACGAACTTAATAACGTTTTCACATTATATATATGCGTTACTAGCTGGGGTACCCGGCGTTGCCCCGGAAATTTAGGATTCGACCCGCTCCGGTCACAACCCCACCACACCACACCACACCACACCACACCACACTCCGACCTCCACCGGTACGCCACCCGAGAAATTAGGGTTTTCGGGAAAATTTCCACCCCATCCCACGAACCCACCACCTACCCCCGGCCCGCTGCTCCCACCCTCCACCTCCACCTTCAACCCTCCCACCCCCACCTCCACCCTCAACTCCAAGCATGTTCCATGGTTCCCCGAGCATGTTCCATAGTTCCGCCAAGCATGTTCCATGGTTCCCCCCGAGCATGTTCCATGGTTCCCCCGGGCATGTTCCATGGTTCCCCGAGCGTGTTCCATGGTTCCCCGAGCATGTTTCGTGGTTCCTCGAGCATGTTCCATGGTTCCCCGAGCATATTGAACGAATTTGACTTTGACTGCACTCGGATGTGACGAAAGCGGGAGTGGTATTAGGCTACCTGCTGCGAGATAATGATGGCATAATTGACTGTGACATAATTATGACGTAATGACTGTGACATAACGACTGCATGAGGAGTAGTTGATGAGATAATGATGGCATAATTAACTGCAGCATTAGGCCTGTAATTATGGCCTTACAATTTTCTCTCGCACATAACGATGACCTGATTGACTGATATCACGACGACCTAAGATGGCGATAATCACAATTGACCGACAAAACTGATCACGTAAATAACTGTGACAATAATATACTGATTACATAATAATTGACAATGACACAATGACAGCGCTATTGACTGTAACATACATGTAATGGCGACATAATTAACTTGACATAATGACGGTAAAATGTTGACGGTCACTAAGTCTTAATGATGACTTTATTGACCGCGCCATTAAAATTAATGATGCCTACACGATTATCAATGACGACACCCTACCATCGTCAGTGTCGTAGAGAACGGTGAGTCCGGCCCAATCGTAGTGTACAATGAAGTCTAGGTAGGCCTTGCTGAGGCTGGCGTGATATGGGAACATGTTGATGGAGTAGGCATCTCTGTTCTCCGTGTAGTCCCACTGGAGCTGGAGATGCGGCATCTCAACTGCGTCGCAGATCGACTGGATGTGAGTGGCAGAATGGACAGACGTTGGTCCGATGACTGCAGCCACACCGTCCCGCAATTGTCTACAGACTTACACAGACAAAGCAAACGCATCAAGTGTGAAACACGTGCACATTGTCACAATTGTGACACAATCGTGGGGCACGGTGGTGTAGTGGGTATGTTCGTCGCCTTGCAGGTTCAAATCCACCTCAAGTCACCGCGTAGAGACTAGAGACCATGGGCAAGTCCTTCACTCGCAATTGCTCAGCGCTTCGGCGTGAAACTCTGTTGCAGCGTCCGCTCTGTAGTCGGGAGCGCCTCTGAGTAGGGAGCTTGAAGGGGCGCGGTGGTGTAGTGGTGGCGTCGTTGCCTTGAAGTCGGAAGGTTCGAGGTTCGAATCCACCTCGCCGCGTAAGGACCTTGGGCAAGTTCTTTACTCACAATTGCTCAGCGCTTCGGCGTGAAACTCCGATGCAGTGTCCGCTCTGCATTCGGGAGCGCCTCTGAGTAGCGAGCTTGAAGCGGCGCTATAACAAGTGCACATACAAACTTAATAGTAAATAGGGCCTACACAGTTGTGCACACCACTACTAACGTTTGAAGACAGACGAAATTGATTAGGCGTCTTATCTAGCATGACTATAGTATCGGTGACCGAATAGCGACACTAGCCCTAATCCTAACCTTAATCGACTATCACGACGCCTGACTTGAATTTAACCGACACGTCGGTCCCCGATACTACAGTTATGCCAATATATTTTAAATTTTCTTTCTCGGCTTTGTTATAGCGCCCCTTCTTTATGGTCTACTCAGAGGCGCTTCCGACTGCAGAGCGGACACTGCATCTGAGTGTCACGCCGAAGCGCTGAGCAATTGCGAGTGAAGGACTTGCCCAAGGTCCCTATATACGCGGCGACTTGAAGTGGATTCGAACTTGAAGCTTTCCGACTTCAAGGCACAGAACCCACCACTATATCAGCGCTCCCCGCAATATATCACAGCTTAATATAGATAAGTCTATTATACTATGCAGATACATATTACATACTATATGCACTTATGTCCGTTTTTATATATCCTAAACTTTTACTGCCACCGACATCTTCGCGGACCGATTAAATAAAGTGAGACTATCCAAAAAAGGCGCAATATAAATTGGTCAATTTCCGTGTGGCTGCGTATTCCACTCAATGCACAAATTGAAGTCCGTAATATTAGGCGGCAACAGACCGACAACGCTCTACGCAAACGACGCCACGCGTGCATTTCCACTGCATATATATAGTATACCCTCATTGATGGCAGCGCCATGTCTTTTAGTCTATACATGTATATACATATATATATATAATACATATACATAAGCATGTACATATGTATATGCATATACATATGCATTAAATGTACATGCATAATTGCATATATATATATATATATATCAGCTGAGTCCATCTAGCGGTATAGATGAGAGTCGTTCATTATTATCAGAGGAGTGTTTTACAGCAGCAGTTTATAACGACCAGAATCCTTCTATCCCACGAATCACAACTGAAATGACGCCTCGCTCAGCTAAGTTTGATAGAGGATGAAATGAAACAGGCGCCATATGAATTTTTATTATATTATATTGTAATTGATTAATTAATCATATAATGCAATGCCATGTCAGACCATATCATATCATACCATACCATACAATACCATACCATACCATGCCATATCATGTCATGTCATGTCATACCATACCATGCCATATCATATATAATACCATACCATGCCATATCCTACCATATCATAAATCATATATCATATATCATATATCATATATCATATATCATATATCATATTATATCACATGACATCATATCATATATCATAATTATAATATTATACTATATTATATTATTTTTGACCCGAGGTATCAATAATTTCTCAGGAATTACAAAAAATTAGAGTAAAAAAATGAATCTCCGAGAAATCAGGCCTCGTCCCAGGTTTCACAACCATACTGAAATATGCCTCTAAATCAGCATTATCATTGATATTATCATTATTATTATTGATATTATCATTATCATTATTGATATTATCGTTATCATTCTTAGACGCCCACCAAAGGATCCGATATAGTCTATTCGACAAAATTCCTTCAACATTTTCGTAGTAACATGAAAGATTTGAATTACATAAAACCCATGAGTAGGCGTTTTCATTATTACCGCGATCAATGCCGTATTGCGAACTGTTGCGACTGGAACCCATGACAATTGAGAGGAAGTCGTTTGACAGTATGGTCAGCCGTATATTAAGATCGAACGACACAATTAATTAACATCCGACCAGTTAAGCGCATAAAAACCTTAGCTTCGTGTGCAACTGTGCTGCAGAAGTGTTTGCAGCAATGTTCTAAGCAAATCTTATACACGCGAAACTGTAAGTAAATGTCATTCGAAACTATATTCATTGAGTTTGTAAAGGTCCTTGGACAAAGAAGAGGTTGTTTGTAACCACAAACAAACAAGTACGGCTATTTTACAATTATTAGCTATAATGCTCTGTTTTATACTTGGTCAGCCTTGGTTTCCAAATTCCAGCATGCTTTATCTTCTTCTTCTTCTTCCTCCTCCTCCTCCTTCTCCTACTTCTCTATATCTACTATACTACATCCACTACAACATATACATTTATTTTTGCCCTGCCATGGGTTGGTAGAAGCCCGGAGAACCTCTGAGCAGTTTTCTCAAAGGGTGCGCGCCATATAGATTTTCCTATTTTCCATAATGACTGATTGAATTGGTATAATTATGTCTTTTTAGTATTCCGCACACACACCTCCCTTCGCTGCTGCGAAGCTGTCTGCCGCTGGCATGAGTTCAATGTCGAACGACAGTTGGATGTTGGGAAGGATGTCAACTCTGGAGTTGATCATCTGCATGGCATGTCGGATGGATTCCTGGTCCTGCACGCGATCCATCTCCAGCAGGCAACCTTCAAAAAAGCAAACGCACCTCAATACTGTATTGCAGCGGTTCCCAACCCGTAATTGTAATTGTAATTGCAATTGAAGCATTTATATAGCGCCGCTCACAGATTCAGTGGCGCTCCCAACCCAAGCTAGTGCTCCCGCTAACAAATAGTATAGTCTTCAGGCGTTTACGAAACAGGGGAAGAGAAAGGCCAAGAAGCTCAGAACGTAGCTTGTGAGGAAGGCGGTTTCAACAAGTAGGGCCAACATATGCGAAGCTTCTGCACTGGGCCGTAGCTCCACGCATGACCCGTGGGCCAAAAGTGGCCCGCCAGGCCTAAAAAATGGCACTCATCTCTCAAAGAATTAGCAAAAATATTTGAAAAAATTTGACAATTTGGACAGGATGGAACACAGAATTTTTCTATTACAATTTATTTTGATGTCTATGAATAACATCAAGTATTCTACTTCGAATCAATAATATCAATTTTATATACTTATAGCTGATTATATTTTAAATCTTGCATTTAGCCCTGTGGCCCCCTAATGTCCTATTTTTCAGAGTGACTTTTTCAGCCATTCTGAATGAATTGGTATATACGAAAATGTGACCCTCGTGTCCTCCAACTTAGAAAAAGTGGCCCAAAGTTAAAAAAATATTGGGAACCACTGCTGTATTGTATTGCAATGCAGGATTTAATTAACGTGCAGTTCTTGACGAAGGGGCCAAAATTTTCGGTCTAAATGTAACTTTTCAATTTTCCCTGCCAAAATGGTGTCGACGTAATCTCTGCAAGCAATGAAATAATATACTATGACCTCTCTAGTCTCGTCGTACCCTAATTTTTTCTCCCGCTGCCGCATTGATTCAATACCTGTTTGTTGACACCAAATGGGGCCACGTCCTATGCACTTTTGAAAGGGGGAGCCATGACCGGATTGGCCTCCCTGGATTCACCTCTGGTTCTTGACAAAATGTGCGGTTCTAATAGATTTTTGCAGCTGCATAAGCACTTCTGTGCAGCAAGAATTAGTAAGAATAAAGGGTCATTGGGATTAATTTATCATGGACAATGGGAAGGAAAAAAGAGGTTGTGCAGTTCTAAAAATTCCTTTAAAAATCCATCTGTTGCATTTCATCTATAAATTTATAAAGCGCTTCTCGCAGTGCATAGCAATCCGAGGCATAATTCCCTGCGCGAAAACCCGGGAAAAGAAAGTGGCTTTGAGACAGCGAAAAGATGTGATTAGGGCACCGATGAATTACATGAATAATATAAACACGTGTAGAAAAAAATCAAGGCATCGCCGCTGTAACTGCATAATAATAATATGACCTCTGACGATTTTGCAATATCCTCGGTTAAAGGATCGGTGAAAAAAAATATATAGTGATGCAGAATTCAGATATATATATATATATATATATATATAGATTATAGTGATTTAGAGTAGGCCTATCGTCCTTTAAAAACTGTATACATGCAAAGTCCATCTGAGGATCTCACGAGGCGCTATATAAATATTCAGATGCATGCGCTGATGCATGCGTCAATGAGTAATATGCATTTGATTAGTAATTTCTATTGTGCCCACAGCTGCTGTCTAACAGCAATTCCGTCGACAAAGTATCTGCTGATGGTGGTGCTCAAGACGAAACCGCAGTCAAGTCACGCATACTTGCATTACGTGCAATGTACACATGCAGACACGCAGACATACCTACACACACGCATGCAGTAGACACATGCCCTACATGCACTACATAAATAAATAAGACTATAATTGAATTGGAAAACTCAGATAATCTCCTCTCCGTCTCGACCGATGATAAATTTCTTATTTTCCAGAGAATCTAGGTCAATTTCGAAATGGGTTCGTACGATGCTGGCATGGGCGTATGCACAATGCACATGGAGACAAGAGGGAAGGACACGTGTATTTTGCACTTGCAATAAAAGTCTGTATTGCACCGAACAGCATGCAGGCTGCCTGTTATCTTAGTAGTTAAGAATTATGTTTACTGTCATTTGCGTTCTTTTGTATTGCTTTAATTGCATAACTTAGCCTACTGTACACTGTAACCGGTTGCGGTCTGTCAACCGGATTCTTTCAATAAAGAATATTATTATTATTATCGTTATTATTACTATTTTTATTATTATTATTATTATTGTTGTTGTTATTATTATTATTATTGTTGTTATTATCATTATTATTGTTATTATTATTATTGTTATTATTATCATTATTATTACTTGCCCCTTCTAGAAACTTTAGCCTATGTTATGTCCACATTTCGGCTACCACTTTTTGGCTATTAACAAATTTCATCGTGCTACAGCCTATAATTGGCACTGAAGAAACAAAGAGCTAAACTGAAACATTTTGAATTTAGAGACCTCTATGAAAATGCCCAAATTACCAATGTCCTTAATTTCGTGCTTTGCATTTTCCCGACTCCTACTAAAAATTTACCACAAACGTTGCTTTGCCCCTCCTGCAAAATTGCGAGGTGCTCATGGATGCTCGCTATTTATCAATCAGTCAGTCAGACACTCCTCAAGAATTAAGCTTACATCTTCGAAATAACAGCAGACAGGCATCAGCAGCCCAGCATCAGCAGTGCTCAGCAAAAGAATGCAAACAGCTGGACTGCAGCTGATGCTGTCCCATTTGATGTTACATAATATTATATCCAGGGGCGGATCCAGGGCCAATCCGGCCATGGCCCCTCATTCAGAGAATTGCATAGAGCTTGCCCACCACACTTTAGTTTTCAAGAAGCTTTAAATCAAAGCAGCGGAATATGAAGCTGAGATAAAAAAAAGAGTAGCATATGAGTATAAAAAGGTAATAGGATTAAAATAATTGGAGTTGCCACGAGATTTTAGAAGATTTTGGGAGGAAAACTAAAAAAGGTCGTCAGTTTTTTTGGCGGAAGACCAACGAAAATTTTTGTAGACCCAAGACCATGCATTTTAACCCCCCCCTTCCAACATTTCTGCATCCGCCCCTGCATATATCTTGCCACTTCGCATATTAAAATGTAATGTAATTATAGAATGTCCTTAGACTGATATTTTATCCGCATTGGTGGACTTTTGTCCTAAATAGTTCTATTAGACAACAGAATATAATTATCTTTCTATAGTGTTTTGAACTGTTTTAGAACATCCAGCGATCCCCATTATTTTATTCATGCAGCTCTTTTACTATATACTCGCGAAGGATGGCCACACTCAATGCAAGTCGCGGAATATCACACAATATGCATCAATAATTCAGCACACCTGCATGTTATAGGGTCAATTCATATTTTTATATCATGTGATTCAATATATAATTTCATGCATAAAAATATGTGGTATATATATATAATCATAAAAATAAGTATGCAGACAATATATGCTTGTGAGTGTATGTATGCGTGCACTGTATAGGCCTAATTGTATTGTATACTATAGGCTCGTACGCGTGAATGGTCGTGATCCATGTACTGTAGGTCTATACCGCCATGAACAGACATTGAATGGCACATCTTCAACCCATCTATATGTAGTTCCTTGATTTGTTAGTCAGCTGTGTCTTAGAGGCTTTTGAGTATACGCTAAGGGGTTATATAAATGATCTTCACATACAGGAATGTTATTAATAGTGCTCTGCGCTTTTACTATGCTGGATTGGTTGTTCAGCAGAAATCCAGAGAGCTACACTGGACAGGTTTAACTACATGTATACGTAGCAATGAGATAGAAGAATGAAGAAAAGATTTGATGAAATCCAGTTCCTTATCTCTGAATTTAGTTGAAGCAACGCAGTCAGCCGAGATACCAACTAATATCGTCATCCTCATTGATTTCCTGTCATGCGTTAACAGTCAAAGCATAGTTTGACAACAGTGCTGCTGAGGGTTCTGTCCTATTCTTTGTGGGATATTATACGCCATCAGAATCTTTTATTCTACGTGCCTTCTTATGTATTATATCTACATTGTATTACGTTAGGTATGCATGCATATTACTTGCAGCCTCCTACTGTAAACAGCGGAGCATAATTAGAGTCTAATCGCCTTCATGAGGTTATTGCAAGGCTCTATGTAAATGTCCATTTACATACATACATACATACATACATACATACATGCATACATACATACACACATACATACATACATACATACATACATACATACATTCATTCATACATACATACATACACACATACACACAAGCATACATAATACATACATGCATACATACAAACATACATACATACACACACATACATACATACATACATGCATACATACATACATACATACATACATACATACATACATACATACATACATACATACATACATACATACATACATGCATACATACAAACATACATACATACATACATACATACATACATACATACATACATACATACATACATACATACATACATACATACATACATACATACATACATACATGTAATGTAATGTAATGTAATGTAATTCAGACAATTTGTATAGCATCGTCAGTAGCAAGCTACTTCTAGGATGCTTTACACGCATAATGTCAACTGTCAGAGTAAATGTCATGAGCTCGAGAGCAAGTGTAGCTTCAATTGTTTTTTAAAAGTTGATACAGTTTTGATATTCTGGATGGTTGATGGAAGACTGTTCCAGGCGCGTGGGCCTGCGACGCGAAAGGCGCGATCACCCATTTTTGTTTTCGTCGCAGGAATGAACACGTCAGCGGTCTTGGACGATCGCAGCCGGGACCTCCTTGGATCGTCTGCTAGCGGTTTGATGTTGTCCGCGAGGTAGGCTGGTGCGCAATTGTTGAGGCATTTGTACATTAGGATACAAAGTTTGAAATTGATGCGGTCACCTATGCCAAGCCACTGAAGCTGGTCTCGAATCGCGCTAGAAATGTGGTCGAATTTTTTCAATCGCAGGACCAGACGAGCAGCAGCATTGATGACCGCCTGAAGCCGAATGATACTGCACTGTGGCAAGCCAGCAAAGGCGACATTGCAGTAATCGATTCGGCCCAAAATTAAACTTTGTATCAGGTGGCGTGTCACTTCCTGTGTGAGTGACCGAGACATAGATCTCAGCTGTCTCAGTATTCCAAAGCTGGTTCGCACAACTGCAGTGATATGTGGTGTCATTGACAGGTTACTGTCGAGTAGAAGACCGAGATCGCGGACCTCACTCTTTGGCACGACAGCATCCCCACCAATGACGAATGGGCTGCGGTCTAGTTTTACATACATACATACATACATACATACATACATACATACATACATACATACATACATACATACATACATACATACATACATACAATACATACACACATATCGATCCAGCTGTGTCTTTATGGACGACAACGGTCGCCTAATGGGACAGAGAGAAGTTTATTCGACAATTAAGATGTCGTATAATACTTCCTGCTGTAAACGGTCAATTTTCTTTTTAGTGCCTTACAGAAATCAATTAAATGGTGTTTTTTGGCTGAAATCGACGGAAACTGCATAGAAATAGAAAATTTGGGAAAGCGTATGCGCTAATTGCAATTAGGAAATAGGAGATTTAGATTAAATATAGGAATTAGGAGAGTTAGATAAAAATAGACGAATTGGAAAATGGATGAAATAGATTAATTAGAAAATGCGAAGTAAGAAAACGCTAGGAATATATGCTGAAGTGAAGATATCAGAAATTATACGCTATTATGAAGTGAGGATATAGCGCTGGTTTCAGTATAATAGCATAGTGTGATAACAAAGACCATTAGTGTTATACTCTCCCCCTTCGTCTAGACTTTTGTGACTGGCACTGTCAGAGTGCGAACAGGAGCGTAGTAATAAAATGAGAATATAGAAAGAAATGAGCAAATCGATAAGAATTTATATTGCGCCCGTTCAAGATCCCTACTCAGAGGAGCTCCCCGCCCAGTCCAAGTGAAAAACAAAGTGCAATATAGCGAATTTACCTGCTCGCATACACACATACATGAATATAATTATGCATACTTAAATACATACATACACACATGCTTACATAAATATATACTTAAATACATCCATACCTGTTCACCATGCATCTTACCTATCGTGATGTTCCTTTTGGTTGGACGAGTTCCTAGGTCTGTTGACACCGCAAGAGTAACCCAGAGTATTACCACCAGCCACCGAGTTACCATGTCACCATACACGACTGAAGATCGCTCCTCGCCCTTCTCTATGACGCAGAGCTATTCGGGTGAAGACTTACTGACAAGCTTCTTACAAGATGAATACGAAATCCAGATTAACTAACTAAATAAACCGCCGTTTATCTTGCAACTAAAAAGGTGGATTTGACGAATATGCTGTTATGGGTAGACCCTACCGACAGTATTCTGTCGATACTCTCACGTTAAACTTGTCGATAGCCTAACTAGGTTGCTATGAAAATAATAGACTGTAGCACGTATCTCTCATTCTGGTAGGATCCAGTTATTGACGAACAGATAATTAATTTTTGCTTAGAATTTCCAGACTCTTTTGTTTAGAAGCGCCAGACTCTTTTGTTTGGAAGTCTCAGACTATTGTTAAGAAGTTCCAGACTCTTTTGTTTAAAAGTTCAGACTCTTTTGTTTAAAAGTTCATCCTACGAGGTATATCTTAACACGTTGCGTCAAAGTGTCGAGCAATGTTTTGTCTGATTAGAAACTGTAGACTTTTAAAAGCAACTACGTCGTACGTATACGCATAAGCTATAGGCTATAGTTGATCACCGTTTGCCAACCATACGATTCGTAGGCTACTGTGTTATCGCACGCGCTGTTTAGCACAGAAGTTCCTTGCAAAGATAATTCTACAGTCGTAGTTCCCATAAACTCCAGAAGTCGTCGTATGCCTACAAAATCCACAAACATTGCTGAAGTCTATTATTTTTATATCAACCACTAATTATTTCTCTCCATGAACTTTATTCGATTTTTAATAATTATTCGATTATTGATAATTATTCGAGTATTGATAATTGTTCGATTATTGATAATTATTCGATTATTGATTATTATTCGATTATTAATAATTAATCAAGTATTGATAATTATTCGATTATTGATAAAATATTCGATGTCGATTCACGAATAATTATCTTCGTCACTGATGTAGACCTAGTAGTCGTCGACGTTTTACGACTTCGTCACAGAAAAATCATCGCTGTCGTTTCTCTAGCAAGCAAAGCGCTTAGTTCTTCGAATTGCCTGCACGACACAACAGGGAACTATCACGATGTGCGATTTACGAATCGCTCAGACCCATCGGGGGAATGGTTTGATTACTTGGTATGCAACAACAGCAGCAGCTGTGCATGGCCATCCTGAAGCCGCTGGTCGCCAGGCAGAACGCTGTCGGTCGAAGACAGGCTGCTGTCGAGTACGATACGGATTCAACCGACGCTTCCATGGCTAAAATGGTGCGTGTAGCTTATCTGGCTGCGTGCGGTTTTCCAGGTTCGGGCGACGTATCTTACCGCTGCACCGCTCACTGGAATCAGCGTTGCCACTTCTTGGATTATTTCACAAGATCTTGGGTTTTTCGATCCGAACTTGGGAAATGGGGTTTTTTCGGGAAGGACTTGGGTTTTTTGCTTGTGTTATTTTCGACGGAAAAAACCGGAAAACTTTGTATATTTTCGAGAAATTTTGGACATTTTCGGGAAATTTTGGACATTTTCGAAAATTTTTGGACATTTTCGGGTAATTTTGGACATTTTCAAACGATTTGTGCCGGATGACTAAAAGGAAAAAGGTCATCAGAAATTTCGGACGGAAAATTGTGAACATTTTCGAAAGATTTGAGATTTTCGGACGGGAAATTCAGAAAATTCAGGACATTTTCGAAAGATTTGCTGAACTTGGGTTTTCTTGGGTTTTTTCGGCCCTCCAACTTGGGTTTTTTCATTTTTTAGAGTGGCAACGCTCACTGGAATTCCACGCCGATCGTTGTGTACGGTACATGCCACAAGACGACGATGGCGGGCGAGGTGCATTGTCCACGACCGGACTCCTTATAAATTCGAGTGAAATATTATCGTCTGGCGGCGGCGAAAGCCGTGCACGCACTGAAGAGACGTTGTTGTTGATGTGTCAACGCATGTGAGGGATTGCTGAAACGTGTTGCACACGATCATAGGCGTATGTATACACACGAATGCGGTTGAAATATTATGTTCAAGGCAACAGTGACCATAACGTGGAGGAGGTGCAGTCTCTCGTTTGCATAGAATTTCGATTTCAGTAGCTATACGAAGATGATCGATGTTGTAAATTAATTTTGAAAAACAGGCATTACATAGTAGATTACGTAGTATATTTATGAAATTATTGCCCACAACTAATTATTTATCAGTGCAATTCCAACACGAACTTCACCTGCCATATAGCTATAGCTTCTTACAGGTGTCCTATAAATGACACAATCATCTGAAGCATCTCACGATTTAGTTATGCCTAAATTGCTCGTGGTTCTCATAATTGTTCAAACCTGTGGAGACATCTTTCCAAGAGATGTGCGTGCTAAGGGAGCGCTCAATTTGCTTCAAAAAGAAAATGAGACCGATGAAATCAAACATTTTGAGAAAGAGTAAGTGAGCAATATATCTGTCAAAAATGAAAAATCCATATACAGGGTGCGCCAAAAAAAAGACCCCCCCTAGGTTTTTTGCCAATATTTTTACCAAAAGTAAGAATTTCCAAATGAAATTTAACAGGCATATAGACAATTCATATCTACACATTATGACCAGATTTCATCAAAATATTTCAAACGGAACAAAAGTTACGTCACTTTTAGGGAGGCCACCCACCGTTTTTTGACGATTCAAAAACGTAACGCAACAAAAAGTAGGTTTTTGCCAATATTTTGGCCAAAAGTAAGAATTTCAAAATGAAATTTTTACAGGCTGATAGACAATTCATATTTACACATGATGACCGAAATTTCATTAAAATATGTCGAACAGAACAAAAGTTATATCACTTTTAGTGAGGACACCCACCTTTTTTGACGCTTTTTGAATCATGCAAAAAACCGAGGGTGGTCTCACTAAAAGTGATATAACTTTTGGTCTGTTTTAAATATTTTGATGAAATTTCCGTGATCATGTGTAAATATGAATTGTCTATCAGCCTGTAAAAATTTCATTTTGAAATTCTTACTTTTGGCCAAAATATTGGCAAAAACCTACTTTTTGTTGCGTTACGTTTTTGAATCGTCAAAAAACGGTGGGTGGCCTCCCTAAAAGTGACGTAACTTTTGTTCCGTTTGAAATATTTTGATGAAATCTGGTCATAATGTGTAGATATGAATTGTCTATATGCCTGTTAAATTTCATTTGGAAATTCTTACTTTTGGTAAAAATATTGGCAAAAAACCTAGGGGGGGTCTTTTTTTTGGCGCACCCTGTAGATCTATGCCAACTCATAAAATGCGCCTGGAATGTTAGATGAATAGGCCTACTAAAGCGTTTGATATTCTATGTTTCCGCATGGTTTTATTATACACGATTAATAACGATTTTATGGTATCGATTTTTGTCTTGAACGTTTAAGCATAAGCTTACTCAAGATATACGGTTGACGTTTAAGTGTTCTTCCAGACAAACGTCAATGCTTTTCGACAGTTTTTCCCCCAATATCATTGTTCTGCCGCTTCTTCGCATTACCTATCCTGCACTTAGTCTACTCTTCTTCATGTTCTTCCTCTTCCCCTTACTCTTCCTCTCCCTCTTCCTCCTCCTACTTTTCTTCTTCCTACTTTTCTTCTTCCTCCTCTTCTAGTTTCCTTCTTCTTCCTCATCCTCTTCTTCTACTTCTTTTTCTGCTTCCTCGTCTTCTTCTTCATCTTCTTCTTCTTCCTCAACTTCCTCTTCTTCTACTTGTTCTTTTTCTGCTTCTTCCTCTTCTTCCTTATTTTCTGCTTCTTCTTTTTTCTTCTTTCCTTCTACTTCTTCTTCTCGTTCTACTTCTTCTTCCTCTTCTTCATTTTCTTATGCTTCTTCTTTCCGTTTCTTCTTGCATCATTCTGATTTTAGCTAACACAGGGTCGCCGACTAAACAACATGCATGATGTCCAGGGACCCGGCGGAAACACACTGTGACCAGGCAGCCGTCAGGGCAATGATCACTTGTCTCGAATTAATGTATTGCTTGTTCGCATGGTCTCCAGATAGATATTAAGTACCTTACTGCAGTTCCTTGGCTCTTGCTGTTATTAGAAATTGTATAAGCTCCCAAAACAACTGACCACACTCATGCTAATGACAAACTTATTTTCTTCAATGCAGGATCGCTGTATGCACAATTGCACATAATTATATGCCATAATCATCAGCGTAAACGATCCGTTTCGTTAATTCATCGGAGAAAATTCAGCTGATGTCTCCGGACACCCAAATGAATATTTCAGCCTAATTTAATCTAATAGGGATACGATGTTTAGACGCAAGGCGGTAGCCAGGGTTTTATTTCGGGGTGTGTTTCACCAATTTCCCTTCCCAACAAACTACATTTTCCATTTCGGGGGGGGGGTGTTTTCATGGTTTTATTTCATGGTTTTTACGTCATATGCTCGTAAATGCATTATATTATTTTTCACTTTTTCCATTTCGGGGGGTGTTCAAACACCCAAAACACCCCCCTAGCTACGGCCTTGTATAATAAGACGTATAAATATCGTAATATTGTACTCAAAGATTCATACCGCGCCGAGTAAAAAGCACAACAAAACAGAGGCGATATCTCCGCTATCCATTACGATGATAAAAAGGCACAGGACCTAAACTATTGATACTATCGTATATGCATATGATTATTTAATATAAGAGCAGTGATTGCATCTTTGACTGCTTTTGAGTATGTGGCCTAAAATCAAGATCTTTTCCAGTGGTTGAATGTCCGATAATTTTACCGTAAAACAAACGGTTAGATGGTTAGATGGTTGCAATGATTAAATTCAGCTATTCAGTTTCAAACCTATATAGGTAATCAAACTATTTTGGTCGTATTTAATTCCTAATAACTGCCATTGCAAAACTAACTTCACTTGTCATAGAATCTTACGGGTGCATTAATTAAACAGGGCATTGGCAGCATGCATCTCAAGATGCTTTAGCTATCCCTAAATTGTTCGTTGCTCTCATAATAATTGTTCAAACCAAGGAGACATCTTTCCTAAATATGTGATTATCCCAAATAATTTTAATGACTTGCTTAGAGTGCTTACATTAGTTGCTTTTTTATGTGGCACACATCAAGAGTGATAGAAATTTATATAGCGCTTCTCATAAATGATAGAAGGTAATCTCCTCAGCAGTCGAAGAAGTATCAATCTCTTTCATGACGCACTCACTCACTATACCGTGGCCAAATTTATTCAACTCAGGTTCTATAAGAGACGAGCAGAATATCAACGGAGCCACGCTGTTTTTAGGCTACATGTATGTCGAAAGTGTCCCTGTGCGTATCATCTCTTCAATTGGGAAATCCATTTAAGCCCAAACTGATCCATTTAAGTCCAAATTGACCCTAAAAGAAAACACGACGGGGGCTCTGCGTCCGATTAGAATTCTGTCAACACCTTCACCCCCCGCGATGTTTCTGCACACTGGCATCTCAATGTCAGTCAATAATGATTCTAAAGAACATGTAGCCTTTCATCAGCATTGCGTCTGATGCCCATGGTTCAAGTAAAAGACCAATGGTGCCAACCACACGTTCCGATATTGCCCTAAGGTACAGTTGTCTTTTTATATGGAAATCTGAATTCTAAATGAC
>OX457051.1:23671126-23696126 GCA_949752735.1 Lumbricus terrestris
TGAATGGTACCAATTGAGTTCCCTGTTTTAAAATATGATGACCTTTTTGACTCTTTCTTCCATGAACTCTTATCCATAACACACAATGTAGCCTTTTAGCGTATATTTTTACTGCACAGCCCTTCGCTCCATTCCTAATAAAGATAATTGAAAAACAGTTTGACTTGCATTATATTGAATCTAACAGAAAATTGCTTGTAAACTGAAATTTCGGAATATGAAGTTGTAAGATTCATATCCTTTTATCCGTTCAACTTTATCTCATGAAATTTTTGAATATTATTTTTGGTCCAATTCTCTAAATATTTCGAATTTTTTTAGCTTGATATGTTATCAGGCATTAGAGATATATGAAAAACAATTTGACTTTTTTAATCACGGTGTATATTAATGAAAGATCTAAGGGTCGCTATATAAATTTTCGGAATGAATGAATGAATTATTCGCAGGTAAAGTGCCTTGGATGCATCATATAGAGAAGGCAGGTAAGTGAATAGGCACGCTCGGTCCCTGTGGAAAAAAAACTAATACAATGCAACTGTGTTGTCGTGCGAAATGTATACCTAACAATCTGATTATAATTTAGGTAATGCCATCCTCACACAATTAGGCCATATTCCAACATATATATACATATATACATAATTATACATAAATATATTTAATATACTGCATCATAGTACATATATATATAGGGCTTAAAGTGTGGCTGGCCGGTCATGGACGGCGTCCATGCACATATTTTAAAATCTGAACGCCGTCCTGTCACTTATTGGCCAGCACATGCAGCACTTCTTTTGGAAAAGTAAGGGCTTCCTGGCACTTATTTTTCACGCTTTAAGCACTTTATATATGAGAGCAATAGAAGTATAATATATATCAGGTTGTTGAGCGTGCTACATATTTCATAGTGCTTCCTTCCTTCGCGGTCTCCGTTTGTGGATCGTTAAAAGGGTGGAAATGGAGGGGGACTATGTAGCGAGACGACGCATCCACTGCAGTCATTTAAAGAAAGATTGAGGAAAGTGATGAATATGATCAGCCGACGTCAGCTGCCGTGGAGACGGTGGAGTCTGGAGAAAGATGAAGAATTGCAGCAAGATATATGAAGGAGACGGAAGAGGAGGAAAAGGACGAGGAAGAGAGGAAGTGGATGAGGATAAGGAAGACGATAAGTAAGAAGAGGAGGAGGAAGAGGAAGAAGAGGAGGAAGAGGAAAAGGAAGAGGCGGAAAAGCATTAGGATTAGGAGGACTTTAGGAGAAGAAAACGGAGAAGTAAAGGGTGTTGTGGAGGAGGACGAGGAGAAAGAAGGAGAGGAAGAAGAAGAAGAGGAAGAGGAAGAGGAAGAGGAAGAAGAGGCAGAAGAAGAAGAGGAAGAGGAAGAAGAGGCAGAAGAAGAAGAAGAAGAAGAGGAAGAAGAGGAAGAAGAAGAGGAGGAGGAGGAGGAGGAGGAGGAGGAGGAGGAGGAGGAGGAAGGGATGATTGACTATGAGAGAGAAGCTAGAGATGTATCATCTTCAGCGGCTGGACGTTTTGAACTATGAAAAATGTAATAGAGTGCACACGCTCACATCATACATTGAAGATTTTAACATTTCGGACTCAATGTACTGTAATGTAATAAACCTCATGCAGAGCATCGTAATATAACGAATGTAAGAATTTGTCAGAGAAATACTAAGAGATGCAACGAGATAGACACACGCAAACAGGCGAACAAACTGAGACAGACACGTATGTCGGACATGTAATTGTAATCGTGTGCACCATATTTCTGCGGCGCTATTCTCTAAAACAAGGTTCAATGCCGACCTATTTCACGAACACTGCGTCAAGTCAGAGTACTATGTACATATGTATATGTGCACTTGTTATATCGTTCATTCAAAATTACTATTCAGAAGCGCTCCCGACAACAGCGCGGACACTGAATCGAAATTTCAAGCCGAAGCGCTGAGCAATTGCGAGTGAAGGAATTGCCCAAGTTCCTAAGCGGCGGCTTGAGGTGGATTCGAACCTGCAATCCTTCGGCTGCAAGGCAACGAATTTGCCCACTACACCACCGCGCCCCATGCAGAGTGGTTTCCATAGCTCAATGTCCAGTGGATATCCGAGTTGTGTAAGTAGGTGTCATATTTAAAGTGCTTTGGAATGATTTTATCGAAAAGACAGGTAGGTGCATATATGCCCATTGCGCTTCTGATCCGCGGAAGAAAGACTAAGAGCATATTAATCATTTCAAAGAGAAGATGATGATGAAGAAGAAGAAGAAAAAGAAAAATAAGAAGAAGAAAAAGAGAAAACAGAAGAGGAGGAGGAGGAGGAAGAAGAAGAAGAAGAAGAAGAAGAAGAAGAAGAAGAAGAAGAAGAAGAAGGAGAAGGAGAAGGGCAAGGAAGAAGAAGAACAACAACAAAAACAACAAAGACGAAGAAGAAGATGAGGACGAAAAGCAAAAAAGAAAAGGATGACGAAGATGGTGAAGAAGAAGAAGAAGAAGAAGAGGCTTTTAATGTTGAAGCCGGAATTCCTGCACTCACAAACACACATACAAAGACACACACAAACACACACACAGACACAGACACATAGACACACACAGACAAACACATAAGACACACACAGAGATACACACACATAGACTCACGCACAGCCACACACACCGTCAAAGACACTAGCGAATGGGAGATTTATTGTTTGTAAGCAAAGCACATACATCACAGGCAATCGACTTCTACCCAAACACGTCTTTTAATGGTCCACCCATCGTCCAATGACAGGAATAACTGACCATTACTTAGGTAATAATTGACCTTTAGTAAGAGATAATTGGCCATTACATCTGACCAATGCTATTACGTCTGAGAGAATTGCACGACTGTAACGAAGTCTGCTAGCGTGCACCAGATCGGTCCTACAAATTACAAGACCAGAACATCAGTATACATGTACTTACTCATTTCGTGTCTGACCAATTAATCAATCAATCAATGAGAATTTATATAGCGCCCCTTAAAGATACCCACTCAGAGGCGCTCCCGGCCGAGATCAAGCGGGAAAAAAAACAGTCTTCAACAGTTTGTGAAATTGAGAAGAAATTGGGAGGTGTCGCGAAGTCAAGGGAAGTCCATTCTAGGTCGTTGGACCAGCCACAGAGAACGAACGCCTCTGCATTATTGCAGAGCGAGTGAAAAGAACCATTAAGTCACCATGGACATCAGAGCGTAGATAAAGCAGTAGATTATATTGGTGTACAATAATATTATATACGATAATTTCAATACGAAATTAACGTAAAACAGCGCTGCAGTGTATCAAACCTCCACATACACACCCGATGCAAAAATCCCAAACATCTGTGCATCGCAAGTCTGACAACCCAACAGTTAGCATACAATGAATTACTTCGATCAGGCCTATCATATAGGCCTACTAAAACGCTTACTTGCATCTAATGTAGAATCGCACACGCAGTAGAGCATATGGCCTATAATTATACACCAGAGGCATTCATCCAATAAATATTACATTTTAAGAAACCAGCAATTCCGTTTATTTTCATAAGCATATCAAATGCAAGAATAAAAAAGTAAATTTCACGTGGGCATCCAGCGCAGTCGAAACCTTCCTGAAATCAGAAACCATTTCGAAATATTTATCGACTCGTTTTAGTATGAGCCAATGCAGTCGAAATTACTCGACAACATGTTTACACGGTTCCCCGATCAATTGAGCATCCATCAAATTCGCATAGAATCTGGTCTTGGTCGGCATGGGGAAGGGT
Source organism: Lumbricus terrestris (assembly GCA_949752735.1). Classification (NCBI taxonomy): domain Eukaryota; kingdom Metazoa; phylum Annelida; class Clitellata; order Crassiclitellata; family Lumbricidae; genus Lumbricus; species Lumbricus terrestris. The sequence goes on from OX457051.1 coordinate 23,674,911, forward strand.
GCCAAAGAGCGAACAATTATTATCAACGTCCATAATAACATTGACCAGTAATCACGAGACTACTGATGCGGCATTTCAAGCCATATATACACGTATACATACACTCCATGTTCCATAGGCCTACATTTATGTATTGAATCCAAGGTTCTAGGATAATTACCTCCTCCCGGACAATTACCCCCAGACAATTACCCCGGCAATAATTATTGAGAGAGAGATAAGGACAATGGTAGAACTCTGGTAAGAAGATCACACTGATTATTATTATTACTACTACTACTACTATTATTATTATTAATAAATTATTATTATTATTATTATTATTGCATAAATTTCTTCCGCGCACAAGGTCACACCGAAATGTGAATCTGAGGCGCGGATCGATAGTCAGCCAACAGAGGAAGCTGCAGCTAGATAGCCAAGCACTAAAAAGCCAAGAAGAAATAGTGAGTTTTGAACCGGGTTTTTTTAAGGTAGGGAGTGAATATATGCGGGATCGCATCCACTAACCTCCCAAAGGTTCACTCAATCTTCCATTATATTTTGTAAGTCGGCGTTGATAAAACGAGGCGTTTGACGTGATGAGTTCCTTGCATGACAAACAAGATAAAATTAAATTCGACTCCTTTAATAATTTGTGATCATCTGTTCATATCATCATAAAAAGATTTTAGTCATAGTCTGATGTGGCAGATTGATGCTAAGCGAAGATAATCATAAACGTATCACGCTTGTGCGTGCTGCGTATTACGTGTGCTGGTAGACATTAGGCCTACAGTTATACAATACGGGCTCGAATGCTACTCAAGCAGACGCGTGCTTACGGACCCTGAGCAAGTCCATCACTCGCAATTGCCCATGCGCCTCGGTGTGAAATTCCGATTCAGTGGCAGAGCTGTAGTCGGGAGCGCCTCTGAGTAATCTTGAAGATGCTCTGTTACAAGTGCTCATACATACATACATACATACATACATACATACATACATACATACATACATACATACATACATACATACATACATACATACATACATACATACATACATACATACATGCATACATACATACATACATACTTACATACACTGTACATACATACATACATACATACATACATACATACATACATACATACATACATACATACATACATGCCTACATACCTACATACATAATTATATATATACATACATACATACATACATACATACATACATACATACATACATACATACATACATACATACATACATACATACATACATACATACATACATACATACATACATACATACATACATACATACATACATACATACATACATACATACATACATACATACATACACACATAAACACATACACACATACACACATACATACATACATACATACATACACACATACACACATACATACATACATACATACATACATACATACATACATACATACATACATACAATATGAAAAGTTTCCCGTCCTCTCCTACCGTTTTGAAGGTCATCCGGCCAACCGTTGCTATGCGTAGAACGTCGCTAAATTAATGTGTTTCCGTTTGGCATAGGTTACTGCTGTCGCTACATCATTTATGAGTCGACTGACAGGGACCATCTCAAACGTGATGATGAGTTCCTTTGTACCTCATCATTCATCTTCGTCTTATCCTCCTTCCTTATCTCTGCGTTGATGAGATATAAGCCGATGTCCGGGTTGGTGGGTGGGTCACCCTGCCACCGTTTCCATGCATTGCCGCATGTTGCAGAGCTTTTGAAGGGATTTTTTAAAAACTGGATAACACCAATTTTGATCTAGTGTGCCCATTTTGGGGGAAAGATTTCTGACGACCTTTTTTAAAGTCATATATAACCTACGCCATAAATTTTCAAAATATGTTCCAAGTCACTGACTATAAATTCTGATGACTTCCTTAGTCATTCACCAGCAATAGGCTATGGTCTTTCGGCGCATTTTTTGCTGATAGATGCAATAATAGTGTGCTATGTCGATGTTATCTAGTTTTATTTGATGCTACCAATGAATTTCAGAATTGTCATTTGCGGTTACATTGGTGAGAAGTGACGAAGGCTAGAAACCAGAGCTGCAAAACCTCTCATAGTGCATCGTGCAGTAACAAAACACACGCTGTTTTTCTCTGGAGATTTCAATTAGGAATAAAATCTCATATAGGCGGGGGGCTAATTCATTCTAAAACAGATCCGCTGGGTAAAATCTGTTTCGAAATAGCGTCTCGTGGGAGGAGACTTTTAGGAGGCAAACTCTGTGGAGTGTCACCATCGTTCTCAAGTATAGCGTAGGTCCAATTACCAGATAATGTCGAATGTGCCACTGCTACGATCATTTCAGCTAGACACTGTTAGTGTAAGAAAACTCTACAAGGTTAAAATGAAGAATAATATGCTGATTTCGACAATCATTACATGTATAGTTTGTCTGTCTCTATCCGGTCTATGCTATACTATTCTCTTATTTATCCTTATTTAACCTACTGTAATTTAATTTGGACGTCTACTTACAAATCTAATTTTATCAGACTAGTCACCCTTCAAAAATATGCAATCCGTTTTATAGCTAATATTCCTCGCCGAGCCCACACCGCTCTGTATTTCAAGAAATTTGGATTATTAAAGATCGATCAAATTAGGCACTTGCAAATAGGAGAGTTTATGTACCGTTATAACCATGGCCTATTACCACTTGTATTTAATGATTTCTTTAACCTTACCTCTGATCGCCACTCTTATTCAACTAGAAAATTAACTGTTTATGACCTTCCCTACGCACATAATAATACTCGTCGATTCTCTATACAATATACTGGCTCCCAATGTTGGAACTCTCTCCCTACACATCTTCATTCCCCACCTAACACAAGATTATTTAAGCATAAACTTCGCCTTTATCTACTTAAAACACTTCCTGATATGTAATGGTTAAGGTTTCTGCTCAGTGGTTTCGCCAAGCCCTTAGTTAAGTCTTTAGTTAAGTCATTAGTTAAGAGTTGTTTTTCTCGTTATATACAGAAATGTCGATTGCTTAATTTGTTTTTCTCTCTTCCTCATCATTTTTTTTTATTCCTGCAATTGAATGTTCTATCATGTTTTTTCTTTTATATTTTACATGAATTATGGGTGGCCCTATTAGCGGGATTTTACATCCCTTCTGGGTCTCCCCCTCTTCACCAAATTCATGTTAATGTATTATTCACTGCCATAATTGTATCATGTTTGTGTGTTGTTTTGGTTGAGGAAAAATACTGATGACGGTGACGATAGTTTCAAGCAGGCAATAACACTCGTTATGGCCCATACTTGGTCATTAGCGATCAGACATAATGCATCTCGTTTTCTGCGCTTCAACGGGGATCGGTTGCTATGAATGGTTCCTGAAAATTAAGAAAGATGTCGTTAGCTGACACGGTTCTGCATGATACGCATCGATACCTCATTTTAAGTGGAACACGGAGGGCAACTAATTGCCGCGTGAAAATGGTACACTTATTTCATGCTGGCTATTAGGGAGCTTCAGCACTCCTCGAACGTTGGCAGTGCCAGTCCCAAGCCTGTAAAGGGAGGAGGGTGACACTAATCATCATTGGTTTGGGACATTGTTGTTAAACAGCAACAACACTTGCTATGACTTAGGTCCACTATTGTTAATGTCATCTTTTTCTAAATTATTTTTCTGTATGAGTGTGAGCGACCATGTAAGACTAAAATGTCTGCGACGCGATATAAACTCCGCCACTGGTTGTTCTCTGCTAGTGCCAGTCCCAAGCCTGGATAAAAAGGAGGGCGTCGCTAATGGTCTTTGTTACCACACAGTGACGTTAAACTGCAAATACCATCACCACCTCTGACATGTTTACTCTGAATCATTGGTAATGGTCAGATGTGGGTTGAAGCGCAGAACATAACATAGAACGGCGACAGTCATTACCACGGAATAAAGGGGGGAAATTACGACTTTCTCATTCCTGCAAAAAAGACCTTTCTTCCCAATGTATATTATGTCATTGTGTTATAACGGATGAATATCTCTGAAGTGACGCTATATATATATATATATATATTATACATATATTATATATATAGATATATATATATTTGCAGATGCAATTTAAATTACTAATCGAACTCTACACTTTTTTGCTCCGACTATTTTGCTATGCATAAGAGACCTTTGGGAAATGGGGGTGGGTTTTTGTTGTTGGGTGAAGGGAGGTGCATTGATGCCTGATTCTGCATCATAAAGCATTGACGCTGCAGGGAACCTAAAAAGCCCAGACTGGTAAAGGATCGTTTGCTGGCGTGCTGCGGAACCGACAACGAGTAGTGGACGATGTACATCGAATTGGAAATGGGACACGATTGTAAGCCACTGGAATTCGCTTTCTTGTGGAGATATATTATGGCTATTGCATTGATGATGTGGCTGGAAAGGGTGGGATGAAGAGAAGGGAAGAGGACAACAGAGGTGAACGGACTGGAAAAGATAGGAGGAAGTGAGACGGAGACATAGCGGGGAAGGAATGATGTAAGAGAGGAAGGCGAGGGGGGAGCAGAGGATGTGGACCGAGGTGGAGCACAGGAGGCATCAGGAAGGGAGGAAGGGATAAAGGGAGGGAGGGACGGACAGGAGGCATCGTCAGCGATGGAAACGAGAGAAACAAGATGTAAAGGATAAGGATAAAATGGGACAAGATTAGAGACACAGCTGGAGAAAGAGGAGTGTGGACAAAGAGGACAAAGAGGAGGTAGGAAACAAAGAACGAATGATAAAGAGCAGGAGGTAGAAAGAGGAGGAAGAAGAAAAAGGAGGGAGAGGGGGATACAGAAATGGCGGGAAGGAGAGAGGAGAAAGAGGAGCAGGAGGAGGAGGTGGAGGAGGAAGAAGAAGAAGAAGAAGGAGGAGGAAGAAGAAGAGGAAGGAGAAAGGAGGATATAGAAATGGCGGAAAGGAGAGAGGAGAGAGAAGGAGGGTGAGGAGAAAGAGGAGGCAGAAGGAGAAGGAGGAAGAGGAGGAGGAAGAAGAAGAAAAAGAAGGATACGGAAATGGCGGGAAGGATAGAGAAGATAGATAGAGGAGGAGGAGGAAGAGGACGAGGACGAAGAAGAAAGAGAAGGAAGGAGAGAGGGAAGGGAAGGGAGGATGATAGATAAACAAGGAACGTACGTGCGGTCGGCCATGAAACCAAAAAAATAGCTGAGAAGTCGTTGACCTCTACGCACTCTGCTGTTCGCGAGGCCCGAGGAGACTTAAGCTAGTTCCAGCTTAGGAAATAAAAGCCATCTAAATAGAGAGAACACCGCATTACCGGATGATTCAAGGTTGCAATACACCAAAATAATGAGGGAAGTATGGGGATAATAGTAAAGATGCTTATTGGAAAAGATTTATGGCTTCATACTGCTGCAAAGAAGAGTTACTAACGAGGGAATTAAGGTGAATGCTACAAATGAATGAAGGATTGAGCGAACACACGAGTCAATGACTGCAGCTGTGAACCAAGCATTGCGGCTTAAGGATGGCATTGTCATTCGAAAGGATAATGGTCTCTGCAATTTCGCACGATTCAGCCACGTCATCTATGACATAAGCGAGGGTCGAACCTGTGTCATAGTAGCGAAAGGCGTTCGTGACAACAGTGGAGTTGTTGAATTCTTATAACTGTAAAAGAAACTGGAATTATTAGCCTATTACAGGCCTATAATTATTATACTGGCTGTGTTACCCGGTGTTGCCCTGTAAATTTGGGTTTTTCACTTCACCCATCCTCACCCAGTTTTCTCCGGAAAAGTTCGCATTGTCACCCCTACAGTCCCCTCTCTTATCACACCACGCCCCTACACCGACCCACTTCTCACTCTCTCACGTTCAAACCACGCCTCCTACGCCTATGCTTATATGTGACAATAATTATAGGCATCACGGCTTTTGATATGCAATTTTAGAGCTGCACAACCCCTTCTTTCCCTTCCCATCCTTCATGGTAAACTACACCCAATAGGTATGACAATGGCTTTTTACAATTTTTTTAGCAGCATAAGTGCTGCTAAAACTGCACAAATCCATTAAGAACTGCGCATTTTGTCATGAACTGCTGCACGCTGAAAGCGACCTGCTAGGTATATTATCGTGCGTAAATTAATAAATACTGCTCGACCTGCGAAAAGAGAAAAGCCTTCTGGCGTGTAATACTCGCATATATGAAAGACGTTGGGCCGCGAATTGAGAAGGCGATGAGCGTATGAATCCGGCAATTGTCAATCTACATCAGACGGCGGCCAGACAGATTGAAAACCAAAGCGTCGTCTAATGTAGGCAATTTCGCGGGTGATTTAACCAGCCCGTGGTCTCAATGCCCCCTCCTCTTCGCTCCCTCTTTCTACGTCTTCTCCCACCCTCTGACATCTCCCGCCGCTCCATCCTTCCCATCTTTCCTTCCCACTCTCTTCTATCCAACCGTTCTACTACCACTATACTTCAGGCTGCCTTCGGGCAGTTGGTCGTTTTGCAGCAGCAGTAGCAGCAGCATCGTTGGGTGGTGAATCTGTGTGTGGTGTTCGGCGCTCTGCAGGAATGAGTTTTCCTCAGTGGCGGTGGCTGATTAGGGATGATGGGAACGCGATAAACACATGACGTGCGTCTGTTGTGCAAATATACACGAATGGTCTTCATCCCCGTTCCATGTTCCCCCCTTCCCCCTTTCAATCTCTCTGTCCTTTTCTGCCGCTCTCCCGTGCATGCACTCCTTCCTTTTACACAGCTCTCCTCTTTCATCGTCTGTCGCTGTCTCAGTATGTGTATCTGTGTATGTCTCTCTCTTTGTCTCTGTATCGCTTTCCTTCTCCGTGTCTGTCTCTGTATCTTGAACTGTCTCTATCTGTCGCTCCCTCTCTGTCTCTATGTCACTCTTTCTGTCTGCCTGTCTCTGTCTCTGTATCTGTCGCTCCCTCACTGTCTCTATGTCACTCTTTCTGTCTGCCTGTCTCTGTCTGTGTATCTGTCTATGCTTCCTTCTCCGTCTCTGTCTCTGTATGTGTATCTGCCTCTGTATATGCCGCTCCATCACCGCCTCTCTCTGTCTCTCATTCTACCCGCCTGTCTCTGTCTCTGTTTGTGTCTTTGTCTGTCTATCTCTCTGTGTGTTTCATTCTGTCTGACTGTCCCTACTCTCTGCCTAAACCTCTGCATGTCTCTCTGTCTGTCTGTCTTTCTGTCCGTCCGTCTGTCTATCTGTCTGTCTATCTGTCTATCTGTCTGTTTTTCTGTCCGTCCGTCTGTCTATCTGTCTGTCTATCTGTCTGTCTGTCTGTCTTGTCTGTATTCTCTCTCTGAATCGAGTTGTTTCCCGCGGCCAATTTGCTCCCAATAACTGCGATTAAATATCGAGATTTGTTATTGATTTTTCTGATATAATTCGGATTTAAATCAGTGCCGCAGTTGATCGACTGATTCCACATCAAATCAAACGACATCTCTACTCTCCGCATAAACATCGCGTTCACATCATTTGCAGTCGATATTTCTGGAGTGTGTGGTTACGATAGAGCGACCCGTTTCGACGCACATACATACATACATAAATACGTACATAAATACATACATACATACATTCGCACATACATACATACATACATGCATGCATACATACATACATACATACATACATGCATACATACATGCATACATACATATATACATATATACATACATACATACATACATGTAATACATACATACAATCATACATACATGTAATGCATAGTTGCATACGTACATGCATACATACATACATACATACATGTATGCATACATACATACATACATACATACATACATACATACACACACACACACATACATACATACATACATACTAGGGTGTCCCACAAAATATTTTTTTCGAAATTTTCTATGCAGTGCCCCTAAAAAGTTTCCATATGGTCCCATAATAACACCTGTAAAATTTTATGACACTACAAAAATATTTAGGGGTCCCCCAAGCCACCCAAATTTTACCCATATTGACATAATTTGCGCCTGATGTGTCCAACTTCTAAATGCCTTTAGATCCCAACCCTTGATCCTATTACAACAAATTTAATACCATTGGAAAGCTCTTAGATGGTAGAATTTACAGGTATCTAACTTCATGGTATACAATGGATATTTGTGGTATAGTATTGCGCTCAAAAAATGCAAAAATCGAGAAAAATTCGAGATTTTTGGACTTTCACAGTGTCAATGTACTCGCAACTAATCATTGGGTGTTGTCATTACAAACACTTGATAATGCAACAAGTCATAGTTTTAACTCCTCCATACCTTCATCTGCTTCAGGGTAAGAAATTCTTAGGGGGCTGAGGGGTTCAACCCCTATTTTTCCTAGGACTACACAGTGAAGTCTTAATTGCACACCCCATGCAGCTACACACAAATCAACGTCTGGCCCATTATTTTTTCACTATTCTCATACTGATCTGCTTATTCTACATCACTGCACACATCTCAAATTGTTCTTCAGTTCTACGTTCAACATTTAAGCCTCTACGTGTCAGCAAGATTGTCATGATTGCGGTGAGAAAACATGTGCCTATGTTTTGACAACTTGTAGGCCTACGAGACATTGCCTCTGATCTTCGTTCTTCGTTATTGTTGAACTGAAATTCTGCGTCATGTTCAACACGGTCATTTACACAGACCAAGTTATGAAAAATCACACGTGGTCTTATACGATTGACTAAGCTTATCTCGCCACTCTTTCACTGAAAGATCGAGAAAACTATCATTGAACACAGTATAGTTCGGGAAAAACGTTTAGGAAGAGATAACCCCGTTATTCCACATGGACGAGACAAATCACTGAAAGAACAGAGAGAATTTCTATCTCTTAATAGCCTATCTTAGGTACCAAGAATGATGTTGCATCATTTTCAGACTTGCTGTCTAGAGCAGAATCGTCAGAATTATAAAGCTTTGGATTAATTAAATGAGAGCAGTGACTCTACATGAGAACACCACTTGGCTGTAGATGTCAACCACAAATCTGAGAATTGTTGGAGTTGGATACCCTGGGTAGTTCACGGTCGTCAACTGTATATGTGATTCGTTTCAATCATAAAGAGCAATTCGATCTATATTGCCTTACCCATCCAACTCGCTCTGTGATGGGCACCAGACTTGCGAACTGCTACAGAATTGTTCAATCCAACAATGCATACCAAGAGCTGAGGAAATTCTTGATTTCATTATTAGAGGATGGCCACGCTGAAGCTGTTCAGTAACGAATTCCTATGATTTGTTAGATGCAGACTGCAGTAGCATTGGTCGAGGGTTTGGTTGATGGTGAACCAGATTGGAGCATTCATCTTTAAATGGCTTGCAGAGCTTAATTACAGACCATTGATCGACAAACTTTACCAAGGACACAAAGAATGCACCAGGCAATTGGACTTAAAAGATTTCTGTGATGTCAACAAGATGTTATGACTGATGGCTGATGTAAAAGGGTGCAAGGCACTGCAAGCTCTATTTAATATGCAGTTATTCAAGGCCATTGTCTCAAAGTATTTGCCAATAATTAATGCATAACACTGCCACGACTTCAAAGGTTCCAAACTGCAACCGTTGGTTCCCGTCCTGGTCCAGAGGTCAACTTTGGCACACCAAAATGTTAGTGCTTCCACCAACTAGAGAAAAAATCAGACTGACACTCTGCTAACTTTATGCATATCCACTCCAGTGATGATTGTCATGTAGAGAGAGCAGTTTGCAATCCTAGTGCACGACAGATTTACATCCTTGGTTTGCTCGAGAGCTTAACTGTCGTCCTTATGCTTGGAAAACCTCAGTCACAAACACAATAAGGTTGCGTGCTTGTGGATTTTAGTATTTCAAAGCAATATAATGGTATTAAGCAATAATATTATGTAAGCATGCTAGTGGGATCAAAGTGTGGACCTCCGAAATTTTCAAACTCTGACGTCGTACGTATAATTGAGACAACATGCACAAATTATATGAGCTTTGGGGGACCTCTAAATATTTCTAAAATGTCATGAAATTTGGCAGGTGTTATCATAGGAACAAAAGGAAACTTTTTGGAGGGACTGCATTTCAAGTTTCAAGAAAAATAGTTTTCCTGTGCAAATGTGGGACACCCTAATACATACATACATACATACATACATACATACATACATACATACATACATACATACATACATACATACATACATACATACATACATACATACATACATACATACATACATACAATCATACATACAAGCCCAAGCTTGCCCGTTTAAACTCTCAAAAATTCTCGATTAGATGTTCTGGTCAAGAGAAATGGAAAGGAATATCTCAAAACCCTTTGAAATATCACACATGTGAAGTTATTTAGGCATCAGCTACATGTGTGTCTATGGTTGATTGAAAATGAACGGTTATGCGAGTGTTTACCTCTTTCTCTTTTCACATGTAACATTTAGGGCTGTTGTTCGATTAAAAATTTTAATCGAAATTAATCGCGCGATTAAATCAACAGCCCTAATTATTATATCTAGCGCTTCCTCTTATTTGCTTAGTTAAGGTTTGACGTTTCATACTATATGTATCTAGTAATTGCACGTGTATCATATGATACTTAGCATCATTTTATTATAAAGCATCGTTTTTTAATGTTTTGCACTATGATGCGTATACATGTAGCTGCATAAGCTGTGTTTTAAGATAAAGAATGATAATTATGATCGACCGCTTTCTTAGTTAAGGTTTAATGTGTTATACTACAATGTCAATATTATTGCACGCGTAGCAAGATAGTTTGCGTTCATCGTAGCCAAATAACCTCTGTCAACCATCAAACACCAAACAACGTGGGCGTATACATTGGTGGCCCTACCAGCGTGACTCTGCAGTCTCCTTTGGATTCGCTTTTGGGGCAAAATAAGGTTACTTGTTCTTGGTATGACGAAATGTCACTTTGTATACCATTCACTAAATTATGATAAATTTATTTTTACAAATTTATGACTATGGTTATAATTATCTTTCGTAGGCTACACACTAATATTTTTATTCGTGTATAGAAAACAAGGCAAGTGATCATCAGTTAGTTGTTGTAGCTGTTGTAGGGTGGTGATATTAATTTATAATTATTATTCTGTTTGACTGACAGATTTTCTCCTTATATACAACTGTCTCGCCTTCTCAGCCATTTCCAGAAAGTCGATCTGTTCCTTATCTTCGTCCGCTTGCGCTACATAATCCACATTTGCGCTCAGCCGGATGTACCCTTCGTCCGTATCGAAGGGAAGAGTCGTCGGGCGGACTCTGTCGTACGTGGGGTTCATATCGTCCGACCTGGATCCGTTCCGGTTGACTGTGAACTCCTGTCCGTGAACGGTTCCATCAAGTTCTCCCTGCACGGAACCTGTCGTCACGCCTCGATGATGTTTTTGATCTCCTTGCACGGAACATGTGGTCACGCTCCTGTGATTTCTAGGTTCTCCCTGAACGGAACCTGTCGTCACGCTCCGGTGCTTTCTTGGTTCTCCTTGGACGGAACCTGTGGTCACGCTCCCGTGATTTCTTAGATTTATCCCAATCGCGTTCTGCGGTTGCGGTTCTGACTTGATCGTTACAGTTGAGGTAAAGCTTGGAACTCTCTCAATATCGACGGAACTGGTGGTTGTTCTTGAACGGGAACTGACATTGATGGGTTTCTGCTTCTTGCGGCCGGAGTCGTAGAAGACCTGGTCGTGGGCTACCACCCGAGACAGTCGGATATTAGCAACGACGGGCTCAACGGGAAGACGGAGTTGTTTTTCGGTAACGGTAGGACCGTTGGCGGAAGTCTGGTGCGGTGCCCGTGTGGCTCTGAGGGTTGGCTGAGTTTTTCCATTGGCGTGTGGCGCCACCTGTTGAAGAGGAAGTGCTCCGTTGGATCTTTTGCTGCGATGCATCGCTTCCACGTCGTGGGATTTCGGAGCCGACGAGGCGGAGTACGACCTTCCATTCGCCGTGTTTTTTGCTGATGAATAATAATGAATAATAATGAATATTATTGAATTATGTTTGTATGTGCGCTTGTTATAGCGTCCCTTCAAGCTCTCACTACTCAGAGGCGCTCCCAAATGCAGAGCGGACACTGCATCGGGGTTTCACGCCGAAGCGCTGAGCAATTGTGAGTGAAGGACTTGCCCAAGGTCCTTACGCGGCGAGGTGGATTCGAACCTCGAACCTTCCGGCTTCAAGGCAACGACGCCACCACTACACCACCGCGCCCCACGTATGAATAGTGATAAATAATAATGAATAATGATGAATTCAACAAATGTAAACGTCTACTGTAACAAGCGGTAGTGGCAGTCAGGACTGCCAGCTTATAGCCTACAATATAGGCCTACATGCATATCTCCCCAAAGTGTAATGGGCTTCTAAAATCCGATCATGTCCGTCGAATCGATGAAGTAGGCTATTATACCTGCGCTGGTGCGCTGAGGATATGTGGAATTGTGTGGTAGTTTGAAGACGTCATCGGGTCCTTCCACCACCTTCAGCTTCAGAGCATCTGATGAGCTCGTTATCAGATGGACAACATATTGATGCGGAGAGCAGGTCACGCACTCATTGTTCACCTAAAATAATTTACAAAATCATCCTCTGAAGCTTCAGTAACCAGGTCTTAACCTCGTGATTGTAAATAACAGATTGCGCTAATTGAAATTGTAGGCTAATCGTAATCGAGCAGTAAATGTAAAGTAGTAATAAGTAATAAATAATAATAATGAATAATAATGATAAATAATGACAAAATAAATGGCGAATAGTAATAAGGCAGTAGGCCTAATAAGTAATGAATAACAATAGTAACGAAGAATGATGACAGATGTTGAATAGTAGTAAGATAGTTAATGAATAAGCTTAATAAAAGTAATGAATGGGCCTAATGATGACAGAATTTCATGATAAATAGCTATGCATGTAAGGTAGTAATAAGTAATGAATGATAACAATGAACAATGATAAATAGCTATGCATGTAAGGTAGTAATAAGTAATGAATGATAACAATGAATATTAATGAATAAATGGCGAGTAGTTATGAATTACCCATGGTTAAAGCGCCGCTCAGCGATTAAGAGATAAAACCCGTGTCAACATTACAAAATTAGATCTAGGCTAAATGGACTGTTTTCATATCGTATAAATCTGGGTGGCAATTGAATCATACGCAATTATGTGTTACGAACATGTGGGCCATGAGTCCTAGGCCATTTTAGTCTATGTTAGAATGCTTTAAAAGTCGTGATTTGAGAATTTTTATGACTTTCACAGACATGTAATAGCTTATCTTCCGAGTTCAATAGAAATGCCAGCGCAGCTAAATTAAACTTATGCTCGAAATTCTTTTGACAACGAGTTGGTCTTTCCTAAGGTTATTCTGCGAATTTAGTTTGTTAAATTGCAATAGGCCTATAATTGCCAGGTAGGCTACTTCTATCCCCATACATGGTGGGCGCAACTTGAGCCCAGTGAAAAACAGAGGGCATCAAAAATGAGCCAAAACTCACGTCGACTGATCAGAGAGGGGAACGCCAGCCAGGGTGTGGGAAGGAGATGGATTGAGTCCGGTTGTTTATGGGGGGGATAGAAGCCCCGGCACATTACCTCGATGATGTAGTCTCCAGGTTTTAGTCCGATCCTGTCAGCCTGACTTCCTGGGTCGATGCAATTGAGACGTTGAAGTGCAGGCACTTTGGACGTTGGTCGAAAGGCAGACACTGGTTTGCTTCCATACATAGCTAAAGCACGAAGAACAGACTATAGAACATCGAGTAAACTGTGGAATACGGTACAGAATGGAATTTGGAATAGGATACAAAAATAGAATATAGAATGAGATGTGGAACATGACATGGGCATAGATGATAGAATGGAACATAGAAAATACCGGTAATCTTGAATATAGAATAGAACGAAGCCTACAATCTAGAGTAAAATAGAGTGGAACACAGTAGAACATGGAATATAGAATATAATGGAACAGCATAGCCTATAAGGCAGACAGGTTAAAACACAATCGAACAAGGAACAGAGAAGTGTTTATTGTCGAGCATATTGTCTAACAGCCGAACTGGTATATTGCTGGATTTGACAAATTACATGAGACTAGATTATCTTAACAAAGCATACTTGTATGATTTTCATGCACCTTTTAGAGAGTCCGAAAGCCCTAGACAAGTGTGGCCTCTCTTTTTAAGGACCCATATTAAGTGATTAATCTTCTTTTTCTATACTTGGCTTCCTCTGTTCTAGCGAGCTACCTGCTGGCAGTGCAATGTCCTCCTGAATTTCATACACTTTTTACATTATCTGCAGGAACCCGTGGAATAACGATCCTCTTAAGGGTCAGATTCCAAATGAAGTACATCATTGGAATAGAAAACAGAGCTTTAACTCTTAGTGGTCGAAATACATTGAAGTAGTCAGCTGCAAATCCTTTATAGGTTTGACAAATTATCAAAAGAAGCAGAATGGTTCCTACAAGTTCTTTTTTTAATCAAACCATATTGCGCTTGCAGTAAAACTGGTCCCAACGACGTAATTAACTGTATTGGACACTGTAGACAATATAATCATTGTGAGACTTTAAGAGGAAATTGAAGCAGCTGTGAACGGTTGAACAACTCACAGGACGAAATCTGCCTCATGGTAAAACCGAAATCACCAGCTGACTTATGCAGGACGACTTCGCGAGGAACATGTTTCCCAAAGTTCTCTCTGTTAATACAAGCGAACAAACCACATGGCTTAAACACCATCACCTTATTATCTTAGTGTTTAAAACATTCTCGCATCATCATCATCATCCTCGTCGTCGTCGTCACCATCATCATCAGCAGCAGCATCATCATTGTCGTTGTCATCGTCAGCATCACAATTAGCATCTTCATCGTCATCATCATCAAAATCTCGACATCGTCATGATCGTCGTCCCCCTTATCATCATCGTCGGCATCATCATCTGCAATATCGTAGTCTATACTTCTTCTTCTTCTTCAACAGCAATATTCTTCAATAAATTATCGTCACCATCATCAACTACTATAACAGCATAAACATCATCTACATAGCCACTATAGAAATTTATGATCATCAATTCGCACTATAAATAATTATTGTAATCATACTACGGTATGTTAGTTTGAAGTAGGCCTACCGTAGTCCAAAAAACGAGGATGTTAAAAATTCATTAATTTAAGCACTTGTCATAAATCAAGGAAACAGTCAACTCTTACGGTGGGCCACACAATGGCCATTAAATCACTATTCGCATGGCTGGCCTCGCAGCATAGTATCTCATTCGAGCGCCTCTCAGTAGTAAGCTTCTTGAAGGAGCGCAGCGTAAATGTTCTGAATTAATGAGTAAATGAATGAATGAACGTTGCACACTTAGATGCAAGTTTAAATTACTATATAGGTCTGGGTTTATCTATGCAAACAATAATGTTGAGGCCATCATCAATCCCTACTTCTGCTTATGGAGTAGCCTAATATGTTTACTTCTACTGCAAATAAATGTATCTACTTCTTGTACCAATACAGATTTAGATTCCTTCATAAGAATAATAATATTAATGATCTTCGTATTATTTTCAAACTCAATCAATCAATCAAATGTTTTATTTGCAACCGAAGTATACATGACAGGTTTACACATCTTGAACATTGGTTACATAAAGTGAGGCCCTAAAGCAGTGGTTTTCAACCTTTTTCTGGTGACGGAACCTTTTTCAAGCACTCATTGGCTCGCGGAACCCTCCACATTTCACCTGTTCAGTGCTCCAAGATAAGCTTATGCATGCAGTCTGTTGTCACTTATAGTTAAATAATAATATTCAGTTCAAACAGTTCAAGACTTTTAATGTGCGTTATTTGCACTTCTGCTTGTGCATTAGGCTATATAATAATAGCCTACATTACAATTGCATGCCTTAGAATTCTACGGAGTCAACGAATACGCCCAGTGCACAAAGCACTATCAGAGAATAGCTGCATTTCTGCTGTAAACCCTATTTCGCCAACTATCAAACGGATAAAATATTGAAAATGGAAATTCGATGCATTCTAGATCAATGCTCGACCAGTTTTTGTTATGTTATAAAGTGTCCTTCAAAGTTATTGCGAAATTTGTGCCTGGTTATTTATAGCGAGGCAGAGGACCCTCAGCCTACATGGGAGTTTCAGCTTCGTTTGAAGGCAAGTCCCAAGTCCAACGCTGGTTACATTCTTCGTCTCGTCTGAAATAGTGTCCCTGTCACAATAATCGACCATCTGATTCTTGTTTGACACATCTTGTGTGATGTTCGAATAGTTAAATCGGTTAAAAATCGTGAGGCAGGCTTAGACTTTACAATTGTAAAACTTGGTAAATCCGATACCTCTGAATCAAAAATTAACCACTATCTAGGCTATGTTAACTTACCCAAAGAAGAATTAACCTAATCAGTCGTTGGTCTACAGTGCTCAACAGATTCTAATGGGAAGAAATTGTTAATAGAGTTTCCATCTGAATAGTTCAAAAAGCCATTTATGAAAAATTCTGTCTTAACGACACAGTTGAAGACGCTGCAGGGCATCTAGACATTATAGATTCCCGTTTGATATAGCCTCGATTGTTTTAAATGGCAAGACTAACGCGCAGATTCATTCATGGGTGTCATCATTATATGTTGTAGGCTAAAACAACAGAAACAGTTATGCATTCGCGCAATAAAGTTATTTAAGTAAGAATGACTTAAAGCTGTGAAATAATTCGACTGACTGTTAATGGTTTGTGATTTTAGTTGATGTTATAAAATTTTATATCAGACTGCCGCGGAACCCCTGGCCGACGCCCGCGGAACCCTGGGGTTCCGCGGAACCCAGGTTGAAAATCACTGCCCTAAAGGGATCAAATAATCCCGCTGTCTAGGGACACCAACTAATATATTGAGTTGACGATGTGAGGTGGCCATGACGAAATCGTGCAAAAATCAACACAGTGATTAACAAAACTGACAAAACACAATCAAGCAACTTATGCTAAGAGACGGAGGAGAAGAAAACACACAAAATAAATGTAAACTGAAAAGCTCAACGCTGTTGAGACATAAACAATTGACACAAACTGACACAACGCAGAATGATTAGCCTGTAATTCACAATTTCACCGTATGACTTATTATCACACGTTATTACAGAAGTCGAATTTTACTGTCGGCAGCTAATTAAAAGGGCTCCCATCACGTCCTACAACTCATTTTATCAACACCATGTATCTGCCGATTGGAAGGTTGAGTGTAACCTACCTCTGCATAATTATATTGTACTTTCATACACCGGTACTATAGACACTCAATAGCCTACAGTGACATAGACAATTAGACATCGAAGTCTCTACTCTAACACGGAAGTAGCATTAAGAGAAACTATGTTAGAAGGATGACTAAGCGTAACACTGTGGTCTATTTTCAGAGCATCCCGGGTCTGTAGCCTGACGATTGCGAGTTCGGACTTCCTGGCCAGATTATGTAGAATGCTATTCAACTGAGCGCCTCTTATAACAGGTGCAATAAGGAGTGATATATTAAATTCTTCCAAAGAATGAGCGAATGGTCATGGGCAGTTTTTTGCGCATATATTCCCGGTCACCAAATCGTCGAAGTCCAGTCCATCGCAGAACCTCCTTTTATTTACTTGCTAACCTGCGTAGCCTCGGTATCTGTAACCTACATAAAACTGCTCGTTAAGAACGCCGCTTGTGGCTGCTCGCAAGATGCGAGGGACCATTGTGTATAATCTCATACTGGTGTAATTTATGTTAAGGCGCCATATAAATTGTCGCAAACATTATCGTTAGTATTATTATTATTAACTGCTGAGATTGTAGACTGCTCAAAAACAAAATCAAACCAAATCATTTTATTTGGTGAACAGTAACCAGAACAGTAGCAATCAATGATGAGATTGAAAGTAGGCCTACTGTCACACCGGAGACTCTGAAGAGTTATCACGACCCCGCTAGGTATAAGGGCCCCTAAGATAAGATATATCACGAAATAATACCTGCGACACTAACTCCTCACTCCTCAACTTTTTTCCTCAATCGCTTGACAACCATTTTAGGAATACCTTCATCTCGCTCGGTAAATGGACATTATACCCACCCTGGACATAATCTCCCTGACAATATCCGGGGATTAATGTCCTACAACCTCTCACTCTAGGCTAATGAGTTGCCGTTGAAGTTGCGCCATAATAAAAAAAATTGGATATCACAATCTCGTAATTATACCTTGACGAGATGTATCCGGAAAAGTTGGTTGTGCTTGTGCTCGTACTGATTCGTTCGACGCTCTGACTTCGACGATAATTATTGTCGTTAGTTTTCATCCTTCGATTTGTAAATTCACTTCTCCCTCGTTGACCATCTCTCTTCTGGTAGGACTCTGTCAAACCAATGAAACACAGAATAAAAGCACTTTAACGGTGAATTATCGACTGAGTATATATATATATATATATATATATATATAATATAGAGGTTTCCTACATAGTCGTTGGAAGACGATTATTCATGTAGGCCTACGTCGAATTCCGCGCCTCAGATTCACATTTCGGTGTGACCTTGCGCGCGTTGCAAATTTACTTAATAATAATAATAATAAGGGAGCTGATAAGGGAGTCCTCTTAGTTCCTTTTGCTCGTACTACTACCATGAAGAAACGAGCCTTTTCTGTGGTTGGACCAGTGGTCTGGAATGGCCTTCCTTTTGAGCTACGCCTACACCTGGAACTCTACCAGGATCCTTCCTTACTAAACTTAAAACTATTCTTTTTGGGCGAGCTGGAGTCGGGAGCGCCTCTGAGTAGTTTTTCTTGAAGAAGCGCTATATAAATGTCCGAATGAATGAATGAATGAATAATAACAATACTAATTCACAATGGTTTTTAGGCTATTCATGTATGTCGAATTCACAATGGTTTTTAGGCAAATATTTTGTTTCCGAGTCAGTTTCAGTCGACTGGTTTCTACACGGTCCTTGTCAATCAATCAATCAATCAGTCAATCAATCAATCAATCAACCAGTCAATCAATAAATCAGTCAATCAATCAATGAACTTTGTTGTTCATCGTTTAAGTAGGCATATACAGTAGCATAATACATAATTATAATGACAGGTGTACAATTCAGCGACAATGGGTAGGCCTATAGAACCAAATGAATAACGAATCTGTTAACAGTCTCGTTCCAATAACAGTCATAAGTAAAACGATCAAATCAGCACAATGACTTATTAAGTAGTTTATCTGGTCGTTTATCTCTACTCCTAAAGTCTTTAGACCTATTTCTTAAACGTAAATATTATTACTATTGATGTTGCTGTAGATAATATTATCGCAAATGTCTAACGTGACCTTCGTTTATTTTATAGCCAACATGTTTACACAGAAATGTAGGCTACTCTAACTTTGTCCTGGTAGTTTCATTTTGTGCAGTTGCTTTTCAATGCATTACAGTTAAATGGCTGAGGCCTACCATGGCCAGCCTTCGACAGCGTTGTTGATTCAGCCCAAGTCTCTGACGAATGACCTCGAGATTTTCCATGCGGCGTATTACCAGTAGGAATTCTTTTCTGCTTGCTATATTTGGGAACGTCATAAAGTGCCTGCAATTAACCAAAAAACAACAAATATGTTCATTTAATTTAGTTGAGATAGTTTTGTTCTGATTATGTTGCT
The DNA here is from genome assembly GCA_949752735.1 of Lumbricus terrestris. NCBI lineage: Eukaryota > Metazoa > Annelida > Clitellata > Crassiclitellata > Lumbricidae > Lumbricus > Lumbricus terrestris. Next base: position 23,694,732 of record OX457051.1, read on the forward strand.
TTATAAATTGCCATTCATTCATTCTGAGAATTTATATACCGCCTCTTCAAGGTATCTACTCTGCTCTAACTAGCCGAAATGATATTAAGAGTCATAGCGAGTGAAAAATAACAAGAAGTTGCAAAACAAAACACAGTAGGCTACGCTGATAGGGTCACCAGTGGCGAGCCCTCGCAAACACGTAGAGTTAACCATCGGATTCCCGGTTACAGCTGGTACTGGCAGAAATTGACCAGTACCAGCTGTCAATTATTGGTCAACGAACATTTCTTTGGTTTCAACAGAACAGTGTTGCTTACAACTGTGTGACATTGGACCGTCGACTGAAACGCAATTATTGTATAGGCTATTAGTGGCCAAATTGATATATAGGCCTAAGCTTATAGCTTTTTAAGGGCTTCCTATTGCTCAGAGACTGATCTATATCCGATACCTGTACTTTATGTTCTATTTTTCTCCTTAGAGCAATAAATTAATTAATTAATTAACAAATAAAATAAAATAAACGATATTCTGCGCCTCTAATCGCCAATTTCTGACAAATCTGCAATATCCGCTGAAGAGAAGCACCTATAGCGCGAGTACCATGGCCAGCTTTCGACAGCGTTGGCCATGACCTCGAGATTTTTCATGAGAAGTATTGCCAGAACGTTCATATAGCTAGATTAGCGAAAGACCGAATCTTGATTCGCAACTGGGCTTTCACCAGATTTTTCTCTAGGCCGATTATTATTTAGAATTTGGGTATCCCTGGATAGCCGATACAAATATCAAAAGAAGTAATATTCTTGACCAAAAACGGATTTTTTTCATCACTATTAAAACAATAGCCTGTCACAGATTTTTAATATAAATAAAAGTATCAAATATGTATTTAAAAATTATTTATAGGCCTATAGATCTATAAAATCAACAGTTTAGCACAAAAATGGACAAGTGAAGTCCACAAAAATTATTAGTAGTAATCAATTAAATTTGTAAGTAAGTAAATAAGTAACTAAGTAGGCTAGTCCTTACTTCCATCTGACAAGCGCCCATGTAGGCCTACTACATTGAATAGCACGATTACATACTTTTCTAAAAGCTACGACAGTTAACAGATGATCCGAAAGTCGCTCATGAAGCATGGCTAAATATTGCTGAAATTGTATCTGAAATTGTATCTGTTGATACCACTATTTTAGAGCAAACAGATAGCCATAGGCTACCAAAGAAAATTTCGCGAAAGGAAGGGTGGTGGTGGTATTTTCAGTTTAACTTCACTGTGTGGTCACAAAGACCATTAGCGACGCCCTCCTCCTTTATCCAGACTTGGGACTGGCACTAGCAGAGTGTAACCAGTAGCGGAGTTACACAGGAAGGGCTGCAAGAGGACTTAAAGAAGAGAAAGAAGAA
>OX457051.1:23698626-23701126 GCA_949752735.1 Lumbricus terrestris
CTGTTGTTGGTATAAGCAATGGAAAATTCCTTTCAAACTGAACGCATTGAAAGAGTAAGATTGCTGAAACCCATTTTCATCTTGATATACATGTACATGTAACGACTAACAGTTGTTGTATGGCCTTCTAATGAAATAATGGCAATTGTTATAATTATAATAGACTAAGTATAACTGTCAGAGATGAAGAACTGTAGGCTACTCGTCAATGGGTTCTAGCCTGTTGATGCTTTGCTCGCTCGCTCTGTCTCTGTCAGTCTCTCTCGCTCTCTCTCTCTCTCTCTCTCTCTCTCTCTGTCTGACTGTATGTCTGCCTGCATGTCTGTATGTCTGTCTTTCTGTCCGTCTCTCCCTCGCTCTCTTGCGCTTTCTCTCTATCACTCACTATCTCTCTCTGTCTCACTCTCTCTCACTCTCTCTCTCTCTCTGTCTCACTCTCTCTCTCTCTCTCTCTCTCTCTCTCTCTCTCTCTCTCTCTCTCTCTCTCTCTCTCTCTCTCTGTCTCTCTGTGCTTCTCTACCCACCTTCTATCTGTCCATCTATTTCTCTGTTCTCTGTTATTGCTTTTTATCCGTCTGCCTGTCCGCATGTCTAACTGTCAAGCTGTCTCTCTATGATTTATTATTATAGATATACACAGATGTCTGTGCTTACCTGCATCTCGGTTTTCAACCCTTTCTAGTGGCGGAACCTTTCTCAAAGCACGTATTTGCTCTCGGAACCCTGCGCTTTCAACCGTCCAGCATTTAAAGAAATAGGCCTACATAGCCTACAAGTTGTAATTTGTGAAATTATGTAATATTTAGTTTACGTTATTTGCACTTCTGGTGCAGTCCATAATATCGCAATACAAAAACCTGCTTTAGAATTCTAGAAGTGTAGGTGTATACAGTGCGCAAAGCACTGTCAGAGAACAACTGCATTTCTGCTCTATGAAATTTCGCCAACATCTATCAATCCATCTGACAGATGGATAGAATGTTGAAAAATAAAAATGCGTTCTATTCTGGATCAGTGTTATGGACAAGTTGTATAAAAGTATTTTTCACGTTTACTGCGAAATTTGTGCCTAGCTTAAGTCTTGGACGCATCCTAGCTAGAGAGACACGTAGGCAGACGCATTATAATGATTCATCTTGAACATAAAAGAACCTTTTTCTGGGTTCAACCGTCATGACATTGGTGAGTGACACGAGGCTATAGTGGGGCCGAGGGGCTTCAGCTTATTATGGGGTGTCAGCTTCGTTTGCCGTCTACGTCCCTGCACCTGTAAAAGTGCTTCTGTCGCAATAGTCACACATCTGATTCTTATTTTACATATCCAATGTGATTTTCTGAGAGCAAATAGCGAGTATAGGGCCTAGGCCAGGTAGACCTGTCGGTTAAAGATTCTACAGATAACATGGGCGGAGTTTGGTTTTCGTTCTTGGAGGGCTAAAGCCTTCTTGTGGGGGGGGCTAAACCCGGGAAAGATACCATTTACAAGGTAAAAAATGAATCTGGGTCTTCTGGGGGGAGGTTTAGCCCCCTAGCCCCTGATAAACTCCGCCCATGACAGATAGCCCTATGCTTGAGGTTCAGCCGTTACATTTACATTTGCAAAAATTTGAATATCCGCTGCTTCTGGATAAAAAATTTAACCACTTGCTCTTCAGAATGAACTGATCAAAGAAGGAACTAACCAACCATGCAAGTAGATGGTCTATTATAGTATTATAGTGCTCAGCAGATTCGTTTTACTCAGAACAAATCTCGAGCGTCCAAAATAATGTAGTTTAAAACCAATGATAGAAATGCTTTCTTTGTCCGACTGAACTGTTGGAAACGTAGGCAATCTATGCTATAATTATAATCTATAGGGCCTAAGCCTATAGATTTTATAGCATTTGATGCATGTGCCTTCTGAAAACAAATATTGAACGACACAATTAGATCTAACCCTTAAAAGGGAATAATACATTCGCGTAATAATGTTTTTAAGCAAGAACAACTGAAGACTGAGAAAGAATCTACTCATTCATGGGCGGAGACTTGATCAATGTGTTGGGGGGACGGCCCATGCATTTGTCCCCCCAACCGTTAAGCGTTAGGACATGCCACGTTAGAAGTGATGACTAAAAAAAAGGCCATCAACTTTTTTGGCCGGCAAAAATGGAAAATTTCGAAATTTCGTCGGCGACTCAGCCATTCGTCCGCCCAAAATCTTCGGCGGTCGTTTTCGTCCCCTCCCCAAGTCTCCGCCCAAGTCTCCGCCCATGTACTCATTGCTAATACTTCTAGTAGCCTATCGGTCCACTAAAACTTCTACCAGGCTGGTGTATAAGATTCGTGCTTTAACTTCCTGCATTGTCATAGCGCCCATATTCATCTGCCTCTTTTACACGTGTCTTTCACTCCATGTGTCTGTTTTATCTGTCTGTCCACTGTCATGTTTGCCTGTCTGTCTTTCTGTCTTTTTCATCAAATCGTGCTAAAGGACTTATATATGATATAAGCACAT
>OX457051.1:23706126-23728626 GCA_949752735.1 Lumbricus terrestris
AAGAGACAGAAAAGCAAGAATAGCAAAACAGAAAAATCGCATGGACATGAAGAACAGGAGAAGGAATAGGAGAAGAAAAAGAGCACGAATAATAGAAAGAAAAGATTCAGATCTGTTTTCATTGTTTTCTGCGAACGTAATGACTATTGATGTCGCCGCCATCAAAGTTCACGAAGTGCAGTCAATGATTGCCTTGATTTAATCAATGAAGATGGAGCTTATCAATTTTTTGTCTCCAACTCTAAGAACAATCCGGACATATCTGGTGAAATTAGCCATAGCCCAATAATTAGTTTTAAAAAACACGTTAGGCCTATTTACTACGATTGCAGAGGATTGGCAGCGTGGGCTGTGCGAATCGATTACATCCTATATGTGGCGGTCCACACCGAAATTAGCATTAAGTCGAAAATTACACATCAGAGATAATTATTTAGAGAAATAGTATGTTTGTGATTTTTATTTTTGTGCAGAATTTAATTTTTAAAAATACTGTTAAAAATGTATTTAACTTTTTTTGTTTAAAAACACAAGTTTTAGAGCTATTTTAATGCTCTTGATATGCAAATTAGTTTGTTTTAATTAAGTTAATTGGTTAATTAATTAGTTTAATTGTATCACTTTTTCCTTATATAATTATTTGGTTGGAATAAAGCTAGAGCAATAATTTTTGTGTCATTTTAAAGCCTGGGTCAAAGCCCTTGTAATGATGCTTCAAAGTCAATATCTTGGAAAATCACCTTAATGCTGGTTTTGGTGCGTGGCGCCACATAATTATAGGCTCATATTCGCCCGCAGACATCTTTTGCAGCAGGGGCAAAAACACAGAGATCGGTTAAATTTTTAGCAGCAGCTTTAAAACGCAGAACAGGAAATTGAACACATGGGTATTTTCATGGAGGTGTCCATACATGTAAGTTAATCAATTTCTCTTTAAGGGGCGGAACAAGGGGGCCAATTCGGCCATGACCCCACATTTCAAAGTACATAGGACGTGGCCTCTCCTCCCATTTGAAGAGATTACGACCAGATGACTATAGATTAAAAAAAAGGTCATCAGTTATTTTTCCAGAGGAAATGGTATATATTTCCAGACATTTTGGACAGACGACTAAAAAAGGTCATCATATTTGATCTGGCAAAGATCAAAGAAAATTGTCCCCCCCACTCTTCGAAAAATTGTGTATCCGCCCATGGTTTCGCTTTGTGTATCATTAGAGTTTTGGTGCTGAGAAATCTATTAAAAACCAAAAGTAACAGTAAAAAACACTGTCCATTTTCCAGGTGGGATAAGTGCCCCCACTTGCCCAGGGCTGTAGCCTACTGGTAGATTTTGAGGTGAGTACACGCTAGAGTACAGCCCTTCTCTTGACCCTATGTGCGGCATAGGCTGCAGACTGCAACACAGGAGTACGCGTTTGCACCTCCTTCTCTGAGGCAACAACTGTGTGCGTACAGTTGGACGTAAATGTACATCAATCAATCATAAGTTATATAGCGCTCCATCAAGGTATCTACTCAGAGGCACTACCGGCCAGGATCAAGCGAAAAAGAACAGTCTTCAAAAGTTTGTGAAATTGAGAACAGCTTGGGAGGTGTCGCATAGTCGAGGGAAGTCCATTCCAGGTCGTTGGACCAACCACAGAAAACGAACGCCTCTGCATTGCTGCAGAGCGAGTGAAAGGAACCATTAAGTCGCCATGGACAGCACGGTCGGACTTGGTGCTCCCCCCCCCCAATAAGTCGCGGCAGCCCGGTGAACCCTCTCCAACCTCTCAATCCGAACCCGCTGGAGACCAGCGAAGATGGAGGCGCAGTAGTCAAGGCGGCTCAGCACAAATGCATGTAGGCCTACATGTACAATGCATTATAGTCCTTCAAGCTTCGCTAACAAATTGCTCGACGCTATTGATTGATGTTAGTTCATTTGATTGCGGCGCATAATGACTGCATAATAACTGAATAAAAGACAAGTATATTGGTCGAATCTGATGCAGACTGACGGGAGCCAATTAGATCTCATAATCCAGCACTGTCCAAATCAGTTTAAACGACATGATTCCAGTATGGTCGAGGCTAAGCTATGAATGGTGGCGGTGGTGGTGGTTGTGGTGGTGGTGGTGGTGGTGGTGGTGGTGGTGGTGGTGGTGGTGGTGGTGGTGGTGGTAGGTGGAATGCGTCATATCCGGTCGCATTTCAGGCCGGTGACACGAAACGGAGTATCCCCCCTGAAAACTATCCAGGTGGATGTATTTGATCTATCCCCCGGATGGAATTAACCGGTCTATACTATCGGGGGGGGGGGGGGGTGGTTAAACCATTCTAGTCTATCCCCTTTTTTGAAAAATGCGCATAATAAAAAAAATTATGCTGTAATCAAAATTTAAAGTGACTTTAATTGTTTTAAGTGTCCTAAGCAATGTTCATAGAAAGGCAACTAGAATTTATTTCGTGACTCCGAGAGTTTTTAAGTGTTTTAAATGTTTTAAGTGCTTTAAAACCAAAGCAAAAAAAATATCTAGTAGGAATAAACATACCTGTTAGTCTCATTGTTCAAAACAAAGCAGATGAAAATTAATTTGCCAAAAAATACACGCGGAAGCGGTTTTTTCGACTTTTTATTTGGGGGATACGATTAATACGGGGATACTCTATTTCGTGACACCGAAAAAATCGATGGCGAAAACGATTAGAAAACGAAATGGCATGCAAGGTCGCAGTCGCATCGGAGATTACTTTGTGTGGCGCGGTGGTATGGCGATGGTGTTCGTTGCCTTAGAGCAGGAAGGTTCCGGGTTCGATTCGACCTCGAGCCGTCTCGTATACGGACGTTGTGCAAGTCCTTCACTCGCAATAATTGCTCAGCGCTTCGGCGTGAAATTTCGATGCAGCGGCCGCGCTGTATAGTCGGGAACGTCTCTGAGTAGTGGGCTTCAAGGAGAGCTATAGAAAAGGAGAAATAAATAAACAAATAAACAAATAAACAAAAAATAAATAAGCGTACTTTGGTTGTACTACGAAAAGTTTTGTGCTTTGAAAAATGCAGCTAAAACAGTTCTTTGTGGCGATCTATAACGCTGAATGCTGACTGTTGATTGTTGACAGTGCATGTAAAGCATCCTATAGAAGAGGTCTATAGCTTGGTATACCGACGATGCCATAGAAATTGTCGTGAAATACAATACAATGCATACAAATTTCCTTGCCTTATGGCATTGTTTTTGGACTCGCTGATTCAATCTGTGAAATGGAATAAGAGAGTAGCGGTAATGCGCTTGCTAACGCAATATCTTCGACTATATATGGCTTTCGTGGCATTATCAAATGACAGCTGGCAACCACCATTTGCAAACGTGTAATTACGGTGAGTGAAAGTGTGTGTGCGTGCTTGTGTGTGTATGTGAGTGTGTGTGAGTGTGTGCGTGCGTGCGTGTGCGTGTGCGTGTGTGTAGGTCTATGTGTATGAACAGTGCAACAGGCAGGCATGACGTGAATAGAATAATGTGGGTCACAGCGTTCATAAAAATATGAAAATAACTTTTTCGCATGCTTGTGTGAATGTAAGGTAATGATTTAAATAATACACCTAGTAATGGGCACATAATCACCCGCTATTCATACGTATTTCGAAGCCATTAGAGAGAAGCTTATATATACATGAGGAGGAATTTTGAGTACCTACTATATGGTATAATACCACAGTATCCATATGTCTCGTACATGTTCATGTCTCGTACATGTACATGTCCATGTCTCGTACTTTCGTTAGCTTTCTTGACCAACGTTATGGGCGAGCATCTGCTCTTGACACCGTAAGATTGGCAATGTGTTCAGAAAAGGTGAGCATGCTATAAAGTGTGACGCCTAGGTGACAAACATTGGAGAGGAAGGTGAGAGAAGGCAATCTATCAATATTTTTATATACACCTAAGGCGCTAACGAATGTTTGTGTGGCCCAGTCCCGGTCCCTGCGTAGTTAGCCCCAATAGCATCTTTTGCCCATCATACACAAGCGTTAAAAGTCGCGACCTTCAGCTTCTTTCCGCACCATGCATGTAAAGTAATGTAACGGAACACTTTTAGAGCATCACAAAAGCATCTGTCAGTGTACCATCAGCGCCTGTCTCTCTGACGTGTTTTTTGTGGGGACTGAAAATTCTCGAAGATTTACAGGGTGGGCAAAGAACACTACCCTACGGTTTTTTTGTAAATGTCTTGACCAAAAGTAAGAATTCCGAAAGGAAATTTTACAGTCCTAAAGACAATTCATATTTACACATGATGGCCAGATTTCATCAACATATTTCAAACAGAACAAAAGTTATATCACTTTTAGTGAGGCCACTCCCGTTTTTTGACAATTGAAAAACGTAACGGAACAAAAGTGGCCCACCCTGTACATTATTACATTGCATGTCAGTGGGGTGCTGTGCACGCATCTATCATCCATGACCATAAGATAGAAAACGGTGTATCCCTATTGTTCGACAAACTGCAATGAAATCAGCAGTGGCTCAGTGAATTTCAGTTTTCAATTGCTCCATAACACAGTGGACCGATGAGAGATGGTAAGCCATGAACCTTACCTTGGACCTTAGATCTTCCCGTGCAGGACTGCGCATCGGGTAACACAGCTTCTCCTTCTCCTCTGTCCATCGCCACCTTGACAGCGTCCTCCCACGAGGTGGTGCGTGGTAATTGCAGTTAAACGTCACTGTGTGGTAACAAAGACCATTAGCGACGCCCTCCTCATTTATCCAGGCTTGGGACTGGCACTGGCAGAGTACAACCAGTGACGGAGTTCCCTCCCACGTCATTTTCAGACACCGTGGATCCTCGCGTATACGGTCTCCGTCCGATTCTCTCAGACTTTAAAGGCGCTTGTCAATTAGGGAGTGAGAGCGTGCAACAACAAGAATACTAGATCATTCCGTATTGCAGTAGATTACGAAGATTACGAAGCATCTATGCTTGATGTTCTTCAGGGCAGCATCTCTTTGTCTTTCAGATTTCCTGTTTTAATCTGCGCTTTTTCTCGTCACAAATCTCTCGTCATACAGCTTTGTAAGGAAAGGTTTCTGCAATGTATTACGCGAAACGAAGCCTGGCTAACGACCGATTCGCGTGGCGAAACAAAACATTATGGCTGAAGTCGACCATCATCAGTCAGAGTTAATTGACCAACTGCAAAAAATAATAATAATAATAATAATAATAATTTTCCTGCTCCACATAGAAGCGTTGCGTGATGAGTTGATCATGCTTCAATGTCTGCAGTCTAATCTCATTACTCTAATCTCATTACTCTAATCTCATTACTCTAGTCTCATTACTCTAGTCTCATTACTCTAGTCTCAGTACTCTAATCTCATTACTCTAATCTCATTGCTCTAATCTCATTACTCTAATCTCATTACTCTAATCTCATTATTCTAATTTCATTATTCTAATATCATTATTCTAATCTCATTACTCTGATCTCATTACTCTAATCTCATTACTCTAATCTCATAACTCTAATCTCATTACTCTAATCTCATTACTCTAATCTCATTACTCTAATCTCATTACTCTAATCTCATTACCCTAATCTCATTGCTATAATCACATTACTCTAATATAATTGCTCTGATCTCATTACTCTTATCTCATTACTCTAATCTCATTACTCTTATCTCATTACTCTAATCTCATTACTCTGATCTCGTTACTCTGATCTGATTACTCTCATCTCATTACTCTATAATCTCATTACTCTAATCTCATTGCTCTAATCTCATTACTCTAATCTTATTACTCTAATCTCATTGCTCTAAGCTCATTACTCTAATCTCATAAATCTAATCTCTTACTCTAATCTCAGTACTCTAATATCATTACTCTAATCTTATTACTCTGATCTCATTACTCTAATCTCATTACTCTAATCTTATTACTCTAATCTCATTGCTCTAAGCTCATTACTCTAATCTCATAAATCTAATCTCTTACTCTAATCTCAGTACTCTAATATCATTACTCTAATCTCATTACTCTAATCGCATTACTCTAATCTCATTACTCTAATCTCATTACTCTAATCTCATTACTTTAATCGCATTACTCTAATCTCATTACTCTAATCTCATTACTCTAATCTCATTACTCTAATCTCATTGCTCTAATCTCATTGCTTTAATCTCATTACTCTAATTTCATTACTCTAATCTCATTACTCTAACCTCAGTACTCTAATCTCATTACTCTAATCTCATTGCTCTAATCTCATTACTCTAATCTCATTACTCTAATCTCATTACTCTAATCTCCTTACTCTAATATCATTATTCTAATCTCATTACTCTAATCTCATTACTCTAATCTCATTACTCTAATCTCATTACTCTAATCTCATTACTCTAATATCATTGTTACAATCTCATTACTCTAATCTCATTACTCTAATCTCACTACTCGTCGCCTCTTACTTCTACTCTCAAAATGATCGGTTCAGAGCCGTTCAGTGGGACGTCTGGCTGTCAAACAGCTAAATTTGAATCCTGTCCGAACTGATAATCATCCTTTCATTAATGAATTATTGCTATAATAATGCGCTCATGTCGGTTTGAAATAATAATTAATAGAAGGTTCACAAAAGATGCAACGTATGCGTACAACGGTGCAATGCTTGCAGAAAACCGACATAGGCCTAGGTACAAAAGATGCAAAGTATAGATGCATCCTACATGTATGCGCAAATACATGTATACTTGTGGTCTATTAAAGTCGGTCAGGATATCTTTATTAACCAGTAATTTTGCTTGTCCGCAATTTTGGCGCATATTGTTTGTCTGTTTGTTTGTATGCGCACTTATTGTAGCGCCCCTTCAAGCTCACTACTCAGAGGCACTCCCGACTACAAAGCGGACACTGCATCAGAGTTTCACGCTGAAGCGCTGAGCAATTGCGAGTGAAGGACTTGCCCAATGCCCAAGGTCCCTTGCCCCACAATGTGTTGTGACCTGAAACTGACAGCACATACATGTACGTTCTAACAACAATCAACTGTCGATATAAGCGCAACATTCTAGCTATAGACTCCAACTATTATATTACTGAGTCATCGATTCTGTTTGAAAGCATGTAATAATAATATGAATGTAGAGAATTCAAATTTCTGTAGCGTCTCATTAGCGAGATGTACTGAAGCGATGTGAGAAATTGCACTTGTAAGTGACGACAGGAAATGGCCTCAGGCGTTGATCGATTGATGATGAAGTCTTTCGTTCATATCGAAGACACTCGTATCGAGCCAATTATATCTAATGAATAGCTGAGACGGAGGAACAGAGGGAACGAGACTAAAATAACGCAAAGGTACACTGGGGAGAGAGACACACATACATGCGGATGGACAAGCGCAAAGACACCGTGAGACGAATGGAGTGGGATGAAAGAAAATCTGTAGAGAGAGGGTAAGAGAGAGAGAGAGAGAAAGACAGAGCAGACAGACAGACAGACAAACAGAGAGAAACAAAGAAAGAGACTGGTCAGAAACAGAGACAGAGAGACAGAGAGACATAGCGACGAGAGAGAGGCAGATAGATAGACAGACAGAGACAGAGACAAAAATAGAGACGGTGACAGAGACAGAGACAGAGCAGACAGACATACAGACAGAGAGAGTGACGGGAGAGACAGAGACACAGATACACAGAGACACACACAGGCAGAATGACAGAGAGAGGCAGATAGCCATAGAAACAGAGAGATATAGACAGAGACAGAGAGACAGAGAGAAAAAAGATAGAGGCAGACAGATAGACGGACAAAGACAGAGACGGAGACAGAGACAGTGAATGAAAGCGACATAGTAAGACATAGTAAGATATAGAAAGACAGAGAGGTGGTCGGCCATCAAGTCCCTGGTGCATCGATTATCCATGGGGTGGGGGTAGGCGAGGGATCGCTTGTGTCATCCTACACTGTTCATCTCAATCACATTTCTCCTCCAGCAGCAGACCCCGGATCTGCACTTAACTCTGTCGTCGAGACATGACTTCTGACAGTAAGATGCCTCAGCCGCTGCAGCAGCAGGTTCTCCGTATTATACTCGCATATAATTAACTCTGTTTGTGCACAATTATTTTCACTGGACATTTATTAGCCGCCAGTATAATATGTATAATATGAAGAAATACATCAATCGACGACACTGAAGCATTATATGAGTGAAGGACTTGATGAAGATCGCAGTACACATTGTTTAAAACAATTGTTATTTTTTTGTCAAATTTTCTGCGGGTGAAGGTAGTTTATGGAGGGGAACTTCCCTCCTGGATATGCCTAGATTAAACACTCGAAACTACACAGTAATTGTTTGTTTTTTTAGTCGAATAGTCTCGGCTACAGATTAGACAACAACAAATCTAAAACCATCTTCTATTAGCTTACACATTATAATTATAATTATGTACTTGCCAGTGACACGAAACGGAGTATACCCCCTGAAAGCTACCCGGGGGATGAATTAATCTATCTCTCCGGATGGAATTAACCGGTCTAGACTATCCGGGGGGGGGGTGAACCAGTCTATCCCCTTTTTTGAAAAATGCGTATAATTGAAAAATTTGTGTTCTTATCAAAATTTGAAGTGAATCTAATAATATTGTTTTAAGTGTCCTAAGCAATGTTCAGAGAATGGCAACTCGAATTTATTTATTGACTCTGAGTGTTTAAGTTAACACGTAATAATGTTCATCTTTAATTCTCTCACAAGTCCGATACAGCAATGAGACACCAAAATAGGTTGCAATCAACCAATTTTTTGCTGCATCAACACTTTTCCTAAAGGGTTCATAAATGTACCCAGAGGGATTCGGGGATGGCTATTGCTTCCGCATAGGCTATTTTTATTCGCTTTGTGCATTATTCACTTCTGAAATCAAATTACACATTTAACCCTGTCATGTAACGTACGACGTGTGCAAGTTATCTTTGGGATAACTAAATTTGATATCAATTGTGTTGACTAATAATTAATACAACATTTTATTCGCTTTGTGCATTATTCATTTATGAAATCAAATTACATATATATAAGTCTTGTCATGTAACGTATGACGTCTGCAAGCTATTTCTGGGATCAATGAATTTGATATCAATCGATTTAAAATATTTATCTGAATTCGCAAAATCATATAGATTTACAACAGTTTGCAGGCAAATTAATGAATTACGCAAAATAAGCAAGTTAATCACATTGTCTGATATTATTAAACATTAAGTTCCATTCATTTTGAAAATTCATTCATAAAAAGTGGTTGCATAATTTGCAAAATCAGTTTTCTGTGAGTTCGATTGGCAATGTATACCACTGAATAGCACGGCTGTAGGATGTCGAAAGGTTGTTGCAATGATCGAACTGATCTAGTTTACCGCTGCGATCTTCATTTCGGTGATCTTGAGGGAGTAGTGATGACCACGAAAGGTGTACCAATCAATCCCATCTGCGAAGGACTTATGAGGACCGCGAAGATAGAGACCGTTCAGGCTGGAAGCGTGACAGGCTGCGTACCACCATGCACCACGAAATTGCTTTGCACAATTTCCATCGTAGACGTCATTATCCTCATCCTCTGTACTGAACTGCATCCCATTGTGATGGGAAAAACTGTCCCCTAAACGGGAAGAATGCGGATAAGTAAAAATCATTAAACAAAAGTAAATCTCGTTGATGATGATGATGATGATGATGACGATGATTATGATGATGATAATGATGATGATTATGATTATGATGATAGTCGTTTTTTTTATCTCTTGCTGATATACCGCAGCCAGCTACAAAGAAAGAAAATTTTAATGATCACGACAAATATTATTATAGTAATTTAACCCAAATGGGTGCAAGTCAGATAGAGGAGCTGTCAAGGCCGTAGTTATGGTAGGATGTGTTTTGGGTGTTCGAATACCTTCCGAAATGGAAAATGCAAAAAAATAATGCATTTACGAGGACATGATGTAAAAACCATGAAATAAAACCATGAAAACACCCTCCGAAATGGAAAATTGTTTAAAAAGTAGAATTAATTAATTAATTGACATTGTGGGAAGATTTCTGCCGGATGTCTTAAGAAAATTAATCGGTTTTTTAGGAAGAGAAAATTAGTGAAACACCCCCCGAAATCAATTCCTGGCTGCGGCCTTGGGGGCTGTGGTCGAGTATCTATAAAGTAGGTTACTCGGAAATGTTATTACTTTCGTCCTTAATCGAGAGATCGAAACTGTGGGGACGGTGGAAGTAGACTGTACGACTTTTCTCGGTGAAAAATGTTAATCAGGACGTGTGAGTGAAGTTGAATAACTTTATGTACAAGAGCTTCTGCGCTCTTTTATCACCAGGCGTCATAAAACCGAAACGTCCCGTCTTACGATGAAAACGCTCTAGTTTTGATCGGTCATCAGCAGTAGTTAAGCCCCTGTGCTCCACCAGGCAGGGGCAGCGTAGAGTAGGCGCGCTGCTGCTATAGCTCTGGCAACGTTGTGAAGGGTGGTTGGTGACAATCCATGAGCTCTTAGGATACTCATTGCTTTGTGCTTCAACTCCAGCACTGCTGCTATCGAAATAGCCTACTCATCTAGACACTAAGTCTTAACCTAGTGCACCGATCGCTTGGTCAAGTGCAATTGCAAGCACCTCTGCTGTAAGTGCGATTAAAATCTGTGCTCTTCACTCAAGCATCGTTAGGCACCGCTTTTAAGTATCTTAGGCAAAAATCGACAACAGCATACCAAGCCGCTATAGACCTACCATTATTTTCTACTACATTTTTTATATACTATCCGAGAGCCATAAACACCGTAACGGGTCATAGACTATTATGATGGATCAAACATGGATGATAATTATGAGATCATTTAAAATACAACATCATCAATATTATTACAGGTATTAATTAATATAACCTGCAGTGCCAGTGTTTACAGCAACAGTTAATATATGTATATAGGCCTATTAGTCATGTACTATTGGTCATGTAGTCATGCAGAGAGGATGAAAGAAGATTGCTGGTGGCGGAGATGAGCTGGCTGAGAAGAATTCTGGGTAGAAGTCGGAGAGACAGGATCCGAAACGAAGTGACTCGGGAGGAGCTGGGACAAAAGGAAACAGTGGTGGGCAAGATCAGAAAAAGAAGACTCACCTGGTTCGGGCACGTGACACGAATGGAAGACAAAAGGCTACGGGCCGCAGCGCTGCACGGGCATGTGGAGGGAAAGAGAAGCCAAGGGAGACAATCAAAGACCTGGATGGACAATATAAAAGAAGATCTAGCAGCACAGAACATGGATATGAGATGCGGTGGATAAAATCAGAAAGCGGGCAAGCTGGAGACGGCATATTGAGGCCTTATCGTTGGCGTAGGACATGCGCCTGACGGAAGAGAGACCAAGAAGAAGAATAAGACCAGTCATGTACAATATCATTAGACCTATATATTATTTTACATCACGTATAACATACTATCAGGGCCGTTTTTAACATAGGTGCAATCGGTGCGGCGCACCGACTGCCCTGAGCCGAATTTTGTTGCTGCCTATTGGCTAAATGTCTTATGCGAGTCTCAGTCTAACTTAAACTTTTTGTAAAATCAGTAAATGCAAGAAAATATTAATTCAACTAAATTCGTTGACGCTGCGTGCTTGCTAGCCCAGACTATTATAACAAGGGAATTTTAGAACTGCACAACTTCTTCTTTCCCTTCCCTCCATGGTAAATTACTTCCAATCGGGGGGCAATGACCTATTTTGCTAGTTTTCACTGTGCATAAGTGCTTCTACAACTGCATAAATACTTTTAGAACTGCACATTTTGTGTACAACTGCACGTTAAAAAAGCCCTGCTGGATTCAAGTAGTCTATTTCCGCTTCTGATAATACCTTTGAAATTCAAACTGAGATGATTGTCGAGAAATATGATCCAAATACGCGGTGTAAAAGTAATGAGACCTATTTAGGTCGTGAATATTATTAGCCTATTCCTCACGCAACTGAGGTTGGAAAGCCTGAGCCATCACCGAAGTCATGATCATCGACAGCCCATTAAAATGATATTGGATACTTCATTAGCCAGTGTTTGCCAAAACCTTCCAAGAAGAAAAATAGTAAAAATGGTAGCATTTCAACACAACACATTTATCTGCAGAGGCTCAGAGTTAACCACACTGCGTGACTGAGAGATAGGTCTTGAAACAGGCTGATGTTTTGGCTTACCTGATTGATTTATTTTGACATCTAAACATTTGCTGCGGGATGCAGCGATCTATCATTTGCGTATTTCAGATTGGTCAGATCTTTTTGAGAAAATAAAGTGTTAACGGGTTCTATGACTTCTGTTTAGACACACATGCGGTATTAGGCCTATGATTATGTACAATTTTGTACATATAGCCATGATGCACGCGGCACATGGCTTTGGAAAAAAAGGTCGCTCAACCGGCACGCGCCCCTGTGTTAGCTTTTGCACCGACGTTCCCAGAACCTTAAAAACGGCTCTGCATACTATATAATAGCGCCAGAGTGGCCTAACCCTCAACAATTTTCAATATGGTTTTTATGATGCCAATAAATTATTTTGATGTAAAATAATTGATTGGCATCATAAAAACCATTTTGAAAATTTTTGAGGGTTAGGCCACTCTGGCGCTCAACTATATAAATGTACTTAGACAGTCAGCATCGCGATAGTAAATGCAAACCCTTACATAGAACACAGCCTACAACTCACCTGCATCGCCCGTGTATCCAGACACCGTCAGTCTATACTTATCGGCCGATGAACTGATGGAAAAGGTGGAGTACTCCGCGTATCGCTTCTGTCCATCGAAGTCTTCCATGTCGATGCGTAGCTTATATTTTCCGTTCGATGTCAACAGGTACAGAGCTTCATTGCCTAAAAGATTATGTTTTTATTCAGAACAATATTTATGCTTCCCAAACTTTTAAACACGATTAATCACAATTCAAACCCATCAAACGACATTATTTCAGCAAAACAATCTCCAGTTTGATCATGCAGCAGTGAGCAGGGCATTAACAGCGTTCACATTCCATGGTCCAGAATCAAGGCTACAGTAAATCAACTAGGCCTATCTCACGAGAAGTCTATTATCCTATACTCCAATTGCAGAAGGAGCAAGCGCTTGTTGTAAGCAACTAGGAATGCGCCGCTGCGCTTCAAGCATCCTAATATAACTATGCAATATGAACACAGCTTGTGTTCCTTGAACTTACCCAGCCAAAATTCACCGCCCGCATTTCCAAATCCGTCTCTATATTCGACCCACGTTCGTTCGAAATTAACGGATCCATCCTTACGTCTTTGGAAAACCTGGGTATTGTTAACAAAATGGGTGCTTTAACATAACAATACATAGGTATTGTTTGCAAAATATGTGCTTTAACATTGCAATAACCATATATTATTTGCCAAAACTATGTATTTTAACACTGCAATACCTAGCTCTTTTACCAAAATGTAAGCTTTAACATTGCAATACCTATTTTTTTTTACAAAATATGTGTTTTAACTTAACTTTAAATGAATTATTGTATTCTATTATTGACTGAATAGATAGAAGTGGTCGTTGATGGCAGGTATGAGACCGTCTGCAGCACAAAAAGTTTTTGAAACTCGGCATCAAATCAAATAAACTGAAAAGAGAAAACTATTTCCGACGGCACAAAAGGAAAAGAAAGTATTTTCACATCGGTATTATTATGCTCATTATCCAACTGATCTAAATCTAGCCTTTGTCGACCTGACATGTCTCCGACCTTGCAGCCCGTCGAACTCTTCGCTCTGCGACAACAGGGGAGCTTTTGATCCCTCGAGCTCGCACTTCTACCAGGCAGCGCCGAGCCTTTTCTATTGTGGGTCCCGCTATCTGGAATAGCCTCCCAGTGGGAGGCTCCCACTAACCTTGCGACTTACGCCTAGACTAAATTCACCTGCTTTTTATAAGTTGCTTAAACCTTATTTTTTTAGCTGTGGCTGGGCTGAGAGCGCCTCTGTTGAATTCTCTACCCACGTCGTCGGTCTTATGTCACCGGACTGGGACAACGAGGGAGCAAAAGCCTGATGAATGTGAGCATGAGCCGAAGCCTGATAAGTTAGAGAATCAGTAGGCAGTTCAGCGTGTAGAACGGAACGATTCGTCGAACAGAGGTCAGATACTAGAGGGGTTGCAGGTATCTTACCAGGATGCTGCTCGAGTGGTGTAAGGGACATTTAGTCAACGGTTCTCGGTCTGAGAACGCCCGCCGCCAAGGGTCGAGCTGGGTCCGACAGGTCCCTGCCCTCGTCTGGTTCTATTTGGCCCGACACGAGAGCATCGTGCACCAATTGCATGTTTTTTAATTGTGCCTTCAATCGTGTTTCGTCATCGGGCGCAGGTGTAATTATGGGCTCTATCCTAACGTGATTGGATGCACCTTCTACGCTGTCGTAGGCAGAGTCATTAATGTTCAAATACGCGGGGCTGTGATTAAGCATTGTGTCATGGGGAGGAATGTTTTGCTTTGTTGCCATTTTGGCTTGATCAGTTCACACACAAATGACACACAAAGTTTCGCAACTTAGATCACCACTCGCGGTGTATTGTAATTAATTCAAACTCGCAAACAGTCAGATTTCACCATAATTAACTAAAATTGCCATGTGACGAACATGTCGGCCATCACCAGAACGCAAAAAGGGAAGAACTTCAATCTTCAAGCGTTAATTAGCAGTCGGTCGCTATGGGCAATCCATTCGCGCCCGCTAGATCACAGCGGTTGGCGCTATACCGTTTGGGCCGCTAATACGTGATACGTAAGGCTAAAAGGCTGGGCCTTTACACCTCTGAGTAGGTTTCTTGAAGAGGCGCCATATAAATTATCGAAAATGAATGAATGAATTATCGTTATCGACGTGAAAATGTAGGATAGCAGGATCATGGCGATGCCGCGTTTGATATCATCACATCCAATAATGTGTCAGACAGAAATCAATATTATGGTCGAAAGACAGGAAAAATCGGTTCTTGTTTTTTACCCGACCACCATAATTTATAAATTCGATGAAAAATATTTCCTGACGAAATAGAAGCGGGATTTATCACGCGAGGGTCGGTTAGGGCTCAGATTAAGCGTCATGAGGGTCGGTTAGGGTTAGTTTTAGGGTTAGTGCAGTCATTCTGCTGAAATTGAAGCTGGGTTGATGAGCAATAATTGTCAATGAAAAATTGATGAAAAATGTCTACTGACGAAATAGAAGCGGGATTAATCGAACAAATTCTTGCCTAAACAGAAGCTGGATCGATTAAAAGGATTCTCGACAAACTAGAAGTTGGATTTATTAAAGATAACAACGCTTCAACGTTAGTTCTTGGTGCCTTGGTGGTCGGATAAAAAAAAACAAGTACCGAAAAATCGATTAAAGAAACTCATACAATAATTCAGGCCCGGCCCTAGAGTTTGCGGGGCCCAAGGCATCATCGGGTCCTCAAGCGTAAATTTACACAGTTGGTTTCCTGTCAATATGGCACTGGTGGGGGAAAGTCACCTAAGATGGGACACTTATCGCTGTTCTCCAAAACTCTTTTGAGCTAATATCACTATTTTATAATAAGCCACACCGATGCGGCCTATTATAGGCCTACGTTACTACGTATTCGACTTTCAAATGATGCATGTAAATTAAAAGAATAGCAATTTTCAAAAAGCGATATTTTTGTCATTACATAAATGAAAAATTTCAATTAGGCTATCAACTAAATCAAGACAGCGGCATCGTAAGTATAGGCACATTATAACAGTTGTTAGGTACGTAGAGTGTACGTGATATGTTATTCGCAACTCTTGACAGTGGCTTCCTCTGCGAATAGCGGTAGCATTAGCTAGGTGTGTCTCATCTTCGTAATCGTAATCTCCAAATTTCTAAAGCGCTGCTCGAAAGTCAAGCGCGAGGCACCAGCTTATTCACGAGCGCTGCGTTGAGTCAAAAGGTTGTCCGTAAGAGTACGTGGTGGTCCGGGTCGCGTTACCATGGTATCAGAGGGTGGAACAGATATAAAGCATGCCATCTTAGGTGGCTTTCCCTACTACCTTATGTAGGCCTAGGCCTATCTAAGTATTGCAATATCATCAGCTCCCGCAATTAGGGTCAAGAGAAGCTAAAAAAGTCACCACCACCATTGTGTTTTGCAAAATGTATGCGGACGTCCATTTGCACATTTGAAACTAAATGAGTTAATTAGTGTTTTCCGGGAGAATTCTACATGCAGACCTAGGCTAAAGAAGTAGAAACAGTATGGAAACATATTGTTTCTAGCTGTGAGGAAGTTTCGTTCTTTCAAAAATCACCCTATAACATTCACGTGGCAAATTGACTGCAGGTGCATAGTTGCTATGCGACGAAACCATTGTCAATCTCGACAAAGAAAAAACTATAGCCAGCAGCGCGGGGCCCCTGGAAGCGCGGGGCCCAAGGCGGCTGCCTCGCTCGCCTTGCCCTAAGGCCGGGCCTGCAATAATTATTATATGCAAAGATGTCAAAGGCTGTTTTAGCCGTATAATGTCGTAAAACTTTCTGATTTGATATTAAATATGCAGCACATGATCCAAAGCATGACTTGTCGACGAGGTAGAAACCGTTAGGCAACTAAAATTGGCAAACTATTCAACATAATTTTCAATTTACTCACTGATCCAAGTATATATAATTCCAATTACACGGGTAGTAATTGAAGAGTCTTGACAAAGAAAATCATCAAGTGTCAGTTTTGAGATGACAGGTCATGTGGGAACAAATGGAGCAACAGAAAAAACGGGTTCCACAATATTGGGGATTATTGTAGGCTGCTAGTAGGCTGTAGCAGCGGCGCCCGCAGGATTTTTTCTTGTACGCACAGAAATTTTCGAAGGAGGGGCGAACAGGGAAAAATTTTCGTTAGGTTTTTTTTTTTTTTTAGTCGTCAACCTAGAATTCCCCAAAAACATACCTTTTGGGTCATCGCGCTGTACGCACTTGCCTATGTGCGTACGTCTACGGGCGCCGCTGCTGTACGCACTTGCGTAAGTGCGTACGCCTGCGGGCGCCGCTGGGCTGTAGTACTGATGTAGACCTATACAGGTTAAATATTTGCATTATCTAGATAAATGGGCTTACCAGCCAATTGCCACCAGGTGTTGTCAAGTCGCAGTAGACGTCGGCTTGAATCCGTCCAGCCAAACTCCCAGGATAAACCCGATACACTTTGTTGGTACCGTGGCCCATGGCTCTAATGTCCGAACAGTCCTTCGGTCCAGTAAGAGCGCCGTGAATGTCTGCAAACGTTTTGAAAACCATGAAAACTTCCCCAAACAAATTAATATCAAAAAAGGAAGCGAAGCTGTGCACCAACGTCTAAAGATCATTAATTTTTGCAAAATAGAACTAGAAAATTCACCATTCGAGTGCTAACATGACCAAGCAGAGTCCAAACAGTCAGCTAGTTACGAGGCCAGATATTGTTCATTGAATTTTAAATTGAGTATTATATTGTAGATTGTGCTTGTCAAAACGAGCTCATTGCTCACATTAACACTCTCAGGTGCTGATTTTTTGTCTGCCTGCTGTTATGATAGATTTCTAAAATTGATTAAATTATGCATTAATTTTCTGCCTGCGCCAATAATACTCGCCCTAGTCCCTGGAAGAGAACAAGCTCACGATGTTCTCTTAATTATTAATAATTGCAAGGAAACTTTCAGCTTGCCTGTCGTAGGCCATTTGATATTAGACGTACTTTTTGGTGATCGGCTAACTTTTGGCTGGTGGTACAATAATAAAAAAATCTGAAAATTGGTGCATCTCTAAGTATGCTGTATCCGACAATAGATGTAAATAGTTAAATACACGCATACGCCAACATAATATTATAATTCTATACAGACCTACATGTATCTATATAGGCCTTTACACTAAATATATTATGATAGCATTAGAGAATAGAGATAGCGATTGCACAATAAAATGCGTTGTAGTACAGCAGATTGCATGTTACCACAGCTACTCATTCATTCATTTCGTTAATTTATATAGGGCCTCTTCCACAGACCTACTCAGAGGCGCTCCCAGCACAGCAACACGGTGACACATAAAAGGTATAGGACTTGAACGTCTTGCGTGCGCTGACCCATGTATTATTTAATTTTCACTTGGTTATAATGATAAGCATGTAATGTTTACCATTAATCACGTTACTCATCTTTTCGAAGAGAAGTCCTAATTCTTTCAGCCACACATCATGAGCCAGTTGGTCTTCGGTTTGTTTGTTCAAACTGATGGAGATGTCACCAACGGATGCCTTCACTCCCTTTAGCTCTGATGACAGCTTTTCCAGCTCCACTGATTGTCCTTTCAGCTCTGATGACAGTTTTTCCACGTCCCCTGATAGCCTCCTCAGCTCCGATGGAATGTCGTTTTCGACTCCTGTTTTGATCTCTCCCACATCCTTGGTCAGTTTCTCCGCTGCGGAAGATACGCCTTTGAGAATCGTTGTCTGGGATTCAATTCTGCTGCAACATCCGTATCTCATGAATAAACTGGATAGAGATGGATCTTCCACATCCTCTCCACCATAAGCGCTTCCACCAAACGTCACGAGCAAATTTAGTGCTATAATGAAGGAGGAAACCATTTCGGTCGTGCTGTGGGCCTATAAACTTTTATGCTTCCTTAGTGAGAGTATCGTACCCGCTCAAATAGCTAGCAGTGATCTATTCTTTCTAACGCTCTATATTGAGCGGGGCATATGATACCCATCAGACAGTAAATCAAATACTTGTGTCTACCCGTATTCTAAAAGTAGCCTTTCAAATGTTATTGATTTATTGCGAATATTATTCAGAAATAGCGCTTTTCCAGGGAGGTAGGGTTTGCGCTCTGATTAATCGCCAACTTACGATAAGCTACTTAGGTTTCGCATAATTATCATTGCAATACTAGATTATCTGAATCGTTTAATGTGCTCTTCTTGGACGTACGGATGGTTGTGATTGATTTAGGCCTAGTGGATGTGCCCCAGACATTCTGATAGGCATCTATAATTTAGCTTGGTCAGTTTTGACAATCTTGTTATTAGAGGAGACCTTTTTATGATCACAGATAAGTTGACGTGCTACAAAACGATTAAAATGATCGTGAACGATGGTCGTAAAAATTTCGTGATTTAAGTGCATTGAAGTAAAAGAGTCTGTCAAGTTCCTAATAAATCCTCTCAATACTTTATTTAGGCCTTCTCGTGACACACAGCGTGCGTGACATAATACTTCTACATCAACGCAGAAACTCGAACGATCTTTTAAAATCTGTTCCTTCCTGGATCGTCGAGAGAATTGCGATTGGCGCATATCATCCTGTAGTCATGTTGATGGGAATTTATTTTTATAACTTTTGTCAGTACTGACTTAACATAATCTTAATGATCGAATAGGTAGCCTACACTCAACGGGAGGCTTGACTGTTGTAAATCAAGATCTAGCGAGCAATATAGAATGAGAAATTAAGCTCTTTATTATGTCCTTCTAGCTGTAGGCCTATAATCAAAACGACGTAGACGCTGAATGGGGATCAATCGCACATTAACTGAAACAAAGTAGAGAAGAAGAAGACCACGAAAGCTCCACCTGTCGGGGTTCAAGTGACTCCTCATTGACTTCCTCTGATTTACGAACCTAGTCGACCATAATTATAATCATAAATCTTATTTTATTATCTCAAACTGACACACTGAAGCAAAGCTCGATGGTGCGTACCATACGTATTCTATTTTGTGAAAGGTACGTACGTATTTTAACGTACCCTATTTTAGGGTACGCAGACAATAATAAAATACGTTGGCCTCGTCATTGCTCATTATAAGAATGTTCACTTTATCTTATGCAAACAATAAATTATTACAGCCAAGTATACAGCGTAGTGAATTGCTGCAATGCTATATTGTGGATCTGTGTTTATCCAGCAAACATTGCACTTAATGCACTAATAATATTAATGGCAGTTAGTCGGCTCAGTTCTGCTGCAGCATTTAAAAGTCCAACTCCAAGGAAAGGGTTGAACAGTTGCATCCAATTAATTATAACAGAAAAATTTATCGAATTAAATTTACTGCTACGCTACCGGAAATACCGATTTCAATGACGCATAGAATCTACTGTTGATACCAACGACCTCGACCTCATAATATGATACGTACATGTAGGCTATGGGTCGCCGAGTTAGACATAAAAAAACTTTTCGTGCACTGTGTTTTTAAGTGTTTTAAAAGTTTTAAGTGCTATACAACCAAAGCAAAAAAATTATCTAGTATGAATAAACATACCTGTTAGTGTCATTGTTCAAAACAAAGCAGATGAAAATTAATTTGCAAAAAATACACGCGGAAGTGTCTTTTTCGACTTTTCTTCATTTGGGGGATACGATTAATACGGGGGGGGATACTCTATTTCGTGACACCGGCGTTTTGCCCTGCACACACGCGCACACTCACAGTCATATATGATATACAGGGCATGAATAGCAGAGGAATCGAAGTTTTGGAGTTCAACACCTATGGGCCTAGTCCTTCTTAGGAACCCATAGTAAAGTCTCCATTGCATAATCCAACTCCACATATAGCTCAACGTCTAACCACTCATTGATTTTTATGCAATAATCGTACTGGATTATATATACAGGTTATATATAACATAAATTATTTAAGATAAGATAAGAGAAGAATATTCTTTAATATACCAATTGCTATCCGCATTTTTGAGGAGCAAAACAGATACATGTAATGTATGGAGTTATCGTCGTAACGCACGAATTAATCACTCAAACTGTAAAAAATCATTCTCAGTAGGCCTATATCCATTACGTTCGCATTGGTGCCTGCTATTATGTGCTATAGTAGGCTACACGTGCCGCTCGCGCTTGCGTGTTTTCAAGAGTTCGGTCGCTGTACGGTACTCCGGGTGTGTGTGTGTTTGTGTGTACAGAGGCATCGTGCTCTCCGTTCATCCACTCAGGGTGAACACCTCAGTCCCCGAGATCGAATTACTTTTAAGCAACACCGTGCTTGCTCTGCAATTTGCCCCATGGTATGCGAGTGGCTTCCATGCACTGTTAATACGCCGTATGCCTAGGGGCAGAGATGTTACTCGTAGCTTTTTTCACCTAGATATTGGTTTTTCGGTTTCATCTAGGTTTCTAGGTTTTTTCAGGCTCTAGCCTTTTTTCTCACGTCGGTTTTTCTGACTTTTTACACTTTAAATTTGCCTTTTAGGTGAAAATGCAAAAAAGACGTGAACAAGTCGAAAATGTTGTGAATACGAACCCAAAAGTTGTAGGTTTTGGAGCGAAAGACTAAAAAATACGGTCATCAAAAAATATTTCGGGAAAACGAGCAAATTTTGGTCGGATGACTAAAACGTTCCTCAGAAATTTAAATTTCAGGCGCGAAAAATAAAAAATCCATGTATTTTCTCAGAAATTCTCAATCTAGCCATTTCTAGCCTTTTTTCGGCAGGATCTGACCTTTTTAAAATTCACAGTGGCATCACTGCCTAGGGGGTTTGCTGAGATACGTTTTTATCGCAGCCTTAAAACCGTCCATTTCAGTAGAGATTGAGTCGGGAGCGCTCCTGATTAGCAATCTTGAAGGAGCGCTATATAAATCGTCACTGTAATGAATAATGTATTCTTATAAAATATATTTTTCCGAATTGCATTCGTAAAATCTCGCTCTTCGTAGAAATTCCTCCGACTTAAATAACAGAATCTATAAGACAATGACTTCAAAAGCAAACAGCATCATAATTCTACAATTTGCATGGGCTTCAGGTAGGTCCTGTTACAGTGCCTCTGCCTCGTTTATATGTATATATGTACACAGTACACATATGGGCTTATTATATACACTGTTAAGTATGTATACGTTATATTATGTATTATTTAGTAGAGATTTTCTCATTGTTTTCTAAATAGCAGATAACTATATTATAGTTAACATAATATTTACATCTGTATGCGATCGTGTTGTGGCATATTATATACGGAATATATATATATATATATATATATATATATATATATATATATATATATATATATGTACGGAGAGAGATGGGTTCATCTCGCATGTAACTAATCCCACTCCAGGTTATTTTAACTAACCCCAGGGTGGGTGAGTCAGTCAGTCCGGCAGGGAGCAGTGCAGCGGTGCTGCTGTGGCGGCGGCGGCAGAGTGGGGCTAAGGCAGACCCTTCTTTGCTTCTGTATGCATAAGTGGATCAGACGATTGTCGCACCCACTTCCGCTTCTAAATGCGACGTCGTCTTGACGACGACAACGCATTTCCATACATATAGCCAACCTTCGAGGCTTGAATGACGATCATCCTATGCCTACATGAAGGCCCACAATAGCTTCATATATTTAAAAATATATACAATATA
>OX457051.1:23733626-23778626 GCA_949752735.1 Lumbricus terrestris
ATTATTATTATTTTATTATATTATTATTATTATATTATTAGTATATTATTATTATTATTACATGAATTTTTACGCGCGAAATGTCACACCGAAATGTGTATTTGAGGCGCGGATAGTCAGCCATCAGAGGAAGATGCAGTTAGATAACATCATCATCATCATCATCATCATCCTCATCATCCTCATCATCATCGTCTTCGTCGTCGTCGTCGTCGTCGTCATCATCATCATCATCATCATCATTGTTCTCCTCCGTCTGGCCGCGCCGACGATGAGGCCTTTACATGGCGTCTCCACCCTGCTCTGCCCTTGATGATACCCATGGCATTCTTCGTATCCATGCCTCTTTCCTCTATATCTTCTCTTATGCTGTCCATCCAAGTTTTCCTCTGGCGCCCTCTGCTTCTCTCTCCATCCATGGCTTTAGGTGACACTATGTTCGGAATCACATACTGTTCAGTGTTCAAAATTTACAATAAAACACTACAGAACTTTCACTGTATTCAGTGCTCACATTCACAATGAAACACTACAGAACTTTCACTGTATTCAGTGTTCACATTCACAATGAAACACTACAGAACTTTCACTGTATTCAGTGTTCACATTCACAATGAAACACTACAGAACTTTCACTGTATTCAGTGTTCACATTCACAATGAAACACTACAGAACTTTCACTGTATTCAGTGTTCACATTCACAATGAAACACTACAGAACTTTCACTGTATTCAGTGTTCACATTCACAATGAAACACTACAGAATTTTCACTGTTTTCAGTGTTCACATTCACAATGAAACACAACAGAACTTTCACTGTATTCAATGTTCAAATTCACAATGAAACACTACAGAACTGTTCTGTTGATCAGGTTCCAATCTACGCCTCGTATCTGTACGACGCAGTGTACGTGTACTATCGCGCACTACTGGAGATACTAAAGGAGAGGAGCGACCCTCGCAATGGAACGGCCATCTTGTCGAAGATCAAGAACAGAACATACCAGAGTAAGTTGTCACTATAGTTACAAGTGGAAGCGGAAGTGGAAGAAGAGGGCAAACAGTCCCTTAAGCCGTGTGCGTGTTTAAAGGGTTTAACAGGTTCAAAAAGAAATAATTGCCAGAAATGTTAAGAACATTAGATGTTATGAACATAAGATGTAGTCATGCACGTCCAATGGATCTCCGGAAATGGAAACTTCGGGTAATGTAAACCCCAAAACGGAACTTCAAAATGGAAACCCCGGAAATGCAAACTCCAAAATGGAAATCCCGAAAGTGAAACCCCCGGAAATAAAAATCAGGAAATGAAAATCACGAAAATTTAAATACTGAAGTATTCATGTTCTTTCTTTGGTTCTTCCAAGGCTTATACCTTCCCCCGAGGCATTACACACTGTTAACGACTTCCTTTCCTTAACTTCGGCATGTGATGGCATTGTATCCAGTCCTCGACCTCGCCGGTTCATCTTCCCACTGATTGTTTACGGTCAGTTAATTCATAACAGCTGAGTTGGCTATTTCAGGTGGAGCAGTAATCTTGAACCAAATTCCTGCTCTGGCAGGATATGAACCTGCCACCTCCAAATTGGCAGTCCGCATACCTTAACCAATTGAGCACCCGCTGCCTGAAACATTGAAGTAAAAATTAAAGACGATAACGTAAGGCTTCCGATGGTCTGAGGACGACTCAAATTATCAGATGATAGCATGGACGGAAAAGATTAGAGTATAAAGGTCAGAAAATGAGAGATTGGAAGAAGATGACTTAAAGCTGAGTAGATGGAAGAGGATAAAATACAGATTAGAATGAGCTTAGAATATAATATAATTATGCTAAGCTTATTCTAATTATTTTAATTGCTGAAAGAAGATAACATGCAGATTAGAATAAGCTTAGAATATTATGTTCAGCAAATGAGAGACTGTCAGCAGGAATGAAGTATGAAGACGGATGGGTGACCAATCCTCTCCCTCGACGTCTCATCAGCAACATTACTAAATTGCTGTAAGCCTTAGAAGCACTGTTCTCTACACGTAGAGAAGTCGCTAGGAATAATTCGAAGGCCTATAATATGCCATGCATGGCAAGAACGACACACAGATCTCGACATCTGATGTCAAGAAGTTAAACGAAGAAAACCTATCAGAAAGTAGGCCTAAGACAAACAGACAACAGTTAAGATCAGAAAGTAGGCCTAAGACAAACAGAAAGTAGGCCTAAGACAGACAGAAAGTAGACCTAAGACAAACAGAAAGTAGGCCTAAGACAAACAGAAGTAGGCCTAAACAAACTGAAAGTAGGCCTAAGGCAAACAGAAAGTAGGCCTAAGACATGCATACGACAGCTAAGATCAACAACCGGTTTGTATAGCGCCTCTTTAGAGTTTCTCATCAAAATAGCTTCTCGTTGTTTATAATACGCTTTCTTTGGTACCACTTTTGCATTTAAAATATACGACGCATAATATTTATAGATAAATTTCCCGCAACGATGTAGACCTCAAAAGTACAGTGCGCTGGATAGCCGTTTGTCCCATGTAATACTGGACGGATTAGAACAATAATTGTTTGTGTCGTTTGCTTCGACTGGAAATCATTCAGAACACGTTTCCCCCATTCCATATGCATAGCATACGAATGAATCAAATTGTTGATGATCCATAACTTCGGAAAATATCTGGAGCAATTGAACGATTTCGATGCACTAACTTGTATCTGAAAACACACATTGTTACTACATGTATATATATATATATATATATATATATACGTATTTAAGTTTTATTTATATAATACATATCCGTAATGACAGTTAGAATAACAACAACATTAGGCCCACATTGCATCTACCGCCAAATACAATAGTCTTCTTGTAGCGCTGCTAACGGATTCCCTCGTTGATTACAATCAGAGGCATGTGTACATGTATTGGCCTACAAAGAACTTCGTCAACCATAATGTTGTTATTATTATTATTATTATCGCTATAATAATAATTATTATTATCATCATCATCGTCATCATTATTGTTATTGTTATCGTCATCATGAATGTTATTCTTGGCATCATCAATGTCTACTACAGTGACCCACTTCCTCTAACCAATCAGCTACATTGACCCTCTTGGTCTAGCCAATCGGCAACCTTGTCCCACCAAATAAGCTTATGGTTGTATTATACATTTGAGGAACTTGCAGACATCTGAAACTTATTCCACTTTCCTTCTGTTGCTGAAGGCATTCAAGGCCACAAGATGTACATCGACAAGGATGGCGATGCGGAGGCGAACTACACGGTGGTTGCCCTGATGGACGACGAGACATCATCGGACCCTCGCATCTCTCGCTCCCTTCAACCAGTGGGACACTTCACCATGAAAAGCGATGACAATCTACCAGTCAGTCTCAGTACCATTGCATCTCTCTGCTTGTCTTTGTCCTTGGCGTTGTCTCTGTGTGTGCTTGTATGGCTGCGGGCGGCAGCGCATCACAATGAAAGTATATAATGCTCAGATAAATCGGATGATTGTATGGTAATTGTGCATATCGTTGCGCTTTTGTGTCTGTCTCGGAAAGCCTTCAAGGCCATTCGGCTTCCAGTTCTCTTTCTCTGTCTGGCTCTCAGTCTGTCTGTCTGTCTGTCTGTCTGTCTCGCTCTCTGTTTTCGGTCCATGTATCTTTCTCGCTGCCTGTGCTACCTCTCGTCTCTATGTATACCTGCCTCTTGCTCTTCTGTACTCTATCTGTAGATATTATGCTATGTTTTTCAATCAATTAATGTTTTTATTGTATTATAGTCAACCGATGGTACAAGAACAAGTATTGAGAATAGAGTTGCTGTGGATGCAAAAGGAAGGTCCAGAAGATCCAGATATTTAGGGACACACTCATAATAAAAAAAACTGAAGGAAACATTACTTGAAACATTACTTTATGACATACCCTGCCACAAGTTTAGATACGTTTTAAAAAGAAAGTGCAAAAGATCTAATTTGAACCCTAAGTCCCCAATTATATTCTCTTACTTCAATGCAAATGCGAAAGTGTTAGAATTTGAATTTACTATATTATCTTGAGGCTGTTTAGAGACTTCTTTGAGATGCAGTTATAATTTAAAATAATACAACACAATAAAACGACTCCAAGCTACTACCTGGCATCTTACATAAGACTGCTTTGCCCACTGAAAACAATTATAGGTTATTTTTCCATCTGCCCTTATATGCATTGTATTGAGTGACTTCGGGTATAAGAAGGTGGGTGTCGTGTGTTTTCTTAGGAGTTTCATTACGAATACAGAATACCTTGGGAGGATGGTGAAGCGCCGGCAAGCGAACCAGAGTGCGGTTTCGACAATTCAAAATGTCACTTTCACCATCTAGGTCAGACATCTACAATTCGTTGGAAGCAGGCTACGTCCCCTTTCTGCAGCTGTGGAGAAATTCAAACTATGTCCCACATCGTTAATGAATGTACAACAACTTGTTTCCCGGGCGGATTAACCGCACTCCACGTTGCTGATGAGGCTGCTGTATGCTGGCTCAGCGCGAACTGCATACGCTAAATAATAAATAATCTACAATACATCTCATTCAACTATAGTCTGCATGCGATGAGAGATGTATTTCTTTGCCCCTTATTTGTTTGCCCCTTTTCCGCAAGAGTTTGTAAAACCATTCTTTTCGATCGTCGTCTACTGTTGTCAGGTATGGAGCACCTCTGATGAGTTTTTCTCTTGATGCTGCGCTATATAAACTTACGCTTACGGTATCAATTCGTTACTATAGGACTGGGGTTCAAGCAATACGCCACGTTAACGTTGAAGGACTGAAGTAATCGAATTGCGACAAGGCTTTATATATGAGAAACGTTTTAATAAACTCGACCTCTTAAGTGATGGATTGACTCGCTAATTGACACATCAGCACCAAGTAGTATAAGCGCAAGCTTAGCAGAACACAATATAACATTTACTGATACACAACATTGATGAAGTTTGCGAACCCAGATCCGCTTAGGCAACAGCATACAGACTAATAACACCCGGCCAAATATCCACCGGCCATTTGGATAATGCCTCTAAGGAAATAGGTCTAGCCTATATCCATGTACGTAGAGATTATCAGGTAAACTTCTGGTATGAGTGGCCGTTATTTCGCTTTATCACTCCAATCTTTTCTCTGTTATTGGAAATTCGCACAGCAGTCTCCATTCTTCCTTCCTTAGCTCTTGAGACTTTCACTAACGACTTGAATGAGTACCACTGAACGCGGACGATTGTATTTTCTTATTTTCTTGTAGAATGGCCGGTCGCATTGGCCTGCATCGTGGCTGCGTCCTTCGTCATAACCGCCGTAATCTTCACTGTCAGGTAAAAGAAAAACAGGAATTGTAACATGAGACAAATCGCTCGACTTGCAGTAGTCTAACTAGTGATACAATTCTACAGATAAAATTGTACAGACAGAATTTTGCATATAACATTTTATCTATAAATATAAAGCTCAAAGTTTGTCCTTCTGTGTGTGTGGCAATAAATTTTGTCCGGAGGCCTACTCGGAAATTACAGCGATTCGTTTAAAAAAAAATTTTGCAATCGATTCTTACCCACATTTGGAGTTAAACGCCACTATTTTCAGCTGTCAATTAATTGTATAGCCCGTGCTGTCAACATTTTAACTTCACACGCGATTCGAAAGCTATGCACGTTGATCGCCTGTCTTTATTAATACGCCATTTGCTTACACTGAAACCACCGATGATATATTGATGATTCAAACCAATACATTAATGACGTCATGGTCGGGCTTATTCTTATAGAGCATTATGCCGTTAATTAATATTAATCTTAATTAATCTTAACCATGTCGTATGTATCAGTATTTAAGACGCAATAATTTTCGCCGATCGATTTTCAACGAACCAATAGATTCCTAACCTCATTTTTCGCCGAGGTCAGATCTTTTCGCACGCGGTTTCGCACAAATGCGGACGGGTTGTAACTGGGTTGGACTGAAAAACTAAATTTCACGGGCAACGCCGGGCTCCCCAGGGTCGGAACGGGTTGGGACCGATGGAAGGCGAAGTGAGAAGGGTGGCGTGGGAGCGGGGTCAGGCGTGGGAGCGGGGTCAGGCGTGGCTGGGAACTAAAAACCGAAATTTCCCGGGCAACGCCGGGTGATTCAGCTAGTATACATATAAAATTGTGTAGATAAATTTTTACAGATAATGTGTTACATAAAGAATTTCACAGATTCAATATCGCAGATAAAATTACATAGATAGAATATTACAGATGAAATTTTAAGATAAAATTTCACGTATAAAATTTACATATAAAATTTGCATATAAAATTTAGCCTACAGATGAAACTTGACAGATAAAATGTAACAGACAAATTTATGCAGTGCTTCTACTTCCAAGTGTACGGTTTGGTAATTGTTGTAGCCTACATGAGCCAGTATAAATGCGGACGGGTGCTTTGCACGATCAGCTGACATTATTACACCTATAGGCCTACTTGCCAAATAAAATTGTAATTTCATAATATTGCCCTTGTTTACAACGGCTGTGTCTGCGTTATCGCTGCATGCTTAGAACAATCCATTCTGTGTCGTGTTATCGTTTTTATAATGTTTTGCACAGCAAACAATTTAATATTTTATTTGGAATCGATCAACATTCTGAATCCTGTAATTAATCTTTAAATTATCTTTTCGCGGTAACCAAACACTGGCGGGCCGGCGGGCCGATACCCGACTGTGAACAACAGTTTGATTAGCACTGAAAGACCGGGTGTGTGTATGTATGTATGTATGTATGTAGGCCTATGTATGTATGTATGTATGTATGTATGTATGTATGTATGTATGTATGTATGTATGTATGTATGTATGTATGTATGTATGTATGTATGTATGTATGTATGTATGTATGTATGTATGTATGTATGTATGTATGTATGTATGTATGTATGTATGTATGTATGTATGCGTGCATGCATGCATGCATCTGTCTGTCTGTCTGTCTGTCTGTCTGTCTGTCTGTCTGTCTGTCTATCTATCTATCTATCTATCTATCTATCTATCTATCTATCTATCTATCTATCTATCTGCTCGGAATCTACGTGTTGACAATTATATGTATTCATGAGACCCTAATAACCTTTCAAAATATCACTCTCGCTGTCTCTGTTTCTCTGTCTCTGTCTCTCCACCAATACTACTTCTCTCTTATATATCCCTTCCCCCATCTAGAGGTTTTCCTGCTATCTGTCTGTCTACTTGTCTGTAAATTGACCAATTGGTCAGTCTCTGACGGATGGAGATGAACATAGTGGTCAGTTAATTGGTCAATCAAACGGCGGTTGTCATGCTACGTTTACTTTTGATTCTGTTTGCCTGGTCGTTCTGGCTTCCTGCTTTCTGGCCTGTCTGTCTCTTTGTCTGTCTCTTTGTCTGTCTCTTTGTCTGCCTATATGTCTACCTATCTGTCTGCTGATCTACCTACCTTTATTTCCATCTTCCTTGATTATTTCTTCCTTTACTTGTCCTTTTGTCCAGCTTTCTGCTTCCATGTCTATCTGCCTGCCTGCCTGCCTGCCTATATCTATCTGCCTGCCTGTTTATGTGCCTTTCAAGCTGCCTGCCTACTTATCTGCACAATCTATAATGTATATCTATCTGCCTATTAGTCTGTCTATCCATCTTCCTATCTATCTGCCTACCTATCTGCTAATCTATCCATCTGTAATTCTATATGCTTATCTATCTGCCTATCTATCTATCTATCTATCTATCTATCTATCTATCTATCTATCTATCTATCTATCTATCTATCTATCTATCTATCTATCTATCTATCTATCTATCTATCTATCTATCTATCTATCTATCTATCTATCTATCTATCTATCTATCTATCTATCTATCTATCTATCAGCATATCCATTTTCCTATCTATATGCCTACCTATCTGCTAATCTATCTAGCCATCTATATGCTTATCTATCTGCCTATCTAGCTGCTCTCTATCTGCATACCCACCTGCCTATCTGTTTGCCTATCGATCTGCCAATCTATCTGCCTATCTATCTGCTCTCTATCTGCATATCCACCTGCCTATCTGTTTGCCTATCTGTTTGCCTATCTATCTGCCTATCTATCTGCCTATCTATCTGCTCTCTATCTGCATATCCACCTGCCTATCTGTTTGCCTATCTATATGTCTATCAACCTGCCTGTCTGTATGCTTATCTGCCTGCCTTGTTGACTTCGGTACGTATGGTGAGTCTAATGCATCGTATAGATGAAGATTGAACTTGTGTCGTCTGACTCCACTGGTCACTCTGCGGCTGTCCCTTGACGGTTATAAATACTCTTTCTTCAGGCACTACATCTATGAACAGAAGCTGGCCAGTTTGCTGTGGAAGATCGATTACAAAGACATCCTAATGGCTGATCCAGAAACGGAACCGACTATGACTGACAAAATGGTGGGTGAACCCATTAACAGGGACTGTACGTCTAAGTGCATCACATACACACATCTCATGCACTCGCGAACAGGGTTAGGGGTGTACAGGGAACAAAGTCGTACGGGGTGGAACCAAATCTGTGTACACAATGCTTCCCTGTGAGCATGGGCGTCCGCAGAAGTGGCTGCAGCTATTATAGAGGCAAAACCTCGTGGTCACGTTTAAATGTTTTTTTCAAGAACGGTGAAAAATGCGTGGCAGGATGTTAAGAACATGGGTGTTTTCATATAGGTTTCTAAAAATGAATATTTCGTTTCACGTTGTTTTTCATTGGTAGTCTTTATATAGCGCTGTGATTTTTGCAGTTTGCGCTAAGAAGTCATATAGTTTGGACACCACGTCTTACTTAACCACATTATTTATCTGCCTTTATTAAATTTGATAATGCTGTTCTTAGCTGGGAGCTGTTGGTCCCTCGTGCTGGAGTCTCAATCTGCCAGCGGCTTGCTTTCTCAGATGTATGTCCTTCTGCCTGGAGTATAATAGTCTCCAGTTGGAGCCACGCTTGTTGCTTGGACTGGGAGCGCCTCTGAGTGAAATTCTTGAAGGGGCGCTATATAAATACTTAAAATGAATGCATCATTTTTTATATTTTCATTTATTTTGAAACTAATCATTTCTTTTACAGTTATACAATAATATTGCAATCACATATTTGTAGGGGAATGGCCACAAGAATGGACCCTGAAGGGATCACTGATCCCGCTGATCTGGACTTCTACCCTCACACATGGCTTTAGTCTAGGAACCTGCCCGAACTTTTTTCCCATTGGTTGTTGAATGTCGATTCGCTGTTTTGTATCGTTCCGCATTCAGAGAGGGCGCTTTGGTAGACTGAGCTACCTATCGAACGACGATTCAAAAGACGATACGGCGAAGATCGCTCGCGGTGCCTATACAAAGATCGCGTCCTACAAGAGCTCACTGGTCGCCGTGAAGATGTTGAAGAGACGAAGCGTTGAGCTGACACGTGCTGTGAAGAAGGAGCTTCATCTGATGAAGGAGATGTCGAATGATAATGTCAACCGCTTCGTCGGTGCCTGTATTGATCCACCGCACGTCTGCATTCTGACGCAGTACTGCGCTAGAGGAAGCCTCAAGGTGTCGCCACGTTTGCCTCTCGTCTGCTGTTTGATTGTTTCATGCTTTACTGTTGCGAATAATGTAATATAATGTGATGTAAATCTTCGATAATTTCTCAGCGCTCACAGAAGCCATGTCAGGGAGACCAGCTTCAGTGGCGTATATATCCAAGGGGGTTTCGGGGTTAAACCCCCATTGGCTTAGGAAAAAAGATTTTTAAAGGTTATTTATCCACTTAAATAAGAGAAACAAAACAATAGTTTGTAGTAACAATTGTTTTTCCTACTTTATTCCCTTTTTATTTACTAATGTAATACTGTTGAGTTGGTGCCAGGAAGGGTGTCCGGCCACGCCATACAACCCCATATCCCCCGCGTCATAAATTTCTGGCTACGCCACTGAATGTAATATAATGTAATGTAAAGCTTCGATAATTTTTCAGCGCCCACAGAAGCTACGTCAGGGAGAACAGCTTATTCACCGGCGCTATATCAAATCAATACAATACAAAAGGATATTAGGAATACTGTAATTTAAATAGCGTCAACGTTTTTTCAGCATTGAAATAACGCTAAGTTTACGTCTACGAGCATTGAAGTAACGCTAAAATTGATGCCGTGAGATTGATTTTTACTATAATGTGGGTCAATGTAGCCTAATGTTATTAATAGGTTCAAGTTTCACTTAATGTTGATTTTACGTCAGTATAAATGTTATCTGCAGGATATTCTGGAAAATTCGGATCTCCGATTGGACGATATGTTCATCGCTTCTCTT
This sequence comes from Lumbricus terrestris, assembly GCA_949752735.1. NCBI lineage: Eukaryota > Metazoa > Annelida > Clitellata > Crassiclitellata > Lumbricidae > Lumbricus > Lumbricus terrestris. The sequence goes on from OX457051.1 coordinate 23,744,029, forward strand.
GTCTTCGATCTCATCAAAGTGCGTTTCGTGTTCTAAGCATTTTCAGTTGACAAAATTATCAAAAGGAATGAAGCGCACGGTGGACATGTATGTCATAGCAGAAGCATTATACTTTCACGCTGAGACTCTTCTCCTCCTTTCTACGCATCGCCTATGCTCTGGTCTCACGTTGCCAATAGGCCTATTGATAGCTATACAGCTGGGTGACATCTATGTAGGCCTACATGTAGGTTCCTGTACATATTAAGTTGGTCTTTATTCAGGCTCAGAAGATTGTTGAAAGTCTGTGTCTGAATATGTGTAATTATATATAGACCTTTCAAGAAGTATCTCTGAAAACGCTGCAATGTGTCTAACTGTCTATAGGCCCTGCATATATATACATCATCATCATCATGAACCGTGGGCTCATCGCCCGTTAGGTGTCTGACGCCATTTTAACCATGTTCTTCCATTGTTCTCTTTCCAGTGCGATGTGGCTCAGCTTCTGCAGTGATGTTTCGCATCAGTCTGTTAAATCATCCGCCTTTTTTCTCTGAGGCCGCCCTCTTTTGTTTTGTCCGTCCATCATTCCAAACACCAATGTCTTTATTTTCCTGTCATTGCTCATTCGCCATATGTGACCGAACAGACCCAGTTTCCTACGGATTATACTCTGCATCATGTTTTCCTTGAGGTGTATGCGATTGTACAGTTCTACATTAGTATATAATATATATAATATATATAATACATAATACATATATAATATTATATATATAACAGACGTAATAAGTTAGTCTTAAGTTCAACTGCTAACGTTACCTGAGTAAGCCCACCTTCTCTTCTCAGCCACACTTAGCACCCGTTAGCGCTCTTGTGAGATGCTGAAAGTGCGATACTGATCTCGATATATAAGTCATTCATTCATTCATTCAGAGCATGTATATAGCGCCCCTTCAAGAAACTACTCAGAGGCGCTCAAAAGGAAACAAGTGCACGGTGGACATATAAGTGAATCGTACCTTGTTGCGCAGTATAATATATTGCCTGGTGTTCTCGTTTCAAAGGGAATGATATTTCTACACGACAGCGAGGTCGTCTCCCACGGTAACCTGAAGTCATCGAACTGTCTCGTCGACAGTCGTTGGGTTCTTCAGATCGCAGACTACGGACTACACAGTCTACGAACACCGCACGGCCTGGCACCAACTGACGAGACCTATTATGAGAGTAAGTCTCAGTCTTGCTCCTCTATTCCGCCACTGTTAATTCGTACTCTGGCAGTGCCAGTCCCTTGTGTCTGGAGACAGGAGGAGGGTCACACTAATTAATCAGCTTTTATATGACGCAGTATTGCTAAACAGCAGCAAGCTTATACCGCACTCCTCTACATAGATATTTTCTCGATGCTGCAGAAAAGAAACCTGAGTGGCTCAGGATAATTTGTCGTAATTGTGTAGGTTATCCCTCGTGCTTAACTATAGTTCCGGTTAAACGGGTACAGTAGGAATTCATCGGAAAATACATCTCTTCACTCGTCCAGCAGTTGGAGCAATCGTAGGCGTAGGGGACATTTCGGCAGTGGGGGGCATGCCTGTTTGCCCGAAAAAGGTTTGTCCGCCCATGCCTGTTTTTCCAGAAAAATACATTTCTCCAAAATTTGGGGGAGGCATTTGCCCCTGGACTCCCGCCTCCTACGCCTATAGGAGCAATCCATCCTCCATTTTCTCATCCAGGTAAGGATTTATATGTCTTCATTCTGCACCTTGTACATGTAGGTCTCACTCTGTTTCATATTTTGTATAGTTGAAAATTTGTTTCCTCTCCATTTTCACTTAATCTTCCATCGCGTACCACTGCCAATGGATTCGAACCCGCAACCTTCCGGCTCCAAGCACCGAACATACCTCTACACCAGTGCGTACCACGTATAGTGTGATATTTAGTGGGTTTTGATGATTTATTGTAGATCTGTTATGGAGGGCTCCAGAGTTGCTACGAGAGCGATGCGCACCAACGCGTGGAACCCAGAAGGGCGACGTCTATTCGTTCGCCTTGATTCTCGTTCATATTCACGGACGATGCGAACCATGGGCCCAGACGTCCGGACTCTCCTCAAAAGGCAAGAGAAACTGCTAAGATGCGCATAAGTCCGCCACTGGTTGTTCTCTGCCAGTGCCAGTCCCAAGCCTGGATAAAGGAGGAGGGCAACACTAATCATCTTTGATATAGCAGTGTCGTCAGTGGCGTAGCCAGGAATTTATGATGGCTTTTTTGGGTTTTTTGCCTGGCCGGATGCCGTTTCTGAGTTCCTGTAAATTGTTTCAACTGCATAATTGTAGGCTACACTGTAACCGGTTGCGGTCGGTCAACCGAATTGTTGATTAAACGAAATTTATTGTTATTATTATTATTATTTATTAGGCCTATTGTGCTAAATGCCATTAAGAGCTAGATTACTTCATCAGTCAGCAAAAGCAACACACAGCTAAGGCACAAATGGCAAGTCCGAGCCCATGGCACTTTGATCGTTATGCTAACTCTAAGCACATTGTGTGAAGCGTAGGAGACCTACATGTACACTAAAAGAATGAGGGACTTCTAAGGCTATTTCTTTTAAATGTACCAAATCGCTTGTCAATTCCTACAGGCATGAATACCTTCATGCATAATTATATAGACATACATACACACGCTTACATAGGGGCGGATACAAAAAATTTCGAACGGGTGGGCCAAAAGTTTAGCTCCTGAGTCTTCAACAAAATTTCGTTGGTCTTTGGCCGAAAAATCTGATGATGCATTTTTTAGGCGTTTGTCAAAATTTTTGGGGAAAAGATACAATTTCTAAAAAATTACTATTTTGCCCGCCAGAAAAGCTGATGACCTTTTTGAAAGTCATACGCTACTTTCCCTCTCTTCTTTGTCACCTTTTCCCGTTGCGCAGATATTTAAGCCTGTACGAACCGGATTGGTGGAACTCCGTTTTGCCGGTCAGAATAGTTGGTGACAAATGGGCAAATTTCTCAGTGGGTCATTGCCGGATTTGCACCACTGGATCCACCTCTGCACTTGCAGGCAAACATGTAGGCTTGATTGAGCTGTAACTGGCACTGCCTATTATACTTATGCCTATACATATATATAATTTTTAAAGTCATGTATGCGTGTGTGAGTATCCATGTTTTATCCATAAATTTGCAGAAATCGTTGATCGAGTGAAGAATCCAATTGATGGTTGGCTGTTTCGTCCGGACATTTCACTTCTGAAGTGCCACGATTTTGTCATCAAATGCATTCAGGAGTGTTGGAACGAGGAATGCGACCAGAGACCCGATTTCAAGTACATCCGGGTCCGGCTAAAGCCGATGCAGGAAGGACTGTAAGTGGAATCGTCATCATAGGCGCCCCTTACATAGGGGCAAGAGGGGGCACTGCCCCACCCCACTGGAAAGTTTAAACCTATTTTTTAACTGCTACTTTTTGGTTGTGAAACAATTTCTTTGCCCTAAAGATGCTATACTCATAATAAAAATTATAAAAAGACTAAAAAGTGAATCTAACAAATTTATATTAAGAAACCTCTATGAAAAATACCAATGTCTGTTCTTAATTTCCTGCTTTGCATTTTCAACCTCTTGCACCAAAAAACCTTTAACCGTGACCATCGAGTTTTACCCCTCCTGCAAAAATGTCTGCGGGCGCCCATGATCGTAAGAGATTATATTAAGCTGAGAGCCTTTAATACTGTATATCATACGCTGAGGACCATTCAAGCAGTATGAGAATTGCATAAATCTAACTGAGGGTGTGACGTTGAGTTATGTGGAGTTGTTGTGTGCAATTAATGGAGGTTTTACTGTGGGAATCCAAGAATGATAGTGGTTGAGCCTATACAACAACCCTCCCATTTTCACCATGACTGTATTATGAGCAGTGGCGGCACTAGGGGGGGGGCTAGGGGCTAAGCCTACGCCCCCTTTAAAAAGGCCATCCGGGGTTTTTTACACGCAAAACCTAAATATTTCCATGATTTCCGGTCGGATGATGCTAAAAAAGGGTCGTCAGAAATTTTGGAAAATGGAAAATTTTCTCAGGGAGGCTTCAGCCCCCAAAACTAAAATTTTTGCGACGCCACTGATTATGAGTATCGTATTAGCTCGATTTGCGCTAGATTCGCGTTTGGTTTGCCCGCTTTTCAAGCTAAACTCATACTTAATTGCGAATAGTTAGACCTATAAGGTACTGTATTGTCACATTTACATGCAAGTTGCTCAAAATAGATCAGCAAACTGATTAACCTTTAGCCATGTTTTAGGCGTCTAAATATATTTGCTGAAGTTGCAATCCACTTTAAGTTTTTCAAGATCAAAATAATAGGCTATTGATCTAGTTGGATAATTTGTAAGATAACCATCTGTGACAATTACATGTAGCCTATGTATTGGATTGTTTGATCCGCTTGTGTTGCCAGAAGCTCAAACATCTTCGACAACATGCTGGCCATCATGGAGAAATACGCGAACGCACTCGAGTCTCTGGTTGACGAAAGGACTTTACAGTTGGCTCAGGAAAAGAAAACGACGGAGACTCTTCTGCTCAGGATGCTGCCAAAGTAGGCCTATGCCATATCAATCAATTAATCAATTAATCAATTAATCAATCAATCAATCTGCCGTTTATTGACTAAACAACAATAGAAATCTCAAGCAAACTTAGAAATGAAACACAGACAAAAAGTTTTAGATAATCTGCAGATGTCGTCAACAGGACAACCTTAAAGAATAAGAAAATCTGCTATTACATGGCTGTCCCTTTTTCATTCATGTAGTTACATATCGCTAAACAATTTGTTATGATCAATGTGATTATGAACGCCAGTGTGATTATATAGTACAATGTACATAACTCTAATCAACATTGTTTGGAATCCTAATCGTTCAGACATAAAATAGCAGTGTACAATGTCATAGTAATATAAAGTCCACGCACTCTGGCCTAAGAATGAGTCACTTCTGAGACCTTGGGAGAAGATGTAAATGTATTCATTCCCACAACTGGAGTTTTGGTAGAAATGATTCAATCCGATTGACAGTTCATGAGGTTCTCAAAGTCCTTGCCGGGTTCCAAAAAGCGCTCCAGAAGTGATCATATACATAGATGCATACATGCATGCATACATACATACAGCATAAGAATAAGTCACATTAGTATCGATGCTGCTAATGACTGTGTAGCCTGTAGGTGCACGTGTTTCCAAGTCACCGCCACTGTATATGGTGGTTTTTATATAAAAAAACTGTCACAGTGTTATAGTCGCGAATAATGATATTCTGGTAAATTGGTATCATCTAGCAGGATATCATAATATACCATAAAATAACACTTTGGATAACCTACGCAGTAATAGGGTCTAATTAGCTATTGATGTCATCATTTGAACTACAATATTTTTTATTAGTCATTGCGCTTACTTATTGTGAATTTACCATTGTCTGTTTTTCGGGAACAATAAACATATTAAATTGAATAATTTCACAGTTTGAAATCGCAGACGGGATTGTTTTTCAGGTCAATCACTATAGCGACGGTTACTATAGCAGCGATTGTCAAAAGTGAGTGATAATGTCGTCGTTCTGTTGCATTTGCATATAGATCTGTTGCTGAGCAACTAATACACGGTGAGACTGTCATACCGGAACAATACGAATACGTCACAATCTATTTCAGTGACATCGTTGGTTTCACGTCACTCTCAGCCGAAAGCACTCCGATGGAAGTAAGATTGACACCAAAACAATGAAACATAATCCAGAGTTATTAATTGGTTTTTAATTAATATACTTATCCAAAACTCATAACATTCAAATCTGATAGAATTCCTATGGAAGTAAGATTCAGATAAAATCCTGATGCTGCTTAGTATGCTAATCCAAAGCCGAAAATGCTTCGATGGAAGTGAGATTGGGATCATGGCCTAATCAGCTTAATATTGCAATCCGAAACGTAACCCTGTTTTTTATCAATGAACAAATTCAATTGAAAAAATAGAATTGAAACTTAAAGCATTCCAATGAAGATAGAATTGAGACCAAAACTTGATCCAGCTTTGTTAATCGAAAGCTGAGTGACTTTTAAAGTCGTTTAGATACTTAATTACTTTTTCAGGTGGTGTTGAAACGTTAAACAATTAACGACTTTCTAAAGTAATTTAAATAGGCTAATAAACGGCTTCTGCAAGTGGTTGACTTGCTAAGCGGCCTTTACAGATGGTTGACTTGTCAAATGGCTTTTGCAGGTGGTTGACATGCTAAACGACCTATACACATTGTTTGATTCGATCATCGAAGGCTACGACGTTTACAAAGTGGAGACGATAGGTGATGCGTACATGGTGGTCAGTGGTCTTCCGATCCGTAACGACGACAACCACGCTGGAGAGATCGGATCGATGTCGTTGCATCTGCTGCGAGCCATCAAAGACTTTCGCATTCGTCATAGACCGACTGAGACTCTGATGCTACGAATTGGGATACACTCAGGTAATTAATCGCTGAATTTAGTTTTCGTTTTAATAACTTTGCGAGGGATAATTAATGCGTCTGAAATTACAAGTTTTGCTCCCGTCCTGAGTTTGACGGAAGACCCCGTAATCAACATCTCCAGATTATTACTATAGCGCCCAAAAGCGATATATCATATATGCGGAATTAGTTTTTGCTTCTAGTTTTGTGCGGGATTATTAATGCGTCTAAAAATCCAGGCTATGCTCCGGTTATATTTGCTGGATTCCCAAACCATTGCAACTATATAATCTTACATGTATCTGTTAATGCTAAGGTATTGCCAATAATAATTTTATTATGATCTGTGTATCTAGACCCTCGTATACCAGGATCATTCCCTTCTGGTGAGCCCTTTTGCTCTTAGGGTTATAATTGCAACAGTAAAACACAGAAATTAGACTATAAGCTTACAGATTATCCAATTGCTATAAACTACAGGATTCTTGGGATCGACAAATGAGTCGAATTGAATTAAATGACTTGAATTGACTTGAATCCCGAGGTTTATTATAATACAGACCTTGTAGTCTCCACAATGAACTTCTTTGTCTTTCTTTGCCCCTTTTCCGCAAGCGTTTGAAAACCATTCTCTTTGATTGTGGTTTGGTGTCAGGTCGGGAGCGCATCTGAGGAGTTCTCTTGAAGTGGCGCTATATAAATGTACGATTACAATTACAATTACAATTAATGTCGAAACCTCGATATTTCTGCAGCGCCAAAAAGCACGAGCTCGCGGTACCAACTTTTTCACAAACGCCTAGTCAAAAAGGCCGCGAAGTAAAAAGGTTCGAACTGGATTTTGTTGTTGCTAGGACCAGTGGTGGCTGGAGTCGTTGGGCTGAAGATGCCACGCTTCTGTCTCTTTGGAGATACAGTCAACACAGCATCAAGATTGGAATCAACGGGCGAACGTAAGCGAATAATTATATGCCCCCATTATTTTCATAGCGCTCTTTCTAGAAGAGCATTTTAGCAAGGCGCACAACTGTATTTCGTAACCAAAGCAATGCCAATTTTCATTTTTGATTTTGACTTTTATATCCTGGTTTCACTGGAATCACGCTTTAGCGGGTCTCTGATCAAAGATGCTCCAAATATATATAATATTTGCCTACATGCTTGTTACTGGATACTATGTATACCACCTGTTTTTCTGTTTTTTTATTTACTCTATCCTTTATATATTTTTGATGTGGGTGTCACTTGCATATTTTATTGTTTTTGGCTTCTTGATATTTGATTCTGATTTCATATCCTGGTTTCACTGTAAATTAGAACAGTCAGTGAACCTTCAGCAGATCAGCAGATAGACTGTTTCATATTTGATATTTTTTAAAATATTTATTTGATACAGCTTTGAAGATACACTGTAGTTCACAGTGTAAGCAGCTTCTGGACAAGCTCGGGGGCTACACGACAATCGAGCGTGGTCCAGTTAATCTGAAGGTTGGTTGCTTTGCGAAAATACTTCGTTGTTGTGGTCTAATGCTGCACGAAAAGATGGTTGGGATAAACGAGTTACATATATATAATTTATATGTATATAATATACAATATATATATATATATATATTTGAGCAGAACTATGGACATGAGCGGAGTTTATCAGGGGCTAAGAGGGCCGAGCCCCAAGAAGACCCAGATTTATTTTTTTACTGTGTAGATGGTATCTTTTCCCGGGCTTACCCTGGCCTCTCCCCCCCCCAAAAAAAAAGAAGGCGCAGACTCATAAATTTTTTCGGGGGAAATGGTTCTGTTCACGAACGCGAAACTACCGAATGACTAAAAAAGATCATCAACTTTTTTGTCCGGGCAAATGTGTATTAATTTTTGGCGAGATTTCAGCCCGAGGACTAAAAAGGTCATCAACTTTTTTGGGCCAAGAAAATATTTGTCGCAAATCCCAAGTTCTAGCCCCTCCAAGATCGGAAACCAAACTCCGCCCATGAATATGGATCGACATTAAGCAAGTCGAGTAGTGAAGTGCATAGTAAAGAGAGGTAAATAGGCTATTATTGTTCTGGACAAACTATAATTTTCATTTGTATTGTACGTGTAGAGTGTAGTAACATGGGCCAAATCATTAATAATATGTGACATGTCTAGAGTAAAGAAAGAGAATCAAACACTACATTATGGACATTAAGACACGCTTCCGATTTTGCTCTTTAATAGAATAGGCCAATAATGGACGTAGTAATTTACTGGAGATATTTTTAGCGTGAAGTTCTACACAGAATGTGCAGTCCTCAATGTATTTGTGAAATTGCACAAGCATTAACTTTTCCTATGCAGTTAAAAATAGTATAAAAACATGTCCTTGTCATCCCATTGTCATCCTATTGGGAGTACTTCACCATAGAGGATGGAAAGAAGGAAAAGGAATTGTGCAGTTCTAAAAATGTCTTTAATAAAGCCCTGAAAATTAAATTGCTTGTTTTGGGGTCACTTTTCACACAGGGTAAAGGCGAGGTGTTCACCTACTTTCTGGTCGGTGAGGACCTCTTCCAGCGCATGCGCCGTATGTCGATCGACAAACCGGAACTCTTCCTGTCCGACAACAACAACCTCGGACTGAGTCCAATCGGAACCGGAAGTACAGAATCCCTCGACTCCCACGTCCTTCTCCTGGACGAGACCAACCTTCCAATGGTCATCGTTACGAATGTAACAACTTCCAGCCAGACATGATCTGGCATGCGTCTCTAGACCACACTAGTCTGTAACTAAATACTGCGATACGCCGTGCCAAAAAGTCTTCCGGCAGAAACCGCCTGATGCTCGTGTTGTTGACCGCTCGAAAACATCTATACTCATATGAAACGCTATCACGACTGTTTCAGGTTTCATTTAATGCATGCGTCACATCTCATTTCATCATCATCATCATCATCATCATCATCATCATCATCATCATCATCGTTGTCAGCTGATCCTGACGCCAGTTATTTAACGGCGAGGAGTACGAATAAATTATCTTCACTGTCCTTGATCATTTGTCAAACTCCTTACTTCAATTTTTATTGAAATAGACCCAGTGGTTTGTATGTGCACTTGCTATAGCGCCTCTTCAAGCTCCCTACTCAGAGGCGCTCCCGACTACAGAGCGGACACTGCATCGGAGTTTCACGCCGAAGCGCTGAGCAATTGCGAGTGAAGGACTTGCCAAAGGTCCCTATATACGCGGTGACTTGAGGCAGATTCGAACCTGCGACCCTTCGATTGCAAGGCGACGAACATAACCACTACACCACCGCGAGTGGCATCACGTCATTTATGATTATTTAGATCTGAATCCAGTGCAGTCTTGGTCTCTAATTTCTTCTGCTTTGGGGGTCTGTGTCGCATTTCCTTTTGCTCAGCACCAAGCAACTAATATGCTGAACATACAGTGACCGTTCAAATCTTAAGTGAAGCCAGAATAGCAGCCATAATAAGCTGAACACTTTTCAGAAGAGTCTTTATGTACGTACATGTACATGGGTAACAATTATAGCAGGTACACAGTTTATTTTAAAGACATGAGCACGCAGCCCGTATACGACATAAAAGCCACATAATTATGAAAGTTTCAACTTGAATCCGGTAATTTGAGGTTTACTCTTTAACCTAATGGAACCAGTGAAGCGCAAAAATAAGTGTTTGTCTAATAATTAATTATTGTCTATGATCCAACAGTTAACTGAGTTTTCAAAAACTACAAACAAGGAAGTCTAGTTTTTCAAGCGTTAGCTACGGTAACAACAATCGGTCGTCTTGGTTTCCAAACGACGCTATAAGCCAACCCAATTATAAACATATCTAATTTCATTGGACATTGTATTGCTTTGTGTTGTATTGTATTGTATTGCATTGTATTGTATTGTATTGTATTGCATTGTATTGTACTGTACTGTACTGTATTGTATTGTAATGTAATGTATTGTATTGTTTTGTTTTGTATTGTATTATATTGTATTGTATTGTATTGTACTGTACTGTACTGTACTGCACTGCACTGCATTGTATTGTATTGTATTGTTCTGTATTGTATTGCATTATATTGTATTGTATTGTACTGTACTGCACTGCACTGCATTGTATTGTATTGTATTGTTCTGTATTGTATTGTATTGTATTGTGTTGTATTTAAGCATTTATAACCAGCATGCAACTTAATTAAATGACAATCGAACAAACGAATAATAACTACAATTCGTTACCATGGTTTCCAATCCAAGTCAGTACCAGAATGCATCTGATTTTAAATAACAAAAGAACAATGCGTTCCTATGACTTCGAAAATGATAATTGGTTACTGTGGTTGCCAGCAAAAGTTGAGATCAATATGCATCTCAGTTTAATAATTATAACAATGGATCCAACAATGGTTTCCAGTCAACTTAGCAGCATGGCTACCATGGTTTACAGTATTCGTTTTGGACCAGCATACATCTTATTTACACAATGATTGCAACTGGTTACTATGGCTACTGTGGTACAGCGCCCTTCGATGTTACTATGGTTTCCAGTCTAAGTGTGAGTCATGCACTGGGGGAAGTCTTGACATGGCTTCATGTTTTCAACGACGACGACGACGACGACGACGACGATGATGATGAATATGATAAATATTATTATGATGAGGAAGATGATGATGACGTTGACGATGACTATGACGATGACAATGATGCTAAATTAATGATAGTAATAATAATAATAATAATAATAATAATAATAATAATAATAATAATAATAATAATAATAATAATAATAATAATTTTATTAAACGTAACATGTATTACAAGAAACAGCACGATAGTTCATCGTTAAGGAATTAGCGGTCCTCATCACCTAGCAACTGAGTGAATGTGCCTCGAAATGCTACTGCGTTGTATCTCTGCGTGCAAATTGAGAGGCGCTGGAAAAGGTACATGGTTTCGAGTGAGTTTCCAGTTACAATTGACAAACGTCGGCCTAATTCATTTAAAAATTCTGAACCTGATTTGTTAATGGGACCCAGTGTTTCCAGAGCAATTGGGATAAAGTCATGTGTTGCGGGGAGGCTCGCATACTTCACATCTTTTCGAGTTGCTGCTACTTCGGCCGCGCCTCCGGGTGTGGTCGATGTCACGTGGATGTATGATGTGGCGCAAGTGTGGATGCTAGTGGCGTCCCAGGCTATGTATTTGCCTCGTGCCCACGGGATCAACGTCGCGCCATCAGGGCGCTTACCGTCGGTTCGGAAGAGGCCAGGCGGCTCTTTCGTGCTTGGAGTATCAGCTCTCTGGAGGACCCTCCAAATGATGTCATTAATAGCAAAGTGTCTGCTGGCTCGCCCCCCAGATTGCTTGCAGACCAGACCGTGGTGTCCTCCTTGGTCCGCCAACTGTCCACATTGACACTGGTGTGGCGCGTTGAGGTTTAGACCCAAGCGCAAACCAATAGCCACCCTGACTGCCTCGTTACTAAGACCAAGTCCACATGAAATTATGGGCACGGTGGCCATCCAGTCTCCGGCGTGTGGTGATGTCAATGCACCGAGTCGGGCCCGGTTGAAAGGGTCGTTGAGTGATGTCCAAACATCCAATTTGTCTTTGTCGATCAATGGTCTGTCCCAGACCTTCTGTTTGGTCAAAGCAGCCTCGTCTCCACTCGGATGTGATGTTATGCGGGACTGTAAAATTTCCTCTCTCAGGTCATCCTTCCACTCTTCGCTGCCGAGAATTGCAATCCCGAGATTTCTGGTTGATGCAGCTGACGCTAGGTAAGCAGAAGATGCCAGCATCGTAACCCTAATAATAATACGTAATAATAATAGTAATAATAATAATAATTATTATTATTATTATTATTATTAACCGCTTAACCGGACCCTAACCGGCCCTCACGACGCTACGACGCTTAACCTGACCCTAACCGAATTTGGTCCCAAATGGTCCGGTGGCATTGGAATCCGGCGGTTCTTGGAGCTCGGAGGGACTGGACTTTGTTTTAGACCTGGGACGAAGGTTGACCGAGGCGACTCAGGACAGACTCGAGACTATAGTTACCTTCTTCAAAGAATCTCGGTGGCAGTCCAGCGGGGGAACGCCATCTGCTTCTCTTCCACATTGCCTTTGTAACAATGCTATATAATCTGACAGCTGTATAATAATAATAATAATAATAATAATAATAATTAATAATAATAATTATTAATTATTAATTAATAATCGCAATCGAATCATTAGGCCCCATCAATCGTGCGGGTCGCGAATTTTTATTGGAGTTGGGCCGCCGTTGTGCCGCTGTTTCTGGCGATCCTAGAGAAATTGTCTATCTCTTTCAGAGACTTTCTATCTGCACGCAACGTTTTAATGCTGTTGCTTTCAGAGGTTCTTTTGCACCACTCACCGGGGACGAGAACAATGCACTTTACGCTTGAACACTTTTCTGATTTTAGTTTGGTTTTTAATCTTGATTGGTCTTTCAATAAAGGATTGTGTTAATAATAATAATAATAATAATAATAATAATAATAATAATAATAATAATAATAATAATAATAATAATAATAACCGCGGTTCTTTTGTCCAACCAGATTTTGTCGAATAAGAATAATAATTATATAATAATAATAATAGGCCTAATAAGCGAGCCCGCCGATCCCGGAGGCAACCACGGGTTTGTCTGCAGACGATCTGCGGGAAGAGCGGCACACCACTTCGCCATGAATGACATCATATGGAGAGCACTGGTAAAATCGGACATTCCAAGCACGAAGGAGCCACCGGGCCTGATCCGCACGGATGGCAAGAGACCGGACGGAGCAACACTGGTTCCCTGGGCGAGGGGCAAGTATGTCGCACGGGATGCAACATCCATCCACACCTGTGCTGCCTCCTACCTCAACATTTCGGCTGCAATGCCCGGTGGGGCAGCCGAACACGCCGCAAACCGGAAGTGCGCCAAATATTCAACACTCCCGGCCACCCACGACTTCGTCCCCATCGCCATCGAATCGCTGGGTCGCGAATTCCTGTCTGAGCTGGGGCGCCGTATGACCGCCGCTTCTGGTGACCCTCGTGAGACTGTGCACTTATTCCAACGGCTATCGATATGCACTCAAAGATTCAACGCCATAGCATTCAGAGGCACTTTCACACAACCAACCGGAGTCGAGGACGACCAGCCATACCAACAATAATTGCATTATGTATTAGGCTTTGCATGCATCTGTGGGAATACAATTAGCACATTTTGCTAGTGTCTAGCCTAGTGCTCACCGTTAATCAGTTCCAGCCAGTTGATGTTGCTCTGTTGGTTTTGAAAATAAATGATGGTTTTTTCATAATAAAAAAAAAAAATAAATAATAATAATAATAATAATAATAATAAAAATAATAATAGTAACCGTAGCGCTGCAAATCAGTCGCTGGTTTTAGCGCTCTCGGAGATTTGACGTTTTTTTGCAGTAAAACGATATCGTCAGAATTCGTTTTTAATACCGTTGCTTTTCTCCTGATTCCAGGACATGGAATATCTGGATATTTTATTAAGTTGCACTCAGAATTTTGAATGGCTGTAAGTTAAGTTTGCGGACATTGAGCTGGAGACTGGATTATTACTTGATTTAAGAAACCGGTAAAACAGTTATTACTTTCTATGACGTCACAATGCGTGTTGCTTAGCAACGCATTAAAGTCGTTTGCTTAAGGTCATTTGAAACGTAATTTGTTTACATCCAGGATAAATCAGTATAAAACGGGTTAGAGCCATGCCGAGATGGTCCAGCCAATCACAGACCAGCGTTGGTGAAGTGCACACATCAAGCAAGGCCAGCGGTGTGTGCAATCATTGCCTGGCGGTCAGACAGCTACACCTGCGCGATGGCACTGTACACGTTCACGGCCCACGGAACAGCCCGTGCCCGGGGTCACGGCAGCCGCCGCTGACCTCGGCGCAGTCGCAAAGAGGTCAGGTCGAAGGTGGCTCTGTATCGGTCGTCGGCGATGGGGGGGCTAGGGACGGTGGACCCGCGGAGTCTTCGCTCTGTTGCCTCAGCAGATTTGGAGTCAATGTTTGACGCCCGGGTCGCGGGTGATGGTCTGGTTCAGCACCCGAGACAAAACAACGGCAAAGTATTAAAGCATATCCCGAAAGGAGCCCGGTTCGCATGCTCCAGGGCCCTCTCCGACATCCTGCAGTCCATAAACAACCACCCTGATGGCATCGAGGAGTGGCGCAAACTGATCTGGTTTGCTTCAAACATCCTGACACAGCCAGCGCGTGCGGGCCGCAGACGAAACACGGCCAATATCATCAAGAAACGGATCGCCAACCACGATGTCCTGCTGACAAGGGACGAGGGCGAGCGGGAAGATGGCCCCGATCGAAGATACAAGAGCGCCAAGGATCTACGCCTGGCTGCGGTTGGTGCAAAACTCGAGGAGGGCAATATTCGAGCCGCCACCCGCATCCTCTGCAGTCAAGATAACCCGGTCAAGGCGTCGCCAGAGTCCTTCGCAGCCATGCAGGAAAGGCATCCGTTGGACAACTGGGCGGATAACCTGGCTGATTTGCCAGACGCGGCGCAAGCGGCTCCATTCCAAGTGACGGAGAAAGACGTTGCGGACGCGGTGAGATCTTTTCCGGTGGGGTCTTCCGGGGGGCCGGATGGAATGCGTCCCCAGCACCTGCTTGATCTGCTCAACAACCGCGAATCATCAGAAACTCTCCTCCAGGCACTCACATGTTTCATCAATGTGATGCTGAGGGGCGAATGCCCGCAGGAGGTACGGGAGATACTGTTCGGTGGCACTCTCATCGCCCTGTCCAAAAAGTCAGGAGAGCTCCGGCCAATAGCGATCGGATACGTCTGGAGAAGACTGGCAGCAAAGTGCGCCAACAAGTACGCTTTGACTCGGCTGGGATCATTCTTCGCCCCATTCCAGGTGGGCATAGCAGCACCGGGAGGCGCCGAGGCGGCGGCTCGCGCCGCCAGAAGCTACGTTTCGGATATGCCTCGGGATCACGTCTTTGTAAAACTTGACTTTGCAAACGCTTTTAACACCCTGCGGAGAGACGTCATGTTAAAGACAGTCCACGACACTATTCCGGAACTCTACGCATTCATCCATCAGGCGTACTCGGCGCAATCCCTTCTACAGTTTGGGCCCTTTGAGGTACGGTCACAGATGGGGCCGCAACAGGGTGACCCTTTGGGCCCGCTGCTGTTTTGTCTGCCGCTGCAGTCGACCCTATACAATCGCTGCGGTCCGGTTTCAGACTCGGTTTCCTGGACGACCTCTCGCTGGGCGGAGGGCTGGAAGATATGCGACATGACCTGTCCGTTATGAAGGAGCTGGAAACCTCGCTCGGCATCTGTTTGAATAGAAACAAGTGCGAATACTACTCGGAGGTCGAACTAGCGGGTGAGGAATTTGATGATTTCCGAAGGATGGACCGCGATTCATTGGTCCTCCTCGGCGCCCCACTGTTCAAAGGGGAGGCCCTGGACGAAGCGCTCCTCGAGCACAGCAATTCGCTCGAACGGGCCTTGAGCGACCTGGCATGTCTCCAGGCTCAGGCGGCACTGATGCTGCTGCGGTCGTGCTTTGGAGCGGCCAAAATGACATATCTCTTGAGAGTGGCACCGTGCTGGAATCATCCCTTACTAGTGAAGATGGACGAACAAATGCGGATTGGACTGGAAAAGATCATTAACATCGAGCTCAGCGATCTGCAGTGGATCCAGGCCACTCTTCCGATCAGAGACGGCGGACTCGGGTTCAGACGCGTTTCGATGCTGGCTTCATCAGCTTATTTAGCTTCAGCTGCATCAACCAAGTCGCTCGTGCACGCCGTGCTCAACGTGGATACGTGGAGCGACGCTTACGCGGTGGAAATCCTGGAGGCCCGCGAAACAACGCGTCCGAGAGGAGAAGAGCCAACCCTTACCAGCCAGAAGGCCTGGGACAGGCCTCTGACTGACGCTGACAAGGTTGCAGTGTGGTCCGCCAACACCGACCCTCTAAGCCGGGCAAGGCTGGGCGCTGTGGCATCACCCCACGCGGGAGACTGGCTCTCGACGGTTCCCGTGGTCTCGTGCGGTTTGGGCCTCAGCAACGAGGCCGTGCGAGTCGCGGTGGGTCTTCGGTTAGGACTCAATCTTTGTGCACCTCATCAATGCCAGTGTGGCGAGCCCGCCGATCCCGGAGGCAACCACGGGTTTGTCTGCAGACGATCTGCGGGAAGAGCGGCACACCACTTCGCCATGAATGACATCATATGGAGAGCACTGGTAAAATCGGACATTCCAAGCACGAAGGAGCCACCGGGCCTGATCCGCACGGATGGCAAGAGACCGGACGGAGCAACACTGGTTCCCTGGGCGAGGGGCAAGTATGTCGCACGGGATGCAACATCCATCCACACCTGTGCTGCCTCCTACCTCAACATTTCGGCTGCAATGCCCGGTGGGGCAGCCGAACACGCCGCAAACCGGAAGTGCGCCAAATATTCAACACTCCCGGCCACCCACGACTTCGTCCCCATCGCCATCGAATCGCTGGGCCCCATCAATCGGTCAGGTCGCGAATTCCTGTCTGAGCTGGGGCGCCGTATGACCGCCGCTTCTGGTGACCCTCGTGAGACTGTGCACTTATTCCAACGGCTATCGATATGCACTCAAAGATTCAACGCCATAGCATTCAGGGGCACTTTCACACAACCAACCGGAGTCGAGGACGACCAGCCATACCAACAATAATTGCATTATGTATTAGGCTTTGCATGCATCTGTGGGAATACAATTAGCACATTTTGCTAGTGTCTAGCCTAGTGCTCACCGTTAATCAGTTCCAGCCAGTTGATGTTGCTCTGTTGGTTTTGAAAATAAATGATGGTTTTTTCATAATAATAATAATAATAATAATAATAATAATAATAATAATAATAATAATAATAATAATAATAATAATAATAATAATACTATAATAATAATAATATAATAATAATAATAATAATATCACCATTATCTCCACCATTGGCATCATCATCATCGTAATCATCATCATCACCATCATCAACCATCATCATCATCATTCTCCTTAAACTACTCAGTCTGCTTTCCTTCGTGTACGTCATTACATCACCGATTGTATGACGTCATTGAAAATTCACTTATAAACGGGATCAATCGTATATGACGCATCGCTGCAAATCAGTTAATATGACACTCATGACGAATCAGAATTGAACGTTTAAACGTTTAAAAAAAGTCAGGATAGCGCTATAGAACGCCGATATAATTATATTCGTCGATTAGTTTACCTTGTTTACACACATTTAATTCTCCGCGCAAATCCTGCACTGCGTAGGTCAACCATAAAATAATAAGCTTATAAGAGTCACTGGCTAATCGGGATTGATTGTTGTGCTACAATTGAATTTGTCTACAGTTGTAACTGATGCAGCATTTTCCCAATCAAGTCCTCAACAAAGCCATCACGAACGAAGCCGGTATGTCAATGATGCTAAGAGCGCTTAAATATATCTAGTTTCATTGGACATTGGGAGTAATTGCAGAACACGGGACCGCTAGTTTAGCGGTTAGGGTCAGGCTAAGCGTCGTGAGGGTCGGTTAGGGTCAAGTTAAGTGTCGTGAGGACCGGTTAGGTTCAGGTTAAGCGTCGTGAGGGTCGGTTAGGGTTAGTGCTAAGGTTAGTGTCGTCATTAGATACTATACTATACTAAAATTGCTAAAACTACTGGTCCCATGTTCTGCAATTACGCCGGACAGTGTACTGTATTGTATTTAAGCATTAAATTTATAAAGCGCCTCTAATAGGATGGTCAAACATCTGCCACTCTTCAACCAGACGCGCCCTACGCCCTACGGCTATCGATGTCATGAATACGCGTGAACGAAAAACGCGCCTTTCCAGTAAATACACCTGGTACTCCGGATCGAGGTCTGGACTGCTGGGCGGCCACAGCTTTGGGTATGAAGCCGAGTGTCTCCCGGAACAACTACTACACTACTACGTCTAAGGTCGTGTGTTCGTGAACAAGAAGGACATTTTGAACACCGGATATAGCTGAATTTCCCTTCCTTTCAGGTTTTCCATGTTGGAAAGTTCAATTTTTTGGTGCTGCATTTTAAATGCTCATAACTTTGACAAACTCACGAATATTTCTAATCGGCTTTAGGATCTCGTGTAAATATGGTCACTGTTGCTCTGTTTAAAATTTCAGACAAGTCCTAAGAGTTTTGACCGAGTTATGACACTTTTTTGTGAGGGCTACTTTTTATCCGGACACAGTGTAGTATAGTCAATTGTCGACTAATAGAAAGCCTTCGACTTAGAAAAGGTTTAAAATAATATTGTAGGCGTTATTTCTAATTTTCACCTTCACGTACAGTATGTAGAGTGATTTTTCCATCAGTCACCAAGCGTCTGCTTCTTGACGCTCACCGCTTGAGAATGCTGAACGTGGACATCCAACAGAGAAATGCTGAGGTGTTGGGCGGTCGTTTGGACGTATTGCGCGATGACTACACGTTGGCGATGCAAGAGTTCTGGCCGTGTACCATCTACCCGGAACTGGACAGGATGATACAGAAGTCCATTCACTATGATGAACCGCATAGAGGAAGGACGGAAAAGGTGGAAGTGACACTCGCTGAAGTCAGGGAACGAATGGGGAGGCAATCGATGATTGCCAAAGAACTGATGGCAAGAGAAAACGCGTATCGGGGTATTCAATCATTCAGTCAATCAAACAATCAATCAATCAGTCATTCGTTCATCCATTCATCCATTCACCCATTCATTCATTCATCCATTCATTCATTCATCCATTCTTCCATCCATTCACTCACGACTCGGACACAGCTTATCTGTAATAAATAACGTGTAGGGCTGTAGGCTATCCAAACCGAATTGTTTTCTGAGCGCCTGTTCATCTGGCGGTTGCAAAAAAGTTACATTTAGGCTATTTGGAGGACACGTTACACGTGTTGGTCATTGTGTGTTCGTATTGTAGTCATGACGATAGAGCAACTGAGGAACGACATGGACCATCTTGACAAGACTCTCAACGAACTCAGAAGTCGGGTAAATAATCATCAGATTCTCCATGCCAACAATCGTCTTTCTACAAACGCTTTGAAACATTGTTATAATTATATGGTCGAAGTGACGCTTTTATCGTTTGAGATTCCAATATAATAATAATATTGCAACGGTCTCATAATCTTAAGACATTTGCTTTCGGTCTGTTAGATCTATATATCTATCTGTCTGTCTGTGTGTCTGCCTGTCTGTCTGTCTGTCTATCTATCTATCTATCTATCTATCTATCTATCTATCTATCTATCTATCTATCTATCTATCTATCTATCTATCTATCTATCTATCTATCTATCTATCTATCTATCTATCTATCTATCTATCTATCTATCTATCTATCTATCTATCTATCTATCTATCTATCTATCTATCTATCTATCTATCTATCTATCTATCATCTATCTATCTATCGATCCATCCATCCATCCATCCATCCATCCATCTATCCATCTATCCATCTATCTATCCATCTATCTACCCATCCATCCATCTATCTATCTATCTATCTATCTATCTATCCATCCATCCAACTATCTATCTATCTATCTGTGACGCGAGCTTTATTTTGAACAGAGAAGGTAAAAGCATTTACGTTTGCATTCTACTTTAATAGAATAATTATGTATTTATTCTGACGGGTATTGTAAAGTAATGTAAGGTTACTGTTCATTTAATAAGCGCCTCTTTCCAAGAAGCGTAACTGTTATGTGGCCATTATTCATTTATCTGAGCATAAGCGCAACAATTACCCAGTTACCAATGCGCTTCATATTTTATGCTTAGCTCGAAATGGAACTGTCAAAAAATAGTATTGCGGTGCATTGTGGTCAGACTTCGGACGTATAGAGGGAAAATGCGCTATATCAGCTGTTTAAATGTATACTGTATACCTAGAAAGGTAAATGGTAGGCCTAATAGTACTATGAACCAGCAATTAAGCTTTTCTGGCTGTGGGTCTCATATCTCCAACAATACGTAGAGTCTGATACGAGGCAACGCTCGTGACTAAACTGCTTCCCTTGAACGTCTAGCGCTTCAGATCTGTTACCTTGTCAACTAGAGATTTATTATACTGGAGCTATAAAACTTTGGTATCTAATTCTATCAGATGAGTTTGTCGTCTTATATTTCTTTTTTTGCTTTTTAAATGCGAAGATCTACGAGGATGAAGATCGACTGAATCAGCTGACCATGGACTACCAGAAGTCTCTCAGTATGTGGCCACCGCTGCGCTACTGCCGTCTGAAAAAAATCATCCAGGACGCCATCCAATGATGTCACACACACACACACGCACACACACGCATGCACACACACACACACACACATGCATGCGCACACGCGCACGGACGATCGGACTGATATTTGCAGGGGTGTCGTGTGGGATGTTAGTAAAATAAATGACTGCTATAGTACTGTTGGTCGCGCTATACTGAAGTTCAACGGGATTTCAGTAAACGAAAGGCACGTTGCCGAATGATGTATTGCTAAATAGAATGCAGAAACTTATACAGTACGTAGTTGTATTATATGCATTAATACAGCGGTTCCCAACCAGTGGCCCGCGGGCCAAAAGTGGCCCACCAGGTCTAAGAAAATGGCCCGCCATGCCTCAGAAAATGGCCCTCATCTCTCAAAGAATTATCAAAAAATATGAAAAATTATTTTCTATTACAAATTAGTTCATTTTAACGTCGATAAATAACATCAAACATTTTATTTTGAATCGATTATGACTATTTTATATGCATTTTGGTTAATACAATTTTAACATTGTGGCCCCCTAATGTCCTTCAACTAAGAAAAACGTACATACATACATACATGAATGCATGCATACATACATACATACGTACGTACATACATACATATACAATTATACATACATACATACATACATACATACATACATACATACATACATACATACATACATACATACATACATACATACATACATACATACATACATACATACATACATACATACATACATACATACATACATACATACATACATACATACATACATACATACACCATGCATACATTCACACACCATGCATACATCCCTACAGTCCTGCATACATACATGCACATATACAAACATGCATCCATCCATACATACATACATGCTGGCATACACACAATTCGTCATATGTGTTTATGTGTATGTTAGCAATAGTTGTTCTGGTAAGGTCTCGTAAACGTAACAAACTGCATCGTCTGAA
This sequence comes from Lumbricus terrestris, assembly GCA_949752735.1. Lineage (NCBI taxonomy): Eukaryota > Metazoa > Annelida > Clitellata > Crassiclitellata > Lumbricidae > Lumbricus > Lumbricus terrestris. The sequence continues at coordinate 23,765,905 of OX457051.1, forward strand.
TCCTATCACCGGTGAAACTGATGCATTCCTTCCGCACCTCGAAGCGATCCGTGGCTTCGAGCAGGAAACGGAGAAATCCCTCGTCCACATCCCATTCGTTGATCTGCGACCGTCGTATCTTCTCCACCTGGATGGTCGGAGGACGTTCCTCCTTCACCGCTCCCTTCTTCTTCCACTTCGGCTGCTGCGGTTGCTTCTTCTTCTTTGCATCGTCCGCCTTCGCCGCCGCTCCATCCCTCTCCACCTTAGCCTCCGCATTCCTTGTCGACCTCCGCTGGAGTTGCTCCAGAACTGCCTTCGACTTCCTCACATAGTCCGAGCTCGGTCGGCTCTTTCTCGGCAGTTTTTCCACCGACTTCTTTCCGCTTTCTTTCCGTTTAGAATCCGCAAGTTGAGCGGATGTTCGTTCTCCGTCCAGTTTCTTCGCATCTTCGGTCAAATCCTCGTTGGAGCTACTCCGGTCGCTGTCTGACCCGATTGGAAAGTCCGTTGCCGAAGCGAAATCCCAACCAGTCGTTTCTACGTCGCATTGGGATTTCGGGAGAGGTTCCGCTTCGGTTTTGTTCGTGTCTGTCCTTTTCCATTTCGGTGGTTCGTTTATTATCCATGTGGTCAGCGATCGCCCCAGCTGACCGATGGCCACGCGCGTTGGAACGCTTGACCCTTTCCGTATTTCTTTTCTTGGGAATTGTGATGACGATATCATATCGTTGATGTTTCTTGTTGACTTTCGCGCTTCTCTTCGCGCATGAAGGATTGTACTGTCCGTTGGTTCGTCGATTCCTCTGTCGGATTCGCGTGAAGTCCTCTCGATCTCTTTTGTAATCCTCGGTTTTGCACTATTGTCAGCGGAATTCTCTTTGTCCATGTCGGGCTGCTTATTCTGTGAATCTAGAGAATGTTTATCGGTTGTTTTAATATTCTCGCTTTGTTTTGTCTGACTGTTTCGTTGACCTTTTTCCGTCTCCGTGTTATCTCTCTTCGTTGCACTGATCTTTGGATCGTCAACGGTGCTAATTATTGCCGTGGAATCATCAACGGACTGACGTTGCTCAAGCTCCTTTTCATCGGATTCGTCGTCCAACTCGTCAGTTTCTGCTGTGGATTCTCTTGAGTAGAACGGTGAAACGCAGATGTCCGTGATTAGAACGGCTCCTCTGAGATCCACCTTCTTGCGACACAACTCCTGCTTTCTCGCTTTCCCTCGGTGCGAGATGTACGCGCTGAGGCTGGGAAAGTTGGCTCGAGCGTGTTTCGATCTTCTCTCAAACATCTCGTACGGACCGATGCCGCTCTTGTCCTCGACCTCAACAATTCGGCTCGTCCTGATAGACTGCCTCACTGCCGGCACCGATATTCTGGTCGATTTCCGCGTTGAACCTTTATCGGCATTTGCTTTACCTCTCTTTTTACCGCCGACGCCGCCGCCGACGACGCCTTCGTCTTCCTTTTTGACGTTACCTTCGTCTGTACGCTTGACGCTACCGTCGAAATGAAAGACTGCGTAATCACACACCACTTCCGCTCCCTCTACTTCTTGCTCCGCTTTCTGAGTTGGACTGTCTCCCTTCTTTTTCTTCTTCCTCTTCTTCCCTTTCTTCCTTTTACCACGGCGGGCATTCTTTTTACCGACCTTGAGGCGTTCCTTCGATGCTATCGCCGATTCAACCGTCGTCACGCTTGATTGACTCTGGTCCTCCTCAGTGGCACTCCCCATACTCGACGACCCCACGCTTTCTTTACTGTCTGTCGCGCTCAACGTTTCTTGAATAGCGTTCACCAATCCGGACGCTTTGTGATCCTGCGTCCTGAAAAAAGCGTTGCTTGGTGGATCGCAAACGTTGAAGGCAACAGGCGACACCTCTGCACTCTTACGGTGGGTTTCAACGACTACATCTTTGGTCTGAATATCTTCTTGATCCTTTGCGATATTGTTCGGAACATCATCTGGCGGATCTTGCACTGTTTGGACGCCTGTGACAGGAGGTAATTCGTCCGCTGGTTTCTCTGAGCTTCTTCTCGTCTCGCTCGGTGGTGCATCAACGCGAAAAGCAACCTTCTTACCGTAGAATGTGAACTCCATTCTTGCGGGAATCGTGTTTGACTCGTTCGGATTCCAACCCTGAAGATGAACAGTTGAACAAGGTTATTTTAGTCTATAGAGCAAAACAAATTTAAGTGAATTCTTCATTGAGGGCTCTGTTCGAAGCGTATAAGGTCAACAGAAATACAAAATAACAACCCGATCATTCGAAAAGTTAAAGCACAATTAATGGAATCACTCTGTCGCTCAACGCCTTAGAATTATTCATTCATTCTTTGCAAGGATTTTTATAGCGCCCCTTCAAGGTTACTACTCGGGACTCGGGAGCGCTCCCGACCAAACCTCGGTTAAAGAGGACAGTTCAGTTTGAAAATTGCGTTAATTGCGTAAAATTGCGCCTCAGGGTTGGCAGTATAGGCGCAGGTGTCTACATACATGCAGGTGCAGGGCCTGTAACAGAGAAAGAGCGAGTTATTCGGTGGCTTATATGTAGCTCTGTCTTTTCAGGATACAAAATTTATTCGTAGTAGCCTCAGTTTAACGAGAATGTGTCATCATATCAAAGATGATTAGTGCCGCCGCCGCCTTCCAGACTGGCACTATTAGAGTGTAAGCAGTGGTGAGGTTTGTGGCGGATATTTATAGCTATAAGGCACCAATGCCGTAGCTAGGGGGTGTTTTGGGTGTTTGAACACCCCCCGAAATGGAAAATGGGAAAAATAATAGAATCCAATTATAAGCACATGAAGTAAAAACCATGAAATAAAACCATGAAAACACCTCCCCCCCCCAAATGGAAAAATGTAAGAAAACCGAATGCCGGATGACTAAAAAAGGTCATCAGTTTTTAGGGAGGGAATTTGGAGGAAATTTGATGAGTGAAACACCCCCCAAAATAAAATCCTGGCTACGGCCTTGTAAGGCACCTACGCCACCGTATTGTCACGTGTGCATTTGCGATGCATGACGTCTTCATAGGTACAGTGTAGGTAGGTCAGCTCTGAAACAGCCGACCACCGATCATCGGAGACATGAAGCAATAATTCAAGATGGCGTGTAATTTTGTATCCTCTGATGCGGACTGAATATTTTCCACGTCCTATCCCTGCCGTGTGCTAATACGATTGTAATAGCCTACATGTCTGCTAAATTTATTATGTGTAATATATATATATATATAATATATATATATATTATGGGTAATGTCTGATATATATATATATATATATATTATGGGTAATGTCTGATACATTTATATAGCCTATACTAAGTATATAAATGCATAATGCATTTATTATGTATATATTACATACTATGTCCAATACATTATATATATATTATGTAATATATATATATATAATTTCTAATCCATTCATTGAACTTACGAGATTCGCGCCGTCCACGTCAATGTCGTAATGGGTAACGGAAACGCCGAGCAGACGACCATCGTCACCGCTTCCCGCCAGACGATCGAGCGTCACGAGCAGACGATTCAGAAGGTTGCCATGGTGAACGCGCAGACCCGCGTAGTCGTTCCACTGGTCGGAGAAGACGAAAGGCCAGAACTCGTCTGTATGAAATTCAGGGAACCAGCGTGGAAATGTAAGTAAGTAAGTACATTGTTCAGACCAGCTAACAACGCATTCCGGTATAAAGAATAACATGCAGTCTAACGTCAGTGGTGTAATTCAGTAAGTAACCTAAATAAGTATACCTTATTCAAACCAGCGCACAGAATGCATTCCGCGGTGCAAATACTTAAACGACAAAAGTCTATAGAGTTAGTGAATAATAATAATTGGTACGTGTACGTGTTAAGCATTCTGATGAAAAGTTCGCCTCATTAGAGCATCTACTCTCAGCAGCGCACGATCATGCTAATTAATTATAAAGGCGTAAACTGTTTCCCCGTTTGGAGGCAAGCAACTCGTGCAGAACTGTTATGGGCTCGCGTGCATTCCATGCCTCTGCTCCCAAAGAATGGAATCTACTGCCACTCTCTCTTCGTTGCTCAAATTCATTCCTTACCTTCAAAAAACGGCTCAAAACTCACTATTTCTCTTTGGCTTTCAAGCACATGGACCTTTAACTGCATCTTCCTCTTTTGGCTGACTATCCGCGCCTCAGATTCATACTTTGGTGTGACCTTGCGCCCGTAAGAAATTAATTTTATGTAATAATAACAATAACACATCCTGAGATGGTCCTACACAGGACTGCAAAGAAGAGTCGAGTGTCTGTTTCGTGGCACATTTGCTCGTTAGACTGGCTATTAATTATCAATAAGCAGCGCATCCCAAAAATTTAATCGATAATTCTTTGATTAAATTGATTACGCTACCACTAACGTGAATGGAGGTGCAGAGAAATCCGGAAAATAAAATTATTGCTAGTAGTAGTAGTAGTAATAGTAGTAGGCCTAGGTTTACTAAAAGGGGCCCGACGACTACCACTGTCGGTAACAGGAGCCGCAGCAGAAACAGCAGAAAAGCTACCATTAACAATACAACTGAAACAATCGTTAGGCCTACACCATAAATATTTCAGGATTTCCAAAGAATTGAGACACGCACCGCATGCTTGCAGTATAAGGGACCGGCTTAATTAATTATACACCATATTTTTAGAGTATCAAATGACGACATTAATCCTCCTTCACCTAATCGGCACTCACGACGCCCAACCTGATCCTAACCGACCATCACAACTCCAAATAACCTGACCATAACCGACACGCACGAAGCCGAACCTGACCCTGAACTGAACGACACTTAGGTACTCGATACTATAGCCATGCCCTATAAATATGCGAATAATTTCCAAAGAATTGAGACGTGACAGACCATCTTTAAGGTTGATTTCCTTCTTTGCTACGTTGTCATCTTTTGAACCCTGAGCGCAACGTCCAAACAGTTCAGCCGAGACTCCAGTCACAACAACTCTCTCGACGCCGTATCTGTAGAAAATGCGATCTTTCGATGAAGGTTGCTCCTTTGGCGCCTTTTTACCCTTCCCCTTCTCCTTCTCCTTCTCAGTCTTCTTCGACTGTCTTGCCTTGCTAAGGTCATTTGCCAAGACTCGGAGCTGCGCGATCCTCTCCAGACGATTAAGCGCAGGTTCGGCGTCCGATACTTTCGCAGCGCATTCTAAGTTGGCGAAAATCACTCTGAGTCTATCCATGACTATAACAGCTGACTATGGCTACTATTTTTAATCTAAATTAATCAGATAAGGAAAATACGAATAACGTTCAAACAGTCAATGCATGACGTCACTCGATGACGTCTATCAATACAAGCAAAGATGAGTAACAACATTAATAAATATGCAGATGACGTCGCAAAAATAAATAAGGATATGACGTAATCATTTACTCATCAAAATCATAATTATTGGAGATTAGGATTACGACGATTATGCCTACTTGGAAATTTTTATGGATATTTAAACAGAAATGCTCGCTGTGTCAGCCCTGGTGAGTCTAAGATTCATATGGTCCACAGTTCGGCGAAACTATAGTATCCGGGACCGATGTCTATAACATTGGGAATTTCCAATCGTGAGGGTCGGTCAGGGTCAGGTTATGCGTCGTGAGAGTCGGTTAGGGCTAGTGTTAGGGTTAGTGTCGTCATTAGATACTATATACTATACTATACTAAGATATTGTGCAACTTCGATCCCGGATACTATAGTTTCGCCCACAGTTCTGCATGTACATGAACAAGCATAGGCTATTAATTTTGTTCCTCAAGCTATTAAATTGCATTCCGCCGTGATATAATGGTCGAGACTCTGAAATAAAGGAGTAAAGAATGCGTAATGCGAACAAGGTCATTCTCACCCAACGATGAAAAATACTCCATCTGTTGCGCTTTTAGGTTCGTCATAGGACATGCGACATAGTTGTTGAAATGTTGAACACTAGGGCATAACTATAGTATCGGGGGACCGACGTGTCGGCTGGGATCAAGTTAGGTGACGTGAGGGTCGGTTAGGGTCAGGTTAGGCGTTGTGAGGGTCGGTTAAGGCTAGGTTAGGCGTTGTGAGGGTCGGTTAGGGTTAGGTTTAGGGTTAGTGTCGTCATTCGGTACCCGATATTATAGTTACGCCCACCAGAGGCTCATTTAGTTACATTTCCTAGCGCTTCAAATCTCGTTTGATAAGAATGACAAACCGCAACCCGTTACAACGCTGCAGGCAAAATGCAAGCAGTCTGCAAACAGGACAGTCAACAGGACAATCAACAGGACAGTCAAAAGGACAGTCAATAAGACAATAATAACAAAGGACAGTCAACAGAACAGTCAACAGGACAATCAACAGGACAGTCAAAAGGACAGTCAATAAGACAGTAACATAGGAGAGTCAACAGGACAGTCAACAGGACAATCAACAGGACAGTCAAAAGGACAGTCAATAATACAGTAACATAGGACAGTCAACAGAACAGTCAACAGGACAATCAACAGGACAGTCAAAAGGACAGTCAATAAGACAGTAACATAGGAGAGTCAACAGGACAATCAACAGGACAATCAACAGGACAGTCAAAAGGACAGTCAATAAGACAATAATAACATAGGACAGTCAACAGAACAGTCAACAGGACAATCAACAGGACAGTCAAAAGGACAGTCAATAAAACAGTAACATAGGAGAGTCAACAGGACAATCAACAGGACAATCAACAGGACAATCAACAGGACAGTCAATAAAACAGTAACATAGGACAGTCAACAGGACAGTCAACGGAACAGTTAATAGGACAGTCAACAGAACAGTCAATAGTACAGTAAATAAGATAGTCAAGAAGACAGTCAATAGGACAGTCCAAAGAACATCAATAGGTTCTGAAGAAAGAGTTTTAAGGCCGATTCCTTCTTGTTTAGCTGATTGTAATTGATGTTACTGACGAAATGTATTTCTTTTAGGACATAATGATGACAATGATAAGTCACAGCGGTCCATACAAACTTTATACAATCATTATAAACTTCATCAGAAATGCTTAAACACGTGGTTGAAAGAATATAATATTTGAAGGAAGAGGAGGTTCAGAAGATATGTGAACATATATTATAGGTTCAGAAGAAATGTGAACCCATAATAAGTTCAGAAGAAATGTGAACCCATAATAAGTTCAGAAGAAATGTGAACCCATAATAAGTTCAGGAGAAATGTGAACCCATAATAAGTTCAGAAGAAATGTGAACCCATAATAAGTTCAGAAGAAATGTGAACCCATAATAAGTTCAGAAGAAATGTTAACCTGTATTATAGCTTCAGAAGAAATGTGAACTTATATTATAGGTTCAGACGAAATGTGAATTTATGCTAAAATAATAGGTTCAGAAGAAATGTGAAACCATGATAAGTTCAGAAGAAATGTGAATGTATTTTATAGGTTCAGAAGAAATGTGAACCTATATTATAGCTTCAGAAGAAATGTGAATGTATATTATAGCTTCAGAAGAAATGTGAACCTATATTATAGCTTCAGAAGAAATGTGAATCTATATTATAGCTTCAGAAGAAATGTGAACCTATATTATAGCTTCACAAGAAATGTGAATCTATATTATAGCTTCAGAAGAAATGTGAATCTATATTATAGCTTCAGAAGAAATGTGAACCTATATTGTAGCTTCAGAAGAAATGTGAATCTATATTAAAGCTTCAGAAGAAATGTGAATCTATATTATAGCTTCAGAAGATATGTGAATTTATATTATAGCTTCAGAAGAAATGTGAACCTATATTATAGCTTCAGAAGAAATGTGAACCTATATTATAGCTTCAGAAGAAATGTGAATCTATATTATAGCTTCAGAAGAAATGTGAACCTATATTATAGCTTCAGAAGAAATGTGAACCTATATTATAGCTTCACAAGAAATGTGAACCTATATTATAGCTTCACAAGAAATGTGAACCTATATTATAGCTTCAGAAGAAATGTGAACCTATATTATAGCTTCAGAAGAAATGTGTACCTATATTATAGCTTCAGAAGAAATGTGAACCTATATTATAGCTTCAGAAGAAATGTGAACCTATATTATAGCTTCACAAGAAATGTGAACCTATATTATAGCTTCAGAAGAAATGTGAACCTATATTATAGCTTCAGAAGAAATGTGTACCTATATTATAGCTTCAGAAGAAATGTGAACCTATATTATAGCTTCAGAAGAAATGTGAACCTATATTATAGCTTCAGAAGAAATGTGTACCTATATTATAGCTTCAGAAGAAATGTGAACCTATATTATAGCTTCAGAAGAAATGTTAACCTATATTATAGCTTCAGAAGAAATGTGAAATTATAATAAGTTCTGAAGAAATGTGAACCTATATTATAGCTTCAGAAGACATACGAACCTTTATTACAGGTTCACATTACTTCTTTCTCTTCTTCTCCTTTTCATAGCCTTTTTGTTTTCAGTCGATGGCGAGAAAAATCCTTTCCTGTTGCTTGGTACATCGTCCATAATAATTAGTCCGTTGAGGTCAACGAAAAGAACGAGAATGTTGCGAGTCTTCTTCAGACACAAAAGGTCTTTGCTGTCTCTCTTTGTCTCTGTTCAGCTGTCTCTGATCTTTCCTCTTTTGTCGTTATGTCAGTTCTGATTTTTTCTCTCGCTGTAATGCACATACAGTATACATACCCACAAACACACTCTCAATCTGCCTGCCTGCCTGCCTGCCTGTCTGCCTGCCTGCCTGCCTGCCTGTCTGCCTGCCTGCCTGCCTGCCTGCCTGTCTGCCTGCCTGCCTGCCTGCCTGCCTCGCTCGCTGGGTAGTTTTTGAATTCTCTCTCTATTCTAATTATCGTTCCTTCCCTCTCGTCCTCTCACTCTCTATTATTCTGTGCCAACTCCTTCTCTCCATGGTTACTTCTGCTGCTGCTGCTGCTGCTGCTGCTGCTCTCTCACACCCACCATCCCTTCCTTCCTCCCTCTCTCTCTCCCTCTCCCTCTCTTCTCTCTCTTTCTCTTTCTCTCTCCTACCCTCCCACCTTCCTCCCTCCTCCCTCCCTCTATCTGTATGTCTGTCTGTCTCTCTGTATGTCTGTATGCATGCATGTCTGTCTGTCTCTCTCTCACCCTCCCTATCTCTTTCTCTCTCTCTGTGTCTGGCTGTATGTCTGTCTGTCTGTCTGTCTGTCTGTCTATCTGTCTCTCTGTCAGTACATGTATATATGTCTGTCTCTCTCCCTACCACCATCCTTATTTCTGCTGCTCTCTCTCTCTCTCTCTCTCTATCTCCGTCTGTCTGTCTCTCTCTCTGTCTCCGTCTGTCTCTGTCTCTGTTTCTCTCTTTCTCTTTCTCTTTCTGTCTGTCTGTCTCTCTCACCCCTCCATTCTTATTTCTGCTGCTCTCACTCCGTCTCTATTCCTCCGTTTCTCTTCACCACTCCATAGATCTAACCCTCCTTTCCTTTCGCCATCACTTGCATCATGCAAGTCATGTGATCCCTGCTTCGCATTGTCTTTTAGATCGTCCATCGGTTGCTAGACCGACATACTTACAAACACACATGCAGCGATTCTACATAAACAGATTATGTTCACATAAATAAACATGTATGTATGATACACAGGAACACAGAGATGTATGCGTACACACGCATACAACGCACCCAAGCACACGCATGGGCGCCCGCAGAAAATTTTGCAGGAGGGGCAAAAACACAACATTGGTCACTGTCAATTTCTTTAGCAAAAGCTTGAAAATGCAAAGCAGAAAATTAAGAACACGGTTATTTTTCACAGAGGTCTCTATATTTGTCAAATTCTCAGTTTTACGTTGTGTATAATTTTCTGACATTAGCACTTTAGTGCGAAGAAATTTGCTAGAAACCAAAAGGTAGTAGTTAAAAATAGGAAATCGATTTTCCAGGGGGCAAGTGCCCCCTCTTGCCTCTATATGCAGTCGCCCATGAGCACACGCGTGTACATAATAGTATTCAAATGAGCGGATATACTGTATTATAGGTGCGCTAACACACGCGTCGCGCACAAATGTTTATGTTACCGCTTTCACAGCATGCACGTATGATGTTTGCATCGACCAAACTGATATACGCGTGGTGTGCATGTATTGCATGCAATCACATTTTATAGGCCTATACAAGGCCGTAGCTAGGGGGGTGTTTTGGATGTTTGAACACCCCCCGAAATGGAAAATGTGAAAAATAATATAATGCATTTACGAGCACATGATGTAAAAACCATGAAATAAAACCATGAAAACACCCCCCGAAATATGCCGGATGACTAAAAAAGGTCATCAGTTTTTTAGGATGGGAACTTGGCGAGTGAAACACCCCCCGAAATCAAATCCTGGCTACGGCCTTGGGCCTATACATAAATATATACAGTCTAATGCGTTTATTCCATTATACACATACATATATGTTATGTTACTATGTATATATATATATATATATAAGTATATATATACATGGGGATATAGAGGAATACGTAGAGGAACATAACTGTCATGTCCTGCGCATATTGATTGATTCGAGGCGGCGCTGAGCTGGTTGTGTTATTGGTCGAACGGCGGCGTCACTGTAATGACCCGGCGGATAAGCAACAGGGACGCACTTTATGGCTCGACCATGGCGCGGTGAGGAGGAGGAGGAGGAGGAGAAGGAGGTGGAGGAGGAGGAGGGAGAAGGGAAGAGGAGGAGAAGTGGAGGAGCTGGAGAAGGACTAGGAAGAGGAAGAGAAGCAGGAAAAACGTAGATGAAGGAAAAGGAGGAGGAGGGGAGAAGAAGGAGGAGTAGAAGAAGGAGGAGGTGGAGGAGGAGGGAGAAGGGAAGAGGAGGAGAAGAAGTGGAGGAGCTGGAGAAGGAGAAGGACTAGCTGGAATGCGAGAATAAGGAGGAAGAGGGCTGATTGGATGAGAATCAAGAAGGAGGAAGAAGTGGACTATAGCTGTAGAAGATGGAGGAGAAGAGGGGAAAGAAAAACAAGGGAATAACTGTGGGTGGATTGGAGGAGGTCTTAATGAAGAACGAATAGAAGAAAGAGGAAGAGAAGCAGGAAAAACGTAGATGAAGAACTATCCGATAGAAGAAGAAGAAGAGGAGGAGGAGGAGGAGGAGGAGGAGGAGGAGGAGGAGGAAGAGGAGGAGGAGGAGGAGGAAGAGGAGGAGGCGGAGGAAGAGGAGGAGGCGGAGGAAGAGGAGAAGGAGGCGGAGGAAGAGGAAGAGGAAGAGGAGGAGGAGGAGGAAGAGGAGGAGGGAAAGGAAGAGGAGGAGGCTTTGGAGGACTAGGAGTTGAAACAGGAAAGAGAACCGTATATGGAGGCTGATGAAAAGGAGTAGAAGGTAAAAGAACTATAGCGAGCGGAGTAGGTTGAGAACAAAGAGAAAAAACAATGACGATGAAGAAGGAAAAGACCACCTGTAGAAAGAGCAGAATTGGAAGCAGAAACAGAGCCATAATTATATGCATGGAGGCGAATAAAAAAGGAGTGAAAAACAGGCGAGGGAAGTATATAATGTGGAGACGGGATGCCAGCATGTATCGTTTATACTAATACTGGGAAAACAGTTGATCCGAACTCCTGTTACTGCTGATGCTGCTACTGCTGATGCTGCTGCTGACGCTGCTGCTGCTGCTGATGCTTTTGCTGACGCTGAGCAGCATCTGTACGACGGCGTATATGATGGAGATGAAGTACTTCTACGACGTCCGCGCGATTCAATGTAGTCGTCGCGTGCGAATGGAGTTTGTTGGCGCGTCTCAACGCTGGACTCTCGTTCCGATGCATTCGCCTTCTTGGTATTATCTTCAGAAGGCGATGGGGAGGATCTTAGAGGGGGGCGTGTTGTTAGGGGCCCTCAGCGACCCTTACGTCGTCTGGCCATACCGTCGATAGGTGGAGATGCTAGCGCCATCTATCCGTCGATGTTTGAACGCGTCAATATACGGCTGTAGCGACATCTTCCGTGTATTACGGCAAACTATGTCACGCACGAGAACAGGAAGGAGCATTTGCTTTCTAAGCGGCGCTTTTGAGGCACGGTGTTTGTATGAATAGAGACGTTGTTATTCGAGCGAATATACCTTATTAAATGCTTCAAAGTGATTCTTTTTTAGAAGCATACGAAACGAGATGTTTATTTACAGAGGCGGTACATAAATGAATAGTCGATTGCACTACGGGAAGACGCTTTGCTTTCGAAATGGTGCTTTTGAGGCACATTGTATGAATAATGAACGTAGCTATTTTAGCATGTAAGCTTATGCATTGAATACCCTATTAAATGCTTCAAAGTAGGAGTAATTCTTTTTCAAAATAATAGGAAACGAAAAGTTTATTACAGAGGCGGTACATAAATGAACAGTCAATAACACCACACAACTTCAGCGCTATAGAAGTGGTTTTGGTGGCATCTTCGTGGACGCCTTCCATGTTCGGCGGCACTACGCTCGACTTCTGTCATCCGAGCCAGAACCATTCTTCGGGGGGTCACCCTTCGAGGACGACAAAGCCTTCGATATGGAGTCGACCCTCAGCGTTGTGTCCCTGGGTTTTGGCCTTCTAGCCACCGTCGTCCTCGGCCTGTCAGTCGCCGCCGACTACTGGCTACACACCGTCGAACCGTACGACATTGCTAAGTTCGTGCCTGGCGACATGGGTCACGGACCGGGTAGCGATG
>OX457051.1:23783626-23791126 GCA_949752735.1 Lumbricus terrestris
TACATAATAATTATATATACATGATAATATAAATTATATATGCATACGTGTGAATATAAATAATATAATACAATACATGCATGATTATATAAATATATAATTATATATATAATTATATGGCGCTATTATGATGTTAGTTTTGTGCTATGAACGACATCATTGTGACGACGCATCTTTACTCAACAAACACCATTATTACGTCATACAGTTTGTCTATTGACCAAATTGAACGAGATGCTATATGGATATCAATTATTTGTTCTATGAACTAATTACGTCTTCCATTATCTTGTTAAACAATTTTGTTGCGTCACTGACTACAGTATGTTCATGGATAAGTTGCTGCATGTACAGTAGGGTGTCCCACGATTGCACAGGAAAAATATTTTTCTTGAAACTTGAAATGCAGTCCCTCCAAAAAGTTTCCTTATGGTCCTATGATAGTACCTGCCAAATTTCTGGACATTTTGAAAATATTTAGAGGCCGCTCAAAGCTCACATATAATATGTGTAAGTTGTCACAAATTATACGTGCGACATATAGGCCTATGAGTTTGAAATTTTCGGAGGTCCACACTTTGATCCCACTAGCGTGCTTATGTATTGCTTAATAACTTTATATTGCTCTGAAATACTAAAATCTACAAATATGCAACCTTATTGTATTTGCGAATGAGGTTTTTCAAGCATAAGGACGACAGTTAAGCTCTCGAGCAAACGAATGATGTAAATGTCGTGCACTAGGATTGCAGGTCGCTACCTCCACATGGCAATCATCAGTGGAGTAGAAATGAATAAGGTTAACAGATTGTCAGTCTGATTTTTCTCTAGTTGGTGGAAGTAGCCTACAAACATGTTGGTGTGCTAAAGTTGACCTCTGGACCAGGACAGGAATCAACGGTTGCAGTTTGAACCTTTTGAAGTCGTGAAAGTGTGATGCATTAGGCCTAATTATTGGCAAATGCTTTGAGACAACGGCTTTCAATAACTGCATATTAAATAGAGTTTGCAATGCCTTGCACCCTTCTACATCAGCCATCAGTCGTAACATCTTGTTAACATCACAGAAATCTTTTAAGTCCAGTTGCCTGGTGCATTCTTTGTGTCCTTGGTAAAAATTTGTCCATCAATGGTCTGTAATTAAGCTCTGCAAGCCATTTAAAGATGAATGCTCCAATCTGGTTCACCGTCAACCAAACCCTCGACCAATGCTACTGCAGTCTGCATCTAACAAATCATAAGAATTCATTACTGAACAGCTTTAGCGTGGCCATACTCGAAATATGACTATCAAGAATTTTCAAAACTCTTGGTATTCATGGTTGGATTGAACAATTCGGTAGCATTTCGCAAGCCTGTTGCCATCACAGAGCAAGTTGGATGGGTAAGGCAATATAGATCTAATTGCTTTATGATGGAAACGAATCACATATACAGTTGACGACCGTGAATTACAGGGCATCCAACCCAAACAAGTCTCAGATTTGTGATTGACATCTACAGTCAGGCGGTGTTCTCATGTAGAGTCACTGCTCTCTTTGAATTAATCCATAGCTTTATAATTCTGGCAATGCTGCTCTAGATGACAAGTCTGAAAATGATGCAACATCATTCTTGGTATACCAGCACCTAAGATATAAGAGATAGCAATTCTCTCTGTTCTTTCAGTGAGTTCTCATTAATGTGGAATAACGGGGTTATCTCTTCCTAAAAGTTTTTCCCAAACCATGCTGCGTTCAAATATAGTTTTCTCGATCTTTCGGTGAAAGAGTGGCGAGATAGCCAATCGTATAAGACCACGTGTGATTTTTCATAACGTTGGTCTGTGTAAATGACTGTGCTGAACAAACATGACGCAGCTTTGATACAGAATTTCAGCTCAACGATAACGAAGAACGTAGATCGGAGACAATTTCTCGTACAGGTTGTCGAAAAACACAGGCACATGTTTTCTAACCACAATTGTGACAATCTTGTTGACATGTGTAAATGTAGAACGTAGAACTGAAGAACAATTTGAGTGCAGTGATGTAGAATCAGCAGATCAGTATGAGAATAGTAAAAAAATAACGGTCCAGACGTTGATTTGTTGTGTAGCTGCATGGGGTGTGCAATTAAAACTTTACTGTGTGGTCCTAGGACAAATAGGGGTTGAACCTCACAGCCCCCTCAGAATTTCTTACTATGAAGCAGATGAAGGTATGGAGGAGCTAAAACCACGACTTGTTACATTATCAAGAGTTTGTAATGACTACTCCCAATGATTAGTTGTGTGTGCACTGATATTGTGTCCAAAGTTCAAAAATCTCAAATTTTTCTCGATTTTGCATTTTTTGAGCATAAGACTATGCCCAAAATATCCATTGTATCCAATAAAGTTAAATACCTGTTAATTCTACCATTCACGAGCTTTCCAAGGGTAGTAAATTTGTTATAATAGGATCAACGATTGGGATATAAAGGCATTTAGAAGTTGGACACATCAGGCGCAAATTATGCCAATATGGGTTAAATTTGGGCGGCTTGAGCCACCCCTAAATATTTTTTTAGTGTCATAAAACTTTACAGGTGTTATTATGGGACCATATGGAAACTTTTTAGGGGGACTGCATTTCAAGTTTCTAGAAAAATATTTGTTGGGACACCCTAATGTACAGGGTGGGCCAGCATAAATGTCCCGACTTTGCAGGCGTATAACTTCGCCAATTTTTAACATTTATTTATACTTGATGCATCAAATTAAAGGTATTTCACTCTAGTATTAACTCTAAAAAAGTCGAACTGATACTAGTTTAGGTTTTAATTATATACTTGGATCAGCGCTAGCTACCGTTTTTTGTCATTACTGACGCATTATGACGCCGTTTCCCGGGAAAATTCTATCGTTTTTTGCTAAAACGCGCGTAGACACAATCATTTTGAGTGTTTGTAGGGTCCCTACCATGAATATATTCTAATCGCAAAACCGCGTCCTTTCAATTTTGCCAACAGCCGTGCACTGCCATGCGCTACTTCAGACGCTTGCACGCTGCCAGTCGTTTCTTTGCGTAAGAGCTGGAGAGTTCGTGGGACTTCTCGTCGACAAATTACTTTAACTTTAGGTCTATAATCTTTTCCAATACGTTATTCAGTGCTTCTAAGACGGCTTGTTTTGCGCTGAATTTGCATGCAGGGCCTGCCCTGGTCATTGTCTTGACTGCAAATGTACGCGGACACACGAGAAATGTTAGCGGATGTGAGCGCCGTGCGCTCCGATTCCCATGGTTTGCGAGTAGAAAGTCCTGTTTTATCAATTTTCCGTAGCAGATAATACAAGGTATTGTTTATTCCATCCTCTGTTATAATATTCGTTAATCATTTCAAACGAATTAAATCCATTATCGGTTCGTAAAATTAAGAACGAAACGCGATCATCGTCTGTCAACGGCGCCAGATTGCGTCACAAATGACAGCAAAATATGGTAGCTAGCGCTGTTCCGGGCATATAATTAAAACCTAAACCAGTATCAGTTCGACTTTTTTAGAGTTAATACTAGAGTGAAATACCTTTAATTTGATGCATTAAGTATAAATAAATGTTAAAAATTGGCGAAGTTATACGCGTGCAAAGTCGGGACATTTATGCTGGCCCACCCTGTATATGATTATAGTCTTGTAGGCTCACTGTTGACTTCGTGTAATGATGCCATCCATCTCATTGGTCGTAACACAATAATTGTTACGTCATTAGCTCTGCTCAATGACGTGCTGCTAAGATAATGGCCATTCGGTATTGTGGCGACTTTTCATTCTTAAATAAACACCACTGTTACGTCAATGGCTTTGTTCATGAACATATTGCTATTAGTACTTCTAATTGCTGAACAACAAACATATTATTAAGTCGTAACAATTACTGTGACGACATAATTTCTTTGTTGCAAATAAAGACATATAAAGCGGCGGATAAAGGTTAAAATGAAAGTGCCTTGAACAATGCTAATAATTATGGAAAGCATGTCAAGGCCTGTTCAAATGTCCCCAGGGGTCGGACAGCCCGATCTTATGGATAATTTCGCTTGGGTGCAAGTGGATTAGAAATTTCTAAACATCCGTCTGCCCTTAGGATAATTTATTTACTTAATGCATTTATTTGTTTATTTCTTTCTCGCATTTGCTAAAGCGCCCCTTCAAGCTCTCTACTCAGAGGCGCTCCCGACTACAGCGCGGACACCGCATCGGAGTCTCACGCCGAAGTGCACGAGCAATTTCGAGTGAAGGACTCAAAGTCCCTAGTCCAAACGCGGCGGACCGAGGTGGATTCGAACCTGAAACCCTCCGGCTCCAAGGCATCGATCTCACCACTACACCACTGCCACTGTGTGGATTTGAACAGCCTACATCGCGGAGGACAGTCCATCCTTCTAACTTAATCATGCATTAGTCTAATGCAGGGGTGTCAAACCTTTTTTAGTGGCGGGCCAGTGTAAACATCTTCCAACAAGTGGCGGGCCAGTGTAAATGTAATCGGATTTTTATATAGCGGCGCTATCTTATGGCCTCGATCATGAGGGTGAGATCCTTCACCACCGCTCGCCCATTTTAATGGACGCCACACCATTTAGGTCCCCGTGGACGGACCGTGCTAACCCGAGATTTTGAATCTCTGAAATAGCCACCTTCGGGAATCGAACCGCGACCCGCACGCTCTCTTCTACAGTCGTGCGGCCGCCAGCTCTCTTACCGATGTAGCTAACGTGTGAACATCTTTCAACAAATGAGCAAAATTGGGTAGTGATCTGATCCAAATATTGCGAAAAGATCTTGATTCAATATCCACTTTTCGCTTCTTATTAAATTTTGACAACATTTTAAATATCATAAGACTTATATAACTGTTTCGTAACTTTCATAATTAATTTTTGGCAACAGACAACCAAGGACTTTCTATGCATAGGACTGGTTTCTTCTTCTTTAACCGCTTTGTAAAAGTTTTCGGCCTAGCTAGCTACACCGGTAAGCGAGAGTGGCATACGTCTGTTGGTTGCAAGGGGCTGGGAGTTGACATTTAGATTTTTCGGGTTAGCACGTGTGGGACGCAGGGGCGCAAGCTCCTGCGGAGCGACCTTTGGACAAGTTGCTTACCCATCATTGTCTGTGGGGAAGGCAACGGGAAACCACCTCACCCATCTCATCCCCAGAGGCGTAAAGCCAATGAACCTGCCTTCGGGCAGAGAGCCATCATCATCACAAGTTTTCGGGCGATAATCGGAGATCCGGAAAATTTCACATCTTGTTTACAGAACAAAAGCATTCAATTAATTACATCTATGAAAGCAGATTGACGAATGATTGTTTGCAAAATAAAATAATGCCTTTGGAGATTCAAAGCATGGTTCTTAGCGTTAGAAACGGAATTTTAAGTGGGGCGCCATCTATCGTTGAGAGTGAAATCATGACCACAAAATGTTCACAAGTAACCTATCCACCTCTGAGTAGAGAGCTTGAAGAGGCGTTATAGACAAAATCTTTGAGAGACAACCAACCGGAAACCATAGATAGGCCTGCACAATCTACACGGAGCTATCCGTCTGAGCAAAAGTGACGTCGGTAAGGAAAAACCTCCATGTATTTGGCGCTGACTGTAAAATATAAAAATTTGAACTTTTATCCTCTAATTTCATAATCTTTAGGTAAGGGTCCGCGGGCCAGAAAAAAATCGTCGGCGGGCCAGAAATGGCCCGCGGGCCAGCTCTTTGACACCCCTGGTCTAATGCATAAAGTGGTTTGAGTGAGCAGTGGGAACGCTAATTATGAGCAGTGGAAACGCTGATAAAGAATTTTATTGAAATGCTTGCGTTTTAGAGTTCCTTCATGATGAGCAGTCAGTGGCGGCGCTAGGGGGGGGGCTAGGGGGGGCTAGGCCACCCCTAAAAAGGCCATCATTTTTTCTCTCATGTAAAAATAAAAATTTTGGGCGATTTACCCCCTTTAGCACCCCCAAAACTGAAATCCTGGTGCCGCCACTGTGAGCAGTGGGAACCTCAAGCCAAGAATTTATATAGCAGTGGGAACGCCGTTCCCACGCGTCCCCCCACTTTAAATCCTGGATCATCATCATCATGCCATTAGAATGATTAGACAATTGCGACCTAGTTATTTATTTGTTTTTCCATGCATGCGTGCACTAATAGACAATACAATATACAAATATAATAATGTGTCCTGCACATTATTCGCAAATGCCATCGATTTGTGTCATTGGCTTTCGTTTCTCATCACACATCACGACTGCAGATCAATTTCAGATAAGCTGCTTATAAATCATCGATAATCGATAGAAATTCGAACAATGTCAGAGAACTAATTGCCCGCCACTCATCCGTCATGCAGACTTCAAACCTGTACACAGGTCTAAACATCAGTGTGTGATATATATGTGCATGAATATTGTTATGCAGTCATATAAATAATGTGAATATAGATACAATGTAGTTCAAGCAATCAGTCAAATTTCATGTAGAACCCCTTCAAGATCCGAGGCAGCAAACAGGATGAAGATAAGGACAAACTGACATCGGACAATTCAAATTGTGAGACAGCCAAATTATTCATTTTTAATATACCAGACTGGCAGCTACAGATGCAATGCAATGCAGTGCGTCGACACGATGTGTTTAACTGGTTTTTAATGTCGCTATGTGGGTGGGTGGTGGTGTAGTGGTATGTATGTATGTATGTATGTATGTATGTATGTATGTATGTATGTATGTATGTATGTATGTATGTATGTATGTATGCGCACTTGTTATAGCGCCCCTTCAAGCTCTCTACTCAGAGACGCTCCCGACTACAGAGCGGACACTGCATCGGAGTTTCACGCCGAAGCGCTGAGCAATTGCGAGTGAAGGACTTGCCCAAGGTCCCTACACGGCGACGTGAGGTGGATTTGAACCTCGAACCTTCTGGTTTCAAGGCAGCGACGCTACCACTACACCACCGCGCCCCACGGTATGTTCGTTGCCTTACAGCCGGAGGATTGCAGGTTCAAATCCACCCTCATGGACCTTCAGCAAGTCTTTCACTCTCAATTGCTCAGCGCTTCGGCGTGAAACTCCGATACAGTGTCCGCGCTGTAGTCGGGAGCGCTTCTCAGTAGTAATCTTTAAGGGGCGCTATGACAAATGCACATATACAAGCAAAAATATCGCTTGACAGGCATTAAGTCTTGGTTTCCAGGCTGTGAAGCCTTTCATATGGTTCGCGGAATTCACAGCATCCCCCTTATTATCTTCCTCCCGTTGATTCTGCTTGCTTGTATACATCAGTTTATTCTCTTCTTTTTCTTCTGCTGTCGTTAAATTGTGTGTTATTCGTTCATTTATTTTCTACCCCACTTTCTCTGGTTCTCTCTTTCTGCTCACCTTAACCGACTCAAAACAGTGATTATGCATTCAAATGATTGTTGACTGCCCCACCAATATAATACGCAAAATTCAAAGGGGTCTTCACTCTGTCCCA